>NW_021029725.1:253090-328990 GCF_004153795.1 Camellia sinensis | reverse complement strand
ATATTTATAGTTTTAAGCAAGGCCAAAAAGTGAACACAAATAGGGCTAGGTTAACATGCAAAAATGGCCCCAAAAGAGAGATAATGAAGCAAGTAGCAGCTGCTGACCCTAAATGGCCAATATCCCTTCAACAAAGTTGAATAGGGGCTCAAAATAAAGCACTTTACAGTTTAAAACAAGCCACGAAAACAAACACAAATATGGATAAACTATTGTGCAAGAAATGGGCCAAAAGGGAGACAAAGAAGCAAGTGGTGGTTGCTGGCCTCAAAAAGAGGGGGGCCCTTCAAAAAAGTTGAAGAGGGGCCCAAAACATGGTATTTTACAGCTAGTGACCAAACCCAAAACAGTGCACATGCAAGCTTAAAATACTATGCAAAATAAGGCCTAAAAAGAGGTTTAAACACAAAGAGCAAAAAGGAAGCTTCAAAAATCAAAAGTCCCTTCATAAAACATGAAGAGGGGGTCAAAATAAGGCTATTTACAGTTCAGATCAGAGCCCAAAAATACAAGCACAAGGGGCTAACAAAACATGCAAAAATAAGGCCAAAAGAGGGATAAAGAGGCAAGTGACAAAAGGAAGCCTCAAACAGTGAAGATCCCTTTGACAATGTTTAAGAAGAGCTCAAAATAAGCCACTTTTTAGTTTATGACCAAGCTCGAAATAGTTTACAAATGAGCCTAAAATACTATGCAAGAAAGAGGTATACAAGAGAGGTAAAGAAGCAAGTGGTAGCTAGAGACCTTAAACATGGAAGGACCCTTAATCAATCATGAAAAAGACATCAAAACATGACTATTTTCAGTTAGGGTTAGAGCCCAAGAATGTAAGCAAGTATGGCTTAGATATAGAACAAAATAAAGCACAAAAGAGGGAGAATGAAGGCTCACCCTTGTACACCAAGCTTCAGCAGCTCTTGGCTTGAGAAAAGGTGCTCCTAAGCTCTGGAAAACCAGCTCCAAGTGTTGGGAAGGATGGTGGTGGTGTGGTGATATGTGGTGGTGTAGAAAGGGGTGTGGGATTTGAGGGGTTTTGAGGGTTGGAGTGTAGAGAGAGAGAGATGCAATGCAAGAGCCTTAAAGCAAATTTTGTAACCCCCCAAAACACAGCTGGGGAGCCTGGATATATAGGCAAAAGAGGGGGAAAAAAGGGGCGGAATGGATTTCAAATTTCCCCGCAAAAGTGCAACCCCTCCGGATACACAATCTGGGGGGAAACAAAATACAGATTTGTAATGTACCAGAGGAGGAGAGCAAGGCCGGCCTGGTATTCAAGTTGCAGGTGGCCGGCCGGCCCTCCCCATGGTCGGCCGGCCAAGGGTCAAAAGGCTCAAGAAGTATTAGTGGCCGGCCACCCCAGATTGGTGGCCTCCCATGTGTGCACAACACAACCATGTAGTCAAAAACTGGAGAAAGTAAACCAAGAGAGAGAAAAGCCCACTTTTATGAGGGGTTCAAAAGGGTCACATACAATTACTGGCCGGCCATATGATAGTGGTGGCCTCCCAGGTATGTACAACACAAATATGTGGTTTAGGGCTGGAAAAAGTGGCCTTAGGGTGGTCAATATTGGCTTTCAAGTGAGAAAAACCGGCGACGGAGGGCGATGGAGGAATAAAACTGGTTGTCAAAACAATTACTGGCCTCCCACCCTTTTACGACCTCCTTAGCAGTGAAAATAAGGTCTCCACCAAAAATTAGCCCAAACCGATGCAAAATAAAGGTCCGGGGGCCGAAACGCGCAGCCCGAGGCCCCGAAAACTGACTGTTAGGCATCAGATGTGGTGTTCGGTCACGAAGTTGGTCTCGAGCCACAGTGTCCCTCAAAAGGGAGTAAATAAGATGCATGCCAAAAACCGGAGCAAACGGAAGTGGTTAAGCGGTCCCGAACCAAGGCATACGGCCAACGGCTCCGAAAAATCGAAAATCGGACTCCAAACGGGCAAAATGGCCTACGACCACGAAACGTAGCCTACGGCCACTGAGAGATAATCTACGAGACCTCTCCCTCCCTTCGGGAAGAGAAAACAAAGAAAACAGAGCCTGGTTCGGAAACCGAGGCAAAGCATGAAAGTGCCCCGAAGTCTGGAGGCAAGGTTCGCAGCTGAGACTCCGCAACCTCAGAACGAGCACAATATGCAACATCACCAAGCGCTCTATTGGTGACGTCTGAGTCTTAAGGTCGGTCAAAAATGGGGTGTCTACATAACCTAGCTTGCTTACACCACCTATATACATCATATACAACCGTGTCTTACCATCCTAAAGCCTTGGTTGATCTTGAGGAAGTGTAATTCAAGCTTCAGAGTGCATTGAAACTAAGTTTGAAACTCCAAGAACAAGCTTACTTCTTGAAAGGTATAAGCTTGTTTTCTCTTCTCTTGCCTTCATTTCTATCCTTTACTTCATTATTCTTGTTGTTTTGGTTGGTTTTGAGTTTTTTTGAAGTGTTGGAGTTGGGTTTAAAGAGTTACCAAAAAGGTGGAGAGAGCTTGCTCTTTTTACACCTTTATTCATAACTCAAACCTTCTCCTTTTCACTCTTTTTCTTTGGTATTTACACAAAATTTCAGAGGTTTAAAAAGGCTAAAAACCATGTTTTGAAGCTTCAAAAATAGAGGGGTTAGCCACCCCTCCTTATCCTTGTTTACTAGCCTTAACTCTCATCTTTATTGTCTAGCTTTTCAACCCCTTTTCATGCATGTTTCACCTCTGATTTTCATGTATTTAGGACTATTTTCAGGTTGTCTAGGATTTTTCAATTGGTTCATGCCTTGTTTAATGTACTTGTGGTCTCATCAAGTTGGCATACTCCTTGTTTATTATGCTTTCTTTGTTTATTTTCCATGTTTGGAGCTTAAGTCTGCTAATCAATCAATCATTCCATACCTTTCATTCTTGAGAATGGTTTCAACCAATTGAGGTTGTTCAATGCATGTAAAAGAGACCTACACTTAATCGCTTAATCTCTTCAGAGATTTATCGTTAACGATGTAGTCTCCTTCTCATGTCATGGAAGAACCTCTTGTTTGACATCATTTCTAGTTTAGAGGACTTCAACATCACATTTGGACAAATGGGCTAATGAATGGCAATGACTAAAGCAATTGGTTTAAAACTAGAATCAACACACCTAAAGAAAATGGCTTAAATAACTTGAACTTGGCCGGACGTTACGCCAAGTTTCTTGTGTCAAGGGTCATCAAGCATCAATTCATGGTGTTTTTGATGTCCTTGAAGCGTCTCAACTTCCTTTTTTGAGTTCATTCCATGACAAAAAGGGAGGGGTGGTCCATTTGTATAACATTTATTGATTTTTGGTCCAAAATGATATTCGAGATTATCAAGCGATCATATTGCTCATTGATGGTTTTGGAGTCAATCCCAACCTTCTCTTGAGGCTTTCTTATGATAGAGGAGGAAAGAAGGACAAACAGAATTTGAAAATGCTCTATCTGCATTGTTTTCACCTCAAAGCACAGAAACAGAGTTTTGCACCAAATTAATGCATGATCGGACCTCTGTAGGCCCGGCCGGCCATCAGTAATGCACGGCCAGCACTTGGTGTGTGGCCAGCAGTGCAATTTTACAAAAACAAAGGCAGTGGCTGAAGGTGAAACAGAGGCAGTCTGGGTAGATAGAGTAGCTTTCAGGCGATGCGCATACAACCTCCATCCATCTTCCTTGGTGCTTATATCGAATGCGTTTGATTGTTTAATTGTTTCATTAGTATAATGAATTGTGTTATAATATTTAATTAGTCTAATTAGTTGTAGCTAATTAGTTGATGTTGTAATATTTAATTAGCTTAGCCTAGTTAATTTATTTTAATTAATTAACTTAGATAGTTAGTTAATTATTCATTTCAAGTGTTGTAATAATCAGTTAATTAGTTTAGCTATTTATTCAATTTTTTGTAATAATTAGCTTAATTAGCTTAGCTTAGCTTAGTTAGTTAGCTTTATTCATTCGGACTCTCCTTCGTGAGAGCGTAATGTAATAATGTGTATGTCTTCCAACCCCACGTCTTTCTCCTTTTTATTTAATCGCTTTTGATGGTTAGATTAGGGACATGCTTCGATTAGCATACCTTATGCTTGCATCCATGCATCTTGTATTGCATGCATCGAGGCTTGGCGTATCATTCAAACTGTATTGTCATTTCAATACTTCGATGAATACGTGTTTAACCGCATGTTATCAAAATCGATTTATATGCCATATAGTAGCTGAGCCTATTAATTGCATTCTTTGCATGTGTTGCATTAGACATCGTGCATAGTTAGGAATCATGCATATTTTTCTAACTTATATCTTTTTAGCTTGAAGTACTATGTGAGTTTTTATGCTTTAGCATACTTGCATGAATGTGAATGTTGCCATGTCTAGCATGCTTGCCATGAGGCTAAATGCTTACTTAATAAACTGTTTGAATGCCTGTGAATGAAGACTTATTGTTTGAATTGGAACGATTCAACAAATGTGCATTTTAAGCCTATTCTGTTGAGTGGCAAATTAGTTTTAAGCCCACTATGTTTGGTGGCAAATTCACAAACTTTAAGCCCACTTGTGGTGGCAAATTCAAACCATTTTTACAAACAAACATGAGTTGAATTATTCCAAATTGAGCAAACTAGTCTATACTTGCTTGTGCGTATCACATAGTAAAGCTAGCCTAATAACCGGAAAAAGAGCATATAATGTTGATAAAAATCATTTCATGATTAGTAAAGGCTAATCTTTGATCGGGCGAGCAGGGGTGCTCAATTCATGACCTTCCCTTCTTGTACCTAAGTTCCCGAGCCAAGGCAACTTTGGTGATGACGGACACGTCGCCTTTGGCACGAATCATGGGTTTCCTAAATTTTCCTAAAATAAAATATTTAGGTGGGGACTCTGCATCTGGCAAAGCAGTCCAATTTTGACATTTTTGATTCAAAATCAATTTTTCAAAACGATTTGCCAGATTTGGACTCTATGGTATTTATCAGTTTCGCATTGCACTTGTGGGATTAGATTCAGAACCGTGGGAGTCTGAACTGTAGGGCTTCTTTTCGAGCTTCCGAAAGGGGGCGCGAAAAAGCCATGCTACAGGGAACCTCTTCCTCTCTCCCTCCATGTGTATAAAAGAAGGCCCTCTCTTTCAACTTTCTGCACCAGAAATTGCTCATCCTGTCTTCAAAAGTTTTCCTTCAGCTTTATATTATATTCTTCCTGTTAGAGAGCCCTGTAAAGTTTTGTCCGCCAAAGTTACTTAGTTGGTACACTGCTGTAGCTGGTCCAACTGTCGTATCCTAGGAGATAGACGTCGAACAACCTCCAGCACCCAAGGCGACGAATCTGTTTTAAGGAGATTGTCTAGTGCAGGCTTCGGTTTACTTTTGTTGCTATTTTATTTTATGTATTTCTACTCTTCTAGTTGGTATTTGTAGCATGATATTGTATTATATAATTTCAATTTATAAAATATGAATTTATTTGTTTTAGTTAATCACACAATTTATACAACAAACTTAAAACAGATTATATATTTTTCATGAAATTTGAACGAATAAATTCATATGTAATTGGACCAGTTTAATTTTCCTTCGGATTAAGCATTGTTGCATGCACATTTTGCATTGAATTCATTTGTGTTTTCTTCCTATTTCCAAGGCCCACTGCTTGGGCTATATAGTGCTTGTTTGTTATATGCATAGGATACTATTTGTTTATAGAAGTCATGATTGTTTTGATTTTTGTTCATTAGATTTAATTATTAAACACAAAATAGCAATGCTATGGGATTTTAAGTTAAAGGAAAAAAAAAAAAAATTTGTTTCCTAATTCACTATTTTATGAAAATGGACTATTAGATGTAAAGTTTAATTGGTTTTATTACTAGATCTCTAGCAGATTAATTTGTTCTAGTAGTAGTTTATTATATGAGCACCAATCTTTGCTTGACATGTAGTATATATGCTTTGTGTAATAACATGCTCATAATATATAATGTTATAATACAATTTGCATGTTCAAAATTGTCTAGATTTTAATTGGTTTTGCTACATGCTTATTATGTCTAGAATTATTTACATGAGTTGTTCACATGTTAACTGCTAGAAATACTTACATGTTTATTACATGGTTATTGATTTGTTAAAAGTTTATATAACTCTAGACTTGTCTATATTACTTTACATGTTTATTGTGTAAATAAAACTGTAAATTTATTGATTTTATGTCTTTCTAAAACTGTAAATTTATTGTCTAGATTATATATTTTTCAATTAAAAAAAATCTTTCTCTTGTTCTTGAACCTTCTGGACTATTGATTTTATGTCCAATATTGAAAATTTAATTAAAGTCAAGGGTTTGGTTTCTTGGGTTTTATCTTTTTGCCTACAACCAGGCATCATTATCATTTTTGATGACAAATTCTTCATCATCACTCTCCTGTACTAAGTGCTTTAGTTGTGCTACTTCTTCATTAGCCGTCACTTCAGCCGAACCATCAGGTTTTCTCAATATACTGAGTGGTGTCACTCCTTCAGTATACAACTTGGCCTCTGCAAAGTCAGTACAAACAATAAAGGGTTGAGGATTTGCATTGATCTCCTCTGTCTCTCCATTGCATAAGGCCATCATTATCTTCTGATGTGGAGAGGAAGGGACACATTTGTTAGTGTGAATCCAATCCCTGCCAAGTAAAGCATTATACTTAGCATTACTATCAATAACAAAGAATGCCGTCATGCAATCTCTGGTTCCCACACTCAGGTTGATGGGCAAAATACCCTGAGCCATCTGCTTATCCCTAGCAAAACCAGCAATGGTTGTGCTGGTTGGGATTAATCTGGGGTTCATTTTTCCCAGTTTCTTCGAAGAGGATTTCGGAAGCAGGTTCACTGCTGCCCCATTATCCACCAATACCCTATTCATTTGTATCCCATCAAAAAAATCCTTGATATACAAGGGCTTGTTATGTCATGGATGTTGTAGGATACTCAAAAGGATATGAGAGATTAATACTCACTTCCTCACTCTCGTCCTCAGTTTTCATTGGTGTGGCCACTTCAAATTCATCTTGAACCATGCAAACCTATGATTCTTCACTAGAAACTAGAATAGGGTCAATCTCCTGACCTTCTTGGTTTTCATCTTCAGCCTGGAACTCCTGTGATAGTATATGCACCATATTTACTAACACTGGAGGAAATGAGCCAAACTGAACTACTGGCTGCACTTGCTTCTTTTCCAAACTAACTTGTTCAATTATTTCAGAAGCACCTTCCATGCTGCATTTTGGCACTTCAGTACTAGTGACTTCCTTCGAATGGTCTGTTCTTGCTGGTTTTTTGACCAAAAATGTCTGTTCAGCCATGAAGGTTTCAAACATCTCCTCCTCAACCATTTCTTTTCTTTGGCCTAGGTCAATTTCTCCTTCTGTCTCACTGTCGCTTTCCATTAAGGCATTTTCAAGACCTGCTACGCTGGATCTTTCTTTGGCTTTCAGTTCAGAGTGAACTTTAGCCAACTACTCTTTGCTGAAACTTCTTTTGTTCTGAGGAGTCAATTTTGGATTATGATCTAATTTTGGACTTTCTCTTTCCTCTGTCGGGCCTTTTGGCTAGGCCAATGGAGAACTCTCTCCACTTTTTTTCAGATCCTTTTGGTATTGAGTGTACCTTCGTTGGATCTTCCTCCTTTGAGACCTAGAAATTACTGGACCCATATTTGGTTCCTTTGTTTTTGGGTGCTTTAGTAACACCCAATTATTTGGGGCCACCAAAGGAGGTTTAACCATTCTACCATGGTCTCCAAAAACACTTCTTTGGGTAGGCATTTCTTTAGGCTTGTTCTATATGACAAACAAATCTGGAACCCCAGGTACCCATGAACTCACTAGTTCAGTTGCTGAATTAGCTCTTTCTGCCTTCGAATCTAGCTTCGAAGCTGCCTGTGGAGGCTATTGCATGACCCTGATCCCCTATCTTGAGCCTAATTCAGGCCTTCTATCAGGGTGGTTACCTTTCATCTTGTTTGAGGTTAATCTTGGAGGCCAATCTCTGGCTCTAATTCCATAACTTGAGCCCACTTCAGGCCTCCTCTCAGGATGATTGCCCTCCATCCTGTAGTAGTTGGCGGGTTTGAACTCATGCAGAGGTCTCTTACCCTTGGAGTGCACTCTAGCGACTGGTGGTCCAACCAAGAATGGCTGCTGTCTGCGACCAGTTGGGTATGGCCTCTTGTTGTAAGTACTGGTTGGTTTAGGGTGTCTCTGCACATCTTTGAAATACTGTTTTCCATCAATTGAGAGACCTTTCAACCATTTGTAACTTAACTTGCATCTGGGACACATCCTTTGCATGACAGCTGCCTCTAGAGAGTCATTATCCAGTGCCTTCTCACTAGAGTCATCCTTTTGGTCCGCAAAGCTCTGTCCGTCTTCTGGTGAACCTCTGATATCTTTCTTGGAAGTAGTCTAACTGGCAACATGCATCTGCACATTAACCTCCTTTAATTCCTTCAATGATAGGTTTTGGAAGTCATGCACACAAACATTGGCTGTAACTTCCCCAATC
The DNA here is from genome assembly GCF_004153795.1 of Camellia sinensis. Classification (NCBI taxonomy): domain Eukaryota; kingdom Viridiplantae; phylum Streptophyta; class Magnoliopsida; order Ericales; family Theaceae; genus Camellia; species Camellia sinensis. The sequence goes on along the minus strand of NW_021029725.1, from coordinate 320,427 downwards.
TTTGAGAATGGGTTAGTATTAATCCCCATAGCTTTCTCTGCTTTGGCTGGGAACTTTCCCTTTCGAATCTGTTCTTGGATCCTGTCCCAAAAAAAAAAAAATACAGTTTTTAGTTAAGTGAGACCAAGAATTGTGCCATTTACAATACATTTTCCCTTTAAGTTCTTTTGAAGAAGAAATTTTAACTTCCTTTCGTAACTTTAGGAAATTTGCTGCAAGCAAATGATCAAAAATGTCATCTGCCTTTGTTAAATCGAAAGAGTATTTCTTATGAAGGTCTTTCTTTTAAATTGCTGGTCTACTGTAGTACCCATATAATGAATTAACGCCTCACAGGTCATAAGCTCTTTTCCTACGATCTCTGCTGCATCAATCTTGTAATTAGGGTTTCTATAATAAGTCTTATATGATGCATTACTTCGATCTTGTTTTTCCTCAAGTAATGATTCATATATAGACACCTTACAGGTTAATTCCACTAAGTCTCGAAACTCAGTTGAGTTAAACTTCTTTCGAAGCCTAAACTCTGAACCATTTTGAGCCAATCTCACGAATTCAGGCTTTGGTAGAATGAACCTACACTTGTTTCGTGTTCTTTTGAATCTGACAATAAATTGAACAACCTTCTTATCATGCCTTTGACTCAACTTTGCCAAGTCTGCCATGGAAACTTCCAGCTCTGTTTGGAAGAATTGGGCATGAAATGCCTCCTCTATTTGCTGCCAAGTTTGGATAGAGCCAGGTGTAAGGTTAATATACCATACAAAGGCTGCCCCAGTTAGAGAATTTGGAAAAAGTCTTAACTTCATGTAATCATTATTGGTAAATTCACCACATTGGGCTGCGAACCTAGCAATGTGTTCTACTGTTGACTGGTTTTTCATTCCCATAAAAAATAGCAAAGTTTGGTATTCTAAACCCCCTTGGGCACTCATGCACCCTATCCACCCATTCTGGGTATGGCTTCCTATACACAGGAGTTTGAACCCCCTGAGCCATAGGTCCACACATTTCTCTGACAATATCAGCAATTTGGTCCCTAGGAACCATATTTTGTGCTTGTTGGACTATCACTGGAGAAATAAACACAGGATTTGATGGAAACCCTTGTGCCTGAGATCCTCTTGGTCCATAGGGAGATATATTTGGATTGGATATCTCTGTGGTACTGGCAGCTATTGAGGGTATGGTTGACCCCTCTGAGGCTGTCCTGCGAAAGGTGCTATAATAGGAGGAACATGCGTTGTTTCTCTCCCAACCGCAGGAAACCCTTCCAACCCCTCGAGTGTGAATTCGAACAAGGGATTAGTGAACCCCCTTGTGTCAGGTATGGCTTCGAACATGGGATTTGGAAACATTCTCATGCCATTTTCTTGTTTTGGCCCAGATTCACCAATTTGTATGGCTTCGTTGTTAGGTAATGATGCTTTTTGATTTATCAATGACCTCGAAAGAGACTCATACCATGACTGAGGTATAGGTGATGGTGTTTCATAATTTTGATTACTAGTCTAACCATTAGTATGTTCATTACTTTGCATAGGCTGTTTATCTCTAGCCAATCTTTGTTGAGGAACATTTGAATTTTCCTCCATATGCCTTGTGTTAGTTAGTTGATGGGAATTCATCTGATCTATAAAGGATTTGCCCATCTTTCCATTGTATTCATTAACTACTGTCCCATGACATCTACCAAGCCTTCCCATGGATTCATTGGCTGAGTAGATGGGATAGTGAATGGTTCAATTCCATGGTCTCATCCAATATTTTGAACATATGGTACATCTTCTGAATTACTGGTCTATTCGACCACAGGTTTTGATGAGATAGGTGCTTTCATAGGATGTGTTATCACATTATCCTCTAGATCTGCTATTTCTACCTCTCCTTCCACACCTTCTTCCAAGCGTTCATTTTCTCACCGTCTTCTACGTCTAGTCATTTCAATTAGTCCCACCGGACGTGCCAAAAATATATGTTGGCATTTTTGGCTTTCGAAGGTTAATAATGTAATTTTAAGCATGCCAACAAGGATCAATCAGTCCTTACAAAAGATTAATTGCTAACCAATTATCAGACGATTGTGTTTTAGTTCTCTCAACCTCAATGAAGAGGACTTTTACTGGTGGCTTGTTTAGGAGAATTTAGTAAATAACAAGTAAGTGAAGAATAATTTCAGAATTTCATTAAGTAAAATGAAAAACTTACAATGATCTAACCCAGCCTCGTGGAGGTTTACAGCAACAAGCTATTTGAAACTACTCCTATGAATGAAGTGCAGTACAGGAATTTGAAGTACAAAAATGTAAAGAACAATAAAAATTGGAAGGGAAAACAAAGTAAATAAAATTGGTTTTTTGATCTGAGTCTAGATCCTTCATTCTGGGGCCTTTTCTACTATTTATACTTCTCAATGATAACCGTCGAAGTGGGCTTCTAATCGTCGAAATGTCCTTTCCTGATTGCTGAACATGCTCTCTCACAATCAGTCCCACTACGCCACCTTTACAGTTAGGCTTCCCTCTTGATTTTGAATTTGAAATTTGTGAGTAACTGTTAGGCCACATCATCTTATATCCCTCGATTGTTCTAGTGTTATGCAGATTCATTATTATCAATATGGGCTGACACGTGTCTGACTTTGGTTGGCAACTTGTATTAACTCCCTAAATTGCTCTCTTTATGCCACGTGTTGAATTGTGATTGACTTTTACAAATTATACAGCCAACAAGTATATATCGTATATCTTCCCATTTTGTAGTTCATATTTGAATCATGGATTTTTCTCTGTTACACATATCCGAACTATGAATTTTAGATTGCTACTAAGCGGGTGTTTAGGATTAATTTTTTTGAATGATATTTAATAACTTTTTATTATCTGAAAAAATGTGAATAACTGATATTATACACCTTGTTTAGCTTTACTTTCCAGAATTCAATTATTTGGAAATTAAATATTTTATTTTTTTTATTTTTAATGAATTTTTTAAATATTTTAAGCAAAAATTTTTACCTTTTAGATACACTTAATATAAAATACAATTAAAAATATATAATATTTGTGAATTTTTTTAAAAAACACTCACTAAATATAAAAGATACAAAAAAAATATGAAAATTTAGTACAATTTTGCATTCTTATGTATTTATTAATTTTTTAAAGTATTTTTTTAGGTACATGTAGGTTAGGTGTATTTAAAAAGTAAAAAATTTGCTTAAAATATTAAAAAAATTAACTAAAAAAAATTTCAAAAAATAAAAAACTTAATTTTCAAAAAATTAAATTCAAAAATTGGATATTGTTTTCTTGAATTTCCCGTTTTACCCCTTTGAAGGTAGTTGCAAACACTTTATTTACATGTGAGCACTATTTGGCCTTTTTTAAATTGGGTGAAATATCAATAAATCTCAAAGAGTAATTTTATAAACTGTTTGATCATTTATGTTTTCTTATAGACCCTAATATCCCATTCTAGTGTGAATTTCATAAAGGTCCCGTTTGTTTTAAGAGGTAGAATGGAGGGAATTTATAGTGAGGAGATTAATAATGAGGGGGTTAAGTAAAATTGTGTTTGTTTTGATGATAGGTGTTAGTGTAGGAATTGTTAAATTATTTTTATATAAAATAATAAAACAAATAAAAAATACAAAAAATTAAACATTAATGTTCAAAAAAAATCCCAATATGTAAAAAAAAAAAAAAAAAAAAAATTTATAATCCCTTCACTATTTTTCTAATATCACCTCCACCTCCACCTCCTTCATCTCAATCCCCCTTCCAACCTCCATCTTAATCCCTCCTCCATTCTAATCCCTTTCTCAACTCTACAAACAAATACAACACTAAATAACCCCACCTCCATCCTAATCCCATTTCATCTATTACACCCAAAACAAACGGGGCCAAAGGGCTAAGTATAGATGCGCGTGTGTTATGTATTGAGGAATAAATGTGGGTATTCTCATAATGTTAAAATTACTACATGTAACATTTTAAAAAAAAACTTCTTAGTGTACTTTTTCCAAACATGACATTCTAATGTAATATTCAAAAAACGCAATACCTTAATGTAGCACACAAAAAAAGTTTTTAGTATACTTTTCTTAAACGTAACAACGTAACATTCTCAAAAAAAATTTTAGTGTATTTTTTGCAAACATAAAACTCCAATGTAACACACTAAAAAACTCCTTATTATACTTTTTTTTTTCCCCCAAATGTAACAATATAACATTCTAAAAAAAATTATTTAGTGCATTTTTCCCAAACGTTTGTAACACATAAAAACTCCTGAGTATACTTTTCTCAAGCGTAATACTCCAATATAACATACTAAAAAATTTTTTAGTATACTTTTCTCAAAAGTAACAACATAACATTCTAAAAAAATTTCTTAGTGTATTTTCAAACATAACACTGGAATCAATATAACATATAAAAACTTCTTAGTATACTTTTTCTAAATGTAACAATATAATATAACACCAGAAAATCACACTAACAGAAATGCAAATTTCTATGATCGATAACCAACACTTCAACCACCAATTCCCCCAAAAAGAATATTTCACATCTCAAATTTTCATTCTCATCCCAAAAACGAATTAGAAAATTAGAAAAATAAATCATAAAAGGACATTTACTTAAAATAGATCAACATTTCCCTATATGAGATTTATGGATAATTTTTTTAAAAAAAATTAGTATCTAGATTTAAAAAAAAAATTATTATTATTTTGTATGTGTGTGTGAGAGAGAGAGAATGCCAAACACGTTTTGACTTTTTAAGTTTTTGATATTTTTAATAAAAAAAATTAACATATTAAACCAAGGATGTCAAAATTTTGGAGTGTGAATTGAGAAAATTTCGAAATGTGAATTCGTAAGTGAAAAAATTTCCAAACAAGTCTGTCCACCTCTTATCCCACCCCGATCCAGCCATTACACTACTGGCTCCCCCGTCACTCCTTTCTGCAGTAGCTAATAGACCTACCACCACCACCTTTTTATCCAACACACGTACACATGGGGCTGGACTTGCAATGCCAAAAAATATGAAAGATAATTTATCCATACAATTTATTCTTGAAATCTTTTCAGATGATATGACAAGTAAAATTTAAAAGGTTGATCTCTCTCAAAATATTTTTTTACATATATTTTGTCTTACCACCTCATTCAGGAGATTGTGAGAGAGAAAAATTGTATGTATTTAGCCCCGTTGAAAAAATATATAGAAGCTCATACTGTTTGTTTCGAGTTAACTTTTTTTTTCTGGAATGATTTTTGATTTATTTTTTATTTTTGGTGATCCTTTTTATGAACTTTAAAAAATTGAAGTTTCAAGATTATACATGACATAACGAACTTAAACATTAAAAAAATTACAAATAAATTCAAAATAAAAACAAAAACAAAAATAGACATGAAGAAAAGTAGAAAGATGATGTGATAAAAATAAGTCAATAAGTAGCATATTTATGATATATCCGGTTTTTATTTTATTTTATTTACAATATGTCATTTCTTTTTTATTTTTTAGATTTGCCGATACAAGATAGACAAAAAGGTAAGAAAATTTTGACATAATTTTTAAAAAAATGTAACCATAGAAATTTTTTTTTAAAAATAATAGATGGCTTATTTAACACTTCCCAAATAGAGTGTTGAGCTTCCTTCCATATTTTGGCTATTAAAAATATTACCAACTATGAAAAGTTATTATGAAATTTAACACCAAAGGTTTAGAATTTAGAATTTAAGATTTGGGAAATTATATGCAGGTGAGAGTTGAGAAAAAAAATTACTAATATATGGAAAGGAACAAGTGACACTTATATTCTCACAACTTTTTATTTATACTTCACTGCGTCCCTATATATTTGTAATTTTTTTCGTTTCTTTTGCCAGCGTGTGGTTTCCCTCATTTATTATTGTTTAGCAATTGGGGCCCATATAGTTTAGTCATTGGAGAACCTCTTATAAAGCCAAAAACGTTGAGTGTGAACTCACGCTTGATCGAGCCAAAAAAAATAAGATTTATCACCAATTTATGCTTTAAAATAAGCTAATTACAAAATGCAAATAACACTACTTATTTTTGCATTTTGAAATGATTTTAAATTACAACATATGGTTTTCAAGAAGATTGGCAATAAATAAATAAGAGTAATGCTAGAGACCCCAAAAATTCTACCAAAATTTTACCAAATGTCTTACATGGGTGTGAGACCCACACAATGTGGGTCCCACACCCATGTGAGATATTTGGTAAAATTTTTGATAGAATTTTTGGATCCTCTAGCATTTTTGAATAAATAAATAAAATCCTTGAGAAACACTTGCAACAATAAAGGAGGATGGTCATTGCCTCGTTTTAATACCAAAAAAAAGAGGATGGTCATCAATTCAATTTTACATTCCATGAAACGGTTGCATTCCTGTCACATTATTGTAAAAAAATTGTTGGGTGAAGTTTTATGAGTTTCTGACCTTCTTCATAAAAAATATATTTTTAAAATTTAAAAAAGAAGTGATATGTATCTATTATATTAATAAAATTGATGGAAAAATTAGTGAAATATCTCTCTCTAACTTTGAGTAGTAGGAGATATCTAATATGTTTTATTTTTTTTTATTAGCTAACGTTCTTTGATGAAATTTCTCTGTGCCGGGATAAAATTTTTCTATGTTAAATTTTCTTTGTAAAAATGTTGAGGGACCTCAACTATTATGAAAATATTATATATCATTTATTTTATCAAATCTTAATATTAGGGACCTTAAAAAAATTTCTCAAAATTGATACTATTAGTTGTCGTATGAAATAATTAGAGATCATCTTATTATATAATAAATATTAACGAAATAGGGAGTTAGTAATTACAAAATTAAAAATTATTTCATTATGCAATTTATGAGTACTCATAAATATTTTACACCCACAAATGGATCCAAATGATATGGTAAGAATGATGAGTTCCATATCATTGAGTATTTAATCAATTAAAAATTGACACTTGTCAACTTATATTATTGTGAGTTAAATTATGAAAAATTTATGAAAATCTCAAACATTTTTCAATAATAAAATATGTTCGTATGCCCTGGTTCCTCCCCTGCCTCCGATGAATGAGTCACCCACTTTAATTACTGCCTCGTAGGCGACCCCTCTAGCTAATAATCCTCACGCCTTTTTCAAAACAAGATATGTATACGGAGATATTAGCATAAAATCCATGCTATATGGGTAAATAATAAAATGTGATAAATAATATTAAATATGTTAAAAATTAATTAAATATTATGATATTAATTTAGATGGGTATTTAAATAATAGATTTGAGTAATTTCACTATATTTATATAGATATGTAAGACTAATTAATTTTTTTGAAATACACTCAATTGAAAAAGAAGAGTAAAAGTGAAATTCTATAAATATAAAATAAAGAAAAAAAAAGTAAGTTTTGAAGATGAATATAGAAAAAGAAAATTAGATAAATCTTCGAAAAAGAATAAACTCATCTGAAAATTAAGAGCGAGAATAGATTCTGTAAATATAAGATAAATATAAAAAAATCAAGTTTAAATTTTAGGATGAACTGTAAGAATACATAAAGAGAAAATTAAACGAATTTGAGAAAAATGAGATAGAGAGAAATTCAGTAAACATTAAATGAAGATTGAAAAAAAAAAAATCAAATTGAAATTTAAAAATTCAAAAATAAAATAAGATAAATCTGAAAAAAATCTGATATAACTATAATAATAGAAGAACAAAAGAAGATAGTAGTTTAAAATTAGATAAAAGTGAAATGTCACCTATACTTTTTTAAAATTTGTTAAAAAAAAAAAGCCACAAAAAGAAGAATTGAGGTGTAATAAGTTAAAAATCAGATAAGATTTAAATGACACCAATAATTTTTTAAAATTTAAATTTCGTGTAGTTAAAAAATAAGCATTTATATTATCTTATTATACAAATTTTAACTCTATTTTGTGTCTACTACTAATAATTTTTAACAATTTTTGTATTCTAAAGTTAATTAATTAATTTTTTTTTTCAAGAGATCACCTTTTTATTTCTTAATTTTGTTTCATGTTAATAACCTATAAATTTCAACAATTTTTGTATTAAGAAACTACTAAATAAAAAAAAAAATAGCATCACTTCTTTTTTTTTTTTAATTTTTAATCTTAATTAGTTTTATTTTAATTTTATTTTGTGTCAATAACTTATAAATTTTAGTAATTTTTGTATTATGAAGCTACTAAATAAAATAAAAAAATCACTTTAAAAAAAAAAATCATAGTAAGTTTTATTTTTACTTTGTGTTAAGAGCTGATAAAGTGGCCTTGGCAGTGCTATGCACAAGTATAAATAAATAATCAAGTTTTAAAATTAAATAATAATATAAAATTTATCTAAAATATGTAGTAAAAATGATTTATAATCAATTAAATTTTATTAATTTTTATCAGAGCCACACATAAATGACTTGTATATTTATGCTAACGTGATCTTCACCTAATCATTAAAAATTATCTTGATCTATGTCCAACTTATGAATCATTTGACCTATTTATTTATTGAATTAGTAAATAAATATCTATAAGTATTTTTTATTTTTTAACTAAGAACTTAACCAATCTGTGGCCGAGTTTGAGGCAGCTTTTACTAGTTTGTCCTGATTTGCATCGGAGTTGGTGGCAACGGAAGACAGAAGAGCGCCGTTGCATAGAATTTGAGAAGAAGTTGTGGACAAAAATTTTGTTCAAAGTTGCTAGAAAATATGATTTGGAACTATGACCGTCTTGTGGAGGTGGCGACACATGTAGAGATTATTGTGCAGGCTGAGGAGGAGAGACTTCAGGGTTTGAGGTCTAGGGGCCAAGAGTCACAGGGAGATTATAGACCTAACAAGAAGAACATGGGCACCTTTTCATCCCAGTCCCAACCACAGCAGTCTAGATTGACTTTTCCTTTGCCTAGTGCGGGCCCAGGAAAAAGTAGTTTCTCATGTTTTAAGTGTGGCCAACTGGGTCACAAGGCCTTTTCATGTCCACAGAAGGGGGGAGGGCAGCAGATGTTACCACCACCACCACCTAATCGATCTTAGAGTCAGTCCCAAAATAGAGGGCAAGGACTTACTTGTTTTCAATGTGGTCAGTCGGGGCATATAAAGAGAGTTTGCCCGCAATTGGGAGACGCATCTGGCACATTAGGATCGAGGTAGACTCAGAGCCACCAGCAGACTCATTCAGTTCAGACTTCACGAGCTAATCAGGGAGCGGCTTCGGCTCAGTCAATGCAGCAGGCCTACGTTCCGGAGATGAGTAGGTTGATTAGAGGCCACGGGGGCGCATGTATACTGTTACCGCGCTAGAGCAGTTACCAAGATCCTTAGTTGTAAGAGGTATTTTTATTGTGTGTAATTATTTGGCTAATATGTTAATAGATACGAGTGCATCTCATTTATTTATATCTACTGCATTTGTTCTACATTGGGGTTAGAGGTGGCACGGTTAGCATCTCCGCTCAGGGTAGAGTCACTAGTTAGGGGTACGGTTGAATTAGACTGGGGATGCCGCGGTTGTGAGATAGAGGTTGCCGGGTGTCAACTTCTATTTGCTTTTATGATGTTGGACATGTCTAGTTTTGATGTCATTTTAGGGATGGACTGGTTATCTTCGTACCGGGCTGCGATTGATTGTTACCGTCAGAGAGTTATAGTGTGCACCTCAAGTGGTGATTGTTTTTATTTTCTAGGGGGCCAAGTTGATAGGGTTTTGTCACCAGTTTTCAACCCTCGTAGTAGGAGCAAGCTTAGTGGTCTTCTTGATACTCTCTTGAATAGTGAGAGTGACGGGGCCAATGTTGAATTGCCAAGGGTAGTTTGTGAATACCCAGAGGTCTTTTTCGAGGATCTTATTAGTTTACCACCCCACTTAGAGACTGAGTTCTCCATTGACTTAGTGCCTGGCACAGGACCGATTTCCATGGTGTCGTATAGATTTGCACCCACCGAATTGCATAAGTTAAAGATTTAACTCCAAGAACTTTTAGATAAGGGCTTCATTTGCCCTAGTACATCACCTTGGGAAGCGCCCGGCTCTCTTTACAAAGAAGAAGGATGGGTTGTTGCGGTTATGTATTGATTACCGCAAGTTGAATCAGGTTACCGTTAAGAACAAGTATCCTCTACCCAGAATAGATGATTTATTTGACCAACTTAGAGGGTCTTCCTGCTTCTCAAAGATAGATTTAAGGTCGGGGTACCATCAGTTGAGAGTCCGGGAGGAGGACATCCAGAAAACGGCCTTTCGTAGACGTTATGGCCACTATGAATTCCTTGTAATGCCCTTTGGGTTGACCAATGCACCTACTTCCTTTATGGATTTGATGAACCGAATTTTTTGAGAATTCTTGAACTGTTTCGTGATCGTCTTTGTGGACGACATCTTGATTTATTCCACCTCTTAGGAAGAACACAAGGCTCACTTGCAGGTAGTGCTTAATTTGCTTAGGGAGCACTAATTGTATGCCAAATTTAAGAAATGCGAGTTTTGGTTAACGGAGGTGAAGTTTTTGGGGGCATGTAGTGTTGAGAGAAAGAGTAACTATAGACTCTTCGAAGATAGATGCCGTATAGGATTGGGAACAACCTAAAAGTGTTTTTGAGATTCGGAGTTTCTTGGGATTAGCCGGGTATTATCGACATTTTATAAAAGACTTCTCTAGACTAGCTGCACCTTTGACTAGGTTGACAAGGAAGGGTGTCAAATTTGTGTGGAGTGAAGCTTATGAAAAGTCATTCCAAGAACTTAAGACTAGATTGATTACTGCACTGGTCTTGATAATTTTGGAAAGAGGTTTGGGTTACACCGTCTATTGTGATGCGTTTCGGGATGGGCTTGGTTGTGTCTTGATGCAAGAGGGAAATATTGTGGACTATGGTTCACGACAGTTGAAAACTCATGAGAAAAACTACCCCACCCATGATTTAGAATTAGCGGCGATAATTTTTGCCTTGAAAATTTGGAGACATTATTTGTATGGTGAGAAGTTTGAGGTTTTCTCTGACTATAAGAGTCTAAAGTATTTGTTTTCCTAAAAAGACTTGAATTTACGTTAAAAAAGGTGGATGAAATTTATGGAGGATTATGATTTTGAATGACACCACCATCTGGGGAAGGCTAATGTAGTGACCAATGTCTTAAGTCGAAAATCTGTGAGTAGTTTGGCAAGTGTAGCCATTCGGGGAATCGGTTATGTTAGGCGATATTGGCAAGTTTGATTTGCACCTGGGTGAGTCCGGCGAGAGTGCTACCTTGTTTACTTTGAGTGCTAAACCTTCCTTGATTAGTAAGGTTATAGAGGCACAACAAGGGGACCATGAGGTGGAGTCAATTTGTGATAAAATTTCTAGCGGGAAGGACGAGAAGGGTTTGAATATCCACTCGGATATGAGTGTATGTTATCTAGACCGTTTGTTTGTACCAGAATTTTGTAGAGAGGAAGTACTTCGAGAGTTCCATCACTCACGCCTTACGGTACATCCGAGAGGCACCAAAATGTATCATAATCTTAGCCGCCAGTTTTGGTGGAGGGGTATGAAGTGGGATGTAGCTTTATTTGTATCGAATTGCCTTACTTGTCAACAAGTGAAGGCCGAACACCAAAGGCCAGGGGGATTGCTACAACCTTTATCGATTACCGAGTGGAAATGAGAGCATGTTACAATGGATTTTGTAATTGGGCTTCTTAGAACTTAGCGAGGCAATGATGTCATTTGGGTGATTGTTGATAAGTTGACTAAGTCTACACATTTCATTCCGATGCGCACCGGTGACTCAGTTGAGTAATTGGCAGAGTTGTACATTAGAGAGATAGTTCGACTTTGTGGGGCTCTTGTAACCATTGTATCGGATAGAGATCCTCATTTTACAGCCTGATTTTGGCAACTCCTTCAAGAGGCGTTGGGAACTAAGTTGACCTTTAGCACCGCTTACCACCCTCAAACCGATGGATATTCGAAGCATACCATTCAAATTTTCGAGGACATGCTTAGAGCTTGCGTCCTTGATTTCAAAGGGTCTTGGGAGAGACCTCTACCATTGATCGAATTTTCCTATAATAATAGTTACCAAGCTTGTATTGAGATGGCACCGTTTGAGGCCTTGTATGACCGACCTTGTGGATCACCGATTTGTTGGGCCGAGGTGGGTGATGCACCGTTGTTGGGCCCGAAAATTGTTAGAGAGACAACTGAGAAAGTTGCTCTCATTCGGAAGAGGTTAGCTACGGCCCAAAGCCGACAGAAGAGTTATGCCGATAAGAGGAGGCGACCTTTATCCTTCGAGGTTGGTGACCAAGTGTTCCTTAAGATCTCACCCACGCGGGATTTGATGAGATTTGGCAAGAGTGGTATATTGTCTCCAAGGTTCATTGGGCTTTTCGAGATATTGGAGCGAATTGAGGAAGTGGCATACTGGTTAGCCTTACTGCCACAACTTTCGGGGGTTCACAATGTATTTCATGTATCCATGCTTAGAAAGTATGAACCCGACCCTTCTCATGTGCTTGATTGGGTTGACTTGGAAGTAGACAAGGATGTCTCTTATGAAGAGCGACTGGTCCAAATTTTACACTCGAGAACAAGTGTTGAGAGGTAAGACTATACCGTTGGTAAAAGTGTTGTGGAGGCACCATGAGGTCAAGGAAGCGACGTGAGAATGGGAGGCGAAAGTCCGCTCCAAGTATCCGGATTTGTTTGAAAATGCTTAGTTGTTTTAATTTGTAATATTCCCTAGTGTTTGGGGGAAATGTATTAAGATTGTTAACCATGTGTTGTTATGAGTATTGTTATTTTGAGCATGAGATTAATATGTATTGCCATTATTATTGTTGGAAAGTTTCATGCGTGTGTTTATCACGAACTATTGTTGTTAATAAGGTGACTAATGTACTTGGAAAAAAAAAAAACCATGATGTTAATGGAGAAATTTGGGTGAAGAGTGTTATTGTGAATTAAAATCTTAATTATTGTGTTTTGATCACTAGAAATCATTGCGTGTTTGAGAAGTTGTTTAACTTTCAGGGACGAAATTTCTTATGGTGGAGAGGTTGTGATGACCGGGTACGTTATTCGTCTCGTTCTCTTTGAGTTATGTTGGCTTTACTCTCGTTATAGTGTCGGGTTCTAATGTGAGGTCTTGTTAACTGTTGGGTTCGTTGTTTTCGAAAACTTGCTCTCAAAATTCTCATTCTTATTTATTTCGATTCCGAGTTTCACTTGTTTCAGAAGGTGTAAGGTTGGATCCGAGGTGTCTCGGGTTAAGTTAGTGAAATTTCTGTCTGGGAGCAGGGCCGCACGTGCGGGGGGCTTGAGCTATACGTGCGGAAGAGGGGCCACACGTGCAAGAGGAGAAGCCGCACGTGCGGTGAGGAAAGGAAGTTCTGGGTTGGCTACTGCATTATATGCAGGTACGGGGGGAAGTGCGGAGGAAGAGTGCCACACGTACAGGGGGTGAGAGCCGCATATGAGGAGGGGGTTGCCGCACATGCGGGAATGGGTGCTGCACGTGCGGGATGAATCTGAGTCTGAAAATCTGCCTTTTTCTCTCTTCTTGGGCTGTGTGTATATCACTTTTTGCATACCTCTCTCTCTCTCTCTAAAAACCCATTTCTCTTCATTCTCTCTACACTTACCTACACCAAACAAGATCAAAACCTTGATTTCTTTAAATCCATTAGAGTTTTGCCCATATCTCCTTCATCAAAGTTAGAGAACTCTTTAAGGGCTACGTTGTGTGCGGTGGAGATCGGGTTTCAACACCGTTGATTTTGAGGCTTACATCTCTTTTTCCTTCAAGAACTTGAGGTAGAGATTTTTTTTGAGCTCTATATATATATATATTTACAAGTTATGTTGTTGGAACTCCTCCTTGTTGTGTTGAACTTGATTTTTATTCATGAATTATGAATGATTTTAAATGTGGGTTTCCAAAAAAAATATTTTTATAAAAACCCTTGAGATTTTTGAGCCACGTTGTTATGGAGAAGTGTTATCTTGAAATAATTGCTTTTGAAATGAGGAGAAAATCTTATTTGTGGAAACCCTAGAAATTTAAGAATTTTCCTTTTTGAGGAAATGTGGTGATGTTGTGAAATTAACATTGATCAAATTTTTGATAAATGTTAAAATGAGAAATTTCATGGTATAAGAGAATTGGTTGATTGGAAGTTTGTTGTTGAAAATGAGATATAGTCATGAAAAGACTAATTTGTTGAGAATGCATAAAGTGTGGAAATGTTGCTACTCTTGAAGGGTTTGAATGAATATATGGTTATCTTGTGAATTTGCATTGGAAAGAGAAATGGGGATTGTAATCACAATGGAAAAGGTTGTGTGAAAGAATTGAAAATGGAAGAACATTACATGGCATTGATAATTATTGCATTAGCATTTCGATTCATTGGGTTGTTACAAATTTTGAATTGAGATTAAAAACCTTTGCGTTGAGAAAAGAATGTTTGTGAATCAAGATCTCATTGAAATGTTACGGGATAAATACGTTGGTAAGTTTGGATAGGGGGTGTAGATGAAATTGATTAAGTTGGCTTGAGTGTCCAGGGTGAAAGACCGAAAACACGTGCAGAGGAGGTACCACGTGCCTTCTGGTTAGTTACCAGTAAAGTGTGATTTTGGTAGTGCTAGTTATGCCTACTTGCAGACACCAACCTAGGTATTAGTTGAGTCGTATTTATCACTCCTTCCGCTTGATGTAAAATTATCAAATTGTTAAATTTTCCAATTTTCATTGAGCATGATGGTTTTCAAAACGATGATAATGTGACTTTCTTTTAAAAGCATAACATGACATGTGCATTTCAGTTTATGAGACTTGTATAAAATGTATATACTTTGTTAAGAATTTCCTACTGGGCTTCATGTTCACCTTATGGGATTTGGTGTAGGAAAAGATGTGGTGATTCCGCCAAACTAGGGCACGGATGTGTTTGTTGAGAGCGCAAAGCTCTTATTTTGTCGTGATTACGTTTTTGCAAGCCAATGGCTATATTTGTATGGGTTCAAGTAACCATTTTCTGTAACCGGGTTTAAGTCTTGGACTTTGTAGCCTTGAGGGCATTTATTTATTTTTAATTGGATGTTCTACATGCTATAGATTCATGTGCTAAAAATCATTGAATGTATATTCGCATGTGGGACTACTTTGTAAGAATCTCTTTGATCATGTAATGTAAGTGTTGGAGATTTATTATGGTTTATCATGAGGAATGGTGGTTGGTGTTCTTTTATTGTGTATTTTTTTTTGGGGCGTTATAGTTCGGGAGTTCCAATATTGGATTAAACATTGAATAGGCCAATTTTTGGGCCCCATTTTGATGATCAAAACCGTTCACATTTTAGGGTTAATCGAGCACGTTGTTCCTCTATAAAATAAATCGATCAGATAACGGAAATCACGTGTTTGGATAAATTTTTTATAAATTGTTTATTTTCTCACCGTCCATTTTTTTCTATACAAAACTAATACAAACACATGGTTTCCGTTATTTGATCGACTTGATTTTTTATAGGGATAATGTACTCGACAAATTCTAAAATATAAATGGTTCAAATCATCAAAATGGGGTCCAAAAGTGGGCCTACAAGGCCCAACATCACCTCTCCAATCCGATGGAAGACTGAAGAGAAGCCTATGCCATGTTGAAGAATCAATAATATTTAAATATTAAGTTAAAGAATTAATTATTTTTCATATGTGTATGTATGAATGTAATAAAATCATACATTAATGCAATCTTTTGGGAAGCAATTTTGAAAATAAATTTGGTATGGTAAACAAAAATTAAGTAATTTGAAATGGTAATTATGGTGGTATAATTTAAGGGTTTAATATATAATTCCATGAATTTAATTATGAACTAATTAAAATGCAACACATAATGACACTAAGTATTTTCATTATTAAAAAAATTAAAAATTAAAAAAAAAATGAGTTGAGAGTTTGAACCTCAAAAAAATCTTATTAACATTTATTGTATATAAAAATAATGAGATTTGATATATACGTTGAATAGTAATGGCTATGGTGAGAGAAAAAAAATATATTATGTAATTTTAATTACATAAACTATTTTATGCTATATGATGAAGAATTTAAAATATTTTAATAGAAAATATTTTACGATGAAATATTTTTGAGTGTGTGATTTTTTTAATTTTTTTTATTGGAAAACTCTTTTTTTGAGTGAGTGATTTATTAATTATTATTTTTTAATTGGAAAACTCCTTCCTTATTTGATGGTAAAGAATGAATGATTTTAAAAATAAGAAATGCACCATTTTTTTAAAAGAAAGTGTTTCGTGTGTCACTTAGAACTCTCTTGGCTCTTCTCACTAAAAATCCCGTTTTCTTATAAAATTTAAATTGAAAAAATCAAGAAATTTAAATTGAACACTTAGAGCTCTTTTAACTCTTCTCACTAAAAATCTCATTTTACTTATATAATACAAGCATACCCGTGCTATGCACAAGCATAAATAAATAATCAAAAAAAATTTTTAAAATTAAATAATAATAATAATTTTTAAATTTTATTTATTTTTATTAGAGTTATGCATAATAAAATTATTTATTTATTTATTTATTCTTATGTCATTAATTGTGTATTCTTCGTTCTTAATAAAAAAATACATGTCAAAATTTAATTGATAAAAATTAAATAATAAATCAAAAAAATTAATTTTAATTTAAAATATGATAATAGTATATTATGTTGGTCAAAATACTAATTTTTCTATGTTTTGTAAAGCCTAAAAATTTGTCTCATCATGTATAAAAATTATAGTTTTTCTTATGTCATAACTTTTACATAAAAATGTTAGTCGATTCAATATTTACGTCAACTTGATCTTTAACTAATTATTAAAAATTGTCTTGATCTATGCCCAACTTATGAATCGTTTAACATATTTATTTATCAAATTGGTAAATAGATATTTATAAGTATTTTTATAATAAAAATAAGAAATATGGATAAATTTTATGCATACTTATTAAAAATTTTGAACATAGCTAATTTTTTTAAATATATATTTATGTTGAAAACTATTAAATGAATAGTTACATATATTTATGTATGAAAAAATTATCTAAGATAGAGTCGCCTTAAATTATAGGTCATATTCTAATCCTAGTCTTACACGTAATCTAAAAAATTGATTGGTTAATTAGCAAAAATAGTTTATAATAATATATTTAAGCTGAATGTTTAAATTATATTATAATTTATCAGGTTGTGATCGATATGAACTAATTTGAGAGCTTTAATATTGGATTAAACACTAAAAAGTATCCTAAAAATAAAAAATTGATGGTAAGTAAACATGAGATAAATACACGTGGTTAGTTAGTTATAAAATATACGTCTATATTCAACTTTTATACTGTAAAATCCGCACTTTGAATAAATCTCAATCACACATTACTTTTTAAAATCAATTATTCCCCAAACTATTTGTTATTTTTTTAGTAATACTCACCATTTTAAAACTCACCCAAACAATACTCTGGCCAAAATCATTATCATTCTTGTTGCCATCATGCTTACTATATCCAGTAACTACTATGCAACTCTATTCTAGTTTTTATATTTGTAAACCTAAAAAGACAATGTTTGAGAAACATAAAGCTACGGCTAGAATTCTAAAGAGTTAAAAATGAAAAATGGGAAAAAGATTTGATTGTAGGTTTTCTTATTCCATATATCCAGCTCGTTGACAATGTGAATATTCACATTGACATATTAACATTAACATTGATAAGAGTGTAAAATTAGCCCATGACCCGTGGGCAGCCTGAAGCCCGGCCCCGGGCCGACGCGAGCCCGGCCCGTTGACAATGTGAATATTCACATTGACATGTTAACATTCACATTGATAAGAGTGTAACATTAGCCCGTGCTCCATGGCTGCCCGAAACACGCCCACGACCCGTGGGCGGCCCGAGGTGGGCCCGGCCAGGCTTGTTGACAATGTGAATATTCACATTGACATGTTAACATTCACATTGATAAGAGTGTAAAATTGACTCGCGTCCCATGGCCGGCTCGAAGCCCGTCGGCAGCCCGGGGTGGCCCGGGTTTGGGTTCGGGCCTACCCCAGGCAGCAGGCGAGCTTCGGGCAGTGGACAAGTTTTACACTCCTATCAATATTAATGTTAACATCTCAATGTGAATATTCACATTGTCACGGGTCGGGCCAAGCTCGCCTCGGGCTGCGATCGGGCTTCAGGCCGTCCACGGGCTGCGGGCCAATTTTACACTCTTATCAATGTGAATGTTAACATATCAATGTGAATATTCACATTGCCAACGGGCCGAGCCGGGCCCGCCCTGGCCCGAGGTCGGGTTTCGGGCTGCCCACGAGTCACGGGCCAATTGTACACTCTTATCAATGTGAATGTTAACATGTCAATGTGAATATTCACATTGTCAACAGGCCGGGCCGCCCACGGGCCCACCTACGGGCCGTGGACGGGTTTCGGGCAGCCACGGGGCACGGGCTAATTTTACACTCCTATCAATGTGCATGTTAACATGTCAATGTGAATATTCACATTGTCACGGGTCGGGCCAAGCTCGTCTCTGGCTGCGGTCGGGCTTCGGGCCGCCCACGGGCTACGGGCCAATTTTACACTCTTATCAATGTGAATGTTAACATGTCAATGTGAATATTCACATTGTCAACGGGCCGGGTCGGGTCCGCCCCGGGCCGCAGGCGGGCTTTTGGCCGTCCATGGGCCGCGGGCCAATTTTATACTCTTTATCAATGTGAATGTTAACATGTCAATGTGAATATTCACATTGTCAACGGGCCGGACCGGGCCCACCTCGGGCCGCCCATGGGCCGCGGGTGGGTTTCGCGCCGCCATGGGACGGGGGCCAATTTTACACTCCTATTAATGTGAATGTTAACATGTCAATGTGAATATTCACATTGTCAACGGGCTGGGCCGGGCCGAGTCGGGCCCGCCCTGGGCTGCTGTTTAGTTTTATACTCTTATCAATGTGAATGTTAACATGTCAATGTGAACATTCACATTGTCAACAGGCCGGGCTGGGCCCGCCCACGGGCCGTGGGCGGGTTTCGGGCAACTATGAGGCACGGGCTAATTTTACACTCCTATCAATGTGAATGTTAATATGTCAATGTGAATATTCACATTGTCAACGGGCCGGGCCAGGCCCGCCCTGGGCTGTGGGCGGGCTTTTGGCTGCCCATGGGCCGCAGCTCAATTTTATACTCTTATCAATGTGAATGTTAACATGTCAATGTGAATATTCACATTGTCAACGGGCCAGACCGGGCCCGCCCCGGGCCGCCCATGGGCCGCGGGTAGGTTTCGCGCCGCCACGGGACGGGGGCCAATTTTACACTCCTATTAATGTGAATTTTAACATGTCAATGTGAATATTCACATTGTCAACGGGCGGGGCCCGCCCTGGCTCGCGGGCGGGTTTCGGGCCGCCCACGGGCTAATTTACATTCCTACAAATGTGAATTTTAAAATATGAATGTTCACATCATTAAATTGTTAATCGTTGAAAAAATATTTATAAGGGTATCAAAATTAAATATAAGGGCATAAGTGTCCAAGAAAATAGTGTAAATCAAGAAAATGGATTTTATGGAATAAAACTATACATACATGGGACTAAATGGGTTAAAAAATTCCTTCATGGACTTCTTGGATTAAAACACTTCTAAATTGAACTTATCAATAAAAATCCCTAAAAATTATAGTTTTTCTTATGTCATAACTTTTACATAAAAATGTTAGTCGATTCAATATTTACGTCAACTTGATCTTTAACTAATTATTAAAAATTGTCTTGATCTATGCCCAACTTATGAATCGTTTAACATATTTATTTATCAAATTGGTAAATAGATATTTATAAGTATTTTTATAATAAAAATAAGAAATATGGATAAATTTTATGCATACTTATTAAAAATTTTGAACATAGCTAATTTTTTTAAATATATATTTATGTTGAAAACTATTAAATGAATAGTTACATATATTTATGTATGAAAAAATTATCTAAGATAGAGTCGCCTTAAATTATAGGTCATATTCTAATCCTAGTCTTACACGTAATCTAAAAAATTGATTGGTTAATTAGCAAAAATAGTTTATAATAATATATTTAAGCTGAATGTTTAAATTATATTATAATTTATCAGGTTGTGATCGATATGAACTAATTTGAGAGCTTTAATATTGGATTAAACACTAAAAAGTATCCTAAAAATAAAAAATTGATGGTAAGTAAACGTGAGATAAATACACGTGGTTAGTTAGTTATAAAATATACGTCTATATTCAACTTTTATACTGTAAAATCCGCACTTTGAATAAATCTCAATCACACATTACTTTTTAAAATTAATTATTCCCCAAACTATTTGTTATTTTTTTAGTAATACTCACCATTTTAAAACTCACCCAAACAATACTCTGGCCAAAATCATTATCATTCTTGTTGCCATCATGCTTACTATATCCAGTAACTACTATGCAACTCTATTCTAGTTTTTATATTTGTAAACCTAAAAAGACAATGTTTGAGAAACATAAAGCTACGGCTAGAATTCTAAAGAGTTAAAAATGAAAAATGGGAAAAAGATTTGATTGTAGGTTTTCTTATTCCATATATGAGTAATACTCTTTTTCAAAATCCATAAATTATGGGATAGTATGCATTATTTTAAATTTTTATTTATTGATGGGCACGCCAATTAAATAAATATATTTTCATTTTTTACAAATTTAAAAATAAAAAGTGGAGCGAGTGGCTTAGGATCGAACATATAATGAGGCAATTATTCATATTATTATAGAGATCGGCTTGATCTTATTTTTATGTGACTTTTAGTGTCTAATCTAATTCTAACCTATTCAAACGAGCAATTTTTATTTCTGTCAAAGAGAATATAATGTAATTTAAATATAAACTTTAAAATAATAATTACCAAATATATTTACTATTTGGCCAATCACTTTTTTAAAGATAAGTCTTAGGCTAGCTCACTTTAACTTCGGATAAATTTTTTTAGACACGAGAATTCTCTAATAAACTTTTTTCTTAAATGTTCCTAAATAAATCATTATAGTATATTAAATATAATGAATATATGCATATATAATTATTTTCAAGCAAAAAAAGAGATTGAAAGTGATGTGTTGTAAAAGAATGGAGCAATAGTATTGTTAAAAAATAAAAACGTAATGAGTAGGAAAAAAAAAATTGAATATTGACTAACTTTTAACAATCTTAGAAAAAATAATAAAAATGGTGAGATATTTTCTTGCATGATATAACCTCTTTAGGGAGAAGCAAGTTGCCTATGACATTTAAAAAAAAAATATTGGAGTTGTGTAAGGTAAGTAGGGTTTTTTTTTTTTTTATCAGAGATATAGTTTGGGGGAGGAAGAGAAAGAGTAGGAAGAAATGTTGTAATTTTTCGAAAATTGGTGAGTGAGATTATGATGGGGGAGATTATGAAATATTTTGTTATCTTTCTATTTAAAATTCATAAATTAAAGGATAATTATTATTTCTAAAATAATTAATAATTAATTAAATATATCAGTCAATACTCTATTTTTTAATCTATTTTGTAAATTAAAAATTCAATAAATTTAGAATGAGGGTTTGGAACTCTTAGAAGGTTTCTCACTAAAAACTCCCTTTTACTTTTATAATAAATAGATAGATATGAGAATAGAAAGGTTAACCAAATTGAAAGGTTAAGTAACCAAATATACCACAGAAAAAAGAATAGAATATAATCCAAATTTAAAAATATTGCAGTGGAATATTAAAGTAGCAATGAAAAAAAAAAAAAAAATTGAGAAAAAGAGAAAGGGTGCTCTTTTACGTTAAAGCACAAGAGATTTTCCAGTAGGAATGACAGAAAGTTTACTTAGAGGGCTAACCCAGGGCGAGTCTGACTCTTATGAAAAGATTACTAAAATTAAGTTGAAATATATTTCTTTTATGAGTTAGTTGATGTGCACTTTTTTAATAGGCAAAATTGTTGGCATTAGATTTGAGATTTTTTTTTTTTGGTGATGAGAGCGTGCTAAAAAAGTCGCCGTCGGCGGTGGCAGCAGGTGATGATGGTGAGGTAAAGAAATGTGTAATATTCAACAGATAGGATATTGAATAAGTGACATGTGTCGACAGATAGGTTGTTTGGCGAATTTTAATAGATAGGAAAATAAGCTTGGTGAATTTTAATAAATAGATAAATTGAGTGATTTTAAGAGATAAATAAATAAGTTGATTTCAACAGATAGTGTATTTTTGAACACATTACGTCCTTTTAACCCAATGAGAATAAAGATTGAATCTAATGACCCAAAAGATTTAAAAATAGACTCATGACTTGAGTACCTTTTAATCACCTAAAACAAGGTTTTTAAAAGGTAAACCCAGATTGAATTTAATCTAATATTAAATAGAGTTGGGCTTTTGGATTGGATAGTTTTGTCTATCGTTTTAGAGTCCATCACAAGTTTCGTTTTGATAATTTGAATTATTTATTTTGTAGAGTCTTTCGTGTGTATCATCCACACAAAAAATTAGGTCCATAATAGTAATTTTTTCTGTTTGTTACCAAAAAAAAAATATATATATATATATATAGTCTATTTTGAAAAACATAATACTTGCCTATATTTCTAAAACACAAGTGTGATAAATTGAATAGCCTACGATTATTAAATTAAGGTAGCTCAGGCCAAAAGTCGAAAACTAGATTTTCTTTGGCCAAAGATTCAAGCACAAAAATAGTTTGTCTATAAGGATAAGCTAAAGCAAAAGGACCAAAATACCCCTTTTATACATATATCTCTATACGGTGAAAACCCTAACAAGCCACTCTGTTTCTCACTTCCTTTTCACACTCTCTCTCTCCTCCGCCGCAGACCGCTGTCTCTCTCTCTCTCTCTCTCCACACCTACTCACATCTCAGATCAATCTAAACCTTCAGTGCATGAAGGCAACATTGACGATCTCATCAGCGTGGTGCTTGGTTACTATCTTCGATCGGTGACGGTGGCTTCGATCTAAAATCCGTTGGCCTCAATCTGAAGGTGTACAGCTCAGCGAAGCCATCTCTCTTCTCAAATCCCTAATTTCAAAGTTTGAAACCTTAAATTCATCTCAATTAGATTATCTTCAACTATCCTCTACTCTCTTCGACTTGGCCAAGCTCTACTCTACCAAAGGCTTCTCTCTCAAAGCTGATAAAGCTCGCTGTTGTTCACTCCTCCTTAGAGAACAATGATCTTGTCGAGAGAGTTGGGAAGGAAAAGAAGATTTCTTCACTATATTCATCTCATAAGAAGGAAGCCTATTTATACATCAATTACAAGCTAAAATAGGAAATGGAAAATAAGGACACAATATCCCACTGATTATGCTCTATCACACTAATTATGTTCTATCATAGCGATACAATATATACTATATCAACACTCCCCCTCAAGCTGGAGAGTAGACGTCAATCATTCCCAGCTTGTCAGATATAGAGTCAATGGCACCTTTGGAAAGTGCTTTGGTAAAGATAACTGCAAGTTGACACCTTGAATGAACAAAAGGAGTAGAGATTTCTTTGGACTCTACTTTGGCTCACACGAAGTGACAATTAACTTCAACGTGTTTAGTTCTCTCGTGAAAGACGAGATTGCTAGCAATATGAATGGCAGCTTGATTGTCACAGTAGAGAGGAGTTGGGGCTTCTGTAGGAAAACCAAACTCTCATAAAAGAGTCCTCAACCATGTGATTTCACAAGTGGGCCATTGCATGATATTCGACATCAGCACTAGACCGAGAAACTACAGACTGTTTTTTACTTCTCTAAGTTACAAGGCTACCTCCAATGAAGGTACAAAAACTAGTAGTAGATTTTCTGTTGGATTGTGACCCTGCCCAATCAGCATCAGTATATCCCTCAATACGAAGATGTCCACAAGGTCGATAAAGAAGTCCATGCCTTGGAGCATTTTTGAGATATTTCAAGATGCGAATGACAGCATCTAGATGAGGAATCCTAGGAGTGGTCATGAATTGGTTCACAATATTAACAACATACGAGATATCAGGATGAGTAATAGTTAGGTAAATAAGTTTACCTACAAGCCTTCTATACATCTTTAGATTATCAATAAGATCACCTATGTCGGGTAATAAGATCAAGCGTATATTTCCTCTGAGATAAATTGGTACAATTTTTTGACCTAGCTACCTCAATACCAAGGAAATAACGAAGCTGACCCAAATCATTGGTAAGAAAACTTGAGCCAAGATAATGAATAAGAGTCTGGATACCTTCATTGTCACTCTCTGTGATGATAATATTATCAACATAGACAACTAATATAATAATGCCAATGCTTGTCCTTTTAAAGAAGACCGAGTGATTTGCTTGGCTGCGGGTCATGCCATGTATGACGACCGCCTTACTGAATTTGTCAAACCACGCCCATGGAGACTGTTTGAGGCCATAAATAGATTTTCTGAGATGACAAACACACTTCCCCTGGGACCCAAACTCGGGCGGTTGAGCCATGTAAATAGTCTCAATAAGATCGCCATGTAGAAAGGGATTTTTGACATCAAGTTGATGAAGGGTCCAACTAAGAGAGGCTAATAGAGAGATAATAATACGAACATAATTCAACTTGGCAATCGGAGAGAAAGTTTTGGTGTAATCAATGCCATAGGTTTGGGTGAATCTTTTGGCAGGCTTTTAGACAATCAACAGTACCATCAGGATTTTGTTTGACAGTAAACACCCAACAACAACCAACAACCTGTGCATTAATAGGTGTAGGAATAAGATCCCAAGTATGATTCAACTTCAGAGCCTGCATTTCTTCCTCCATTGTTGTTTTCCAACCATGATGAAAAAGAGCCTCCATGTAAGACTTAGTAATAGTAGTAGAGGATATAGATAGAGAACAAGCCTTAAAGGGAAGAGACAAATGATCAAGAGAGACGAAGTTTGTTATAGGATGTTCAGTACTTGTGCGCTTACCTCTGTGAAGAGCAACAGGAAAATGAATAACAGAGTCAAGATGAGGAAGATATGGATCTGTAGACATTGAGGCTGATGGGGGAATGGATGGAATAGACTCCACATTCTCATGGGCAGGAGTAACAGAGACATTCCACGGGTAACGTCGAGAGACATTCCGTGGCTGATGAGAAACATAGACCTGAGAGATAGAAGGAAGACCAAGAACAACGGTGGGGATAACGGGTTCAATAGAAAAAGGTTCCTCTAACTGACCATCCACAGAAAAATAGTATGGACTTTCTTCAAAGAAGGTGACAAGTAGGACTGTAGCACCTATACCCTTTTTTAGTACGAGAATAACCGAGAAAAATCCATTTGTTTGCACGAGGATCATGTTTGTCCCGATTGGGACTAAGATTGTGAACAAAACAAATGCAACAAAACACTTTTAGGGGTAGTGAAAAAATATTTTTATCAGGAAACATTATTTGAAAAGGTGATTTTCCTTGCAAAATACGAGAGGGCATTCTATTTAAAAAATATGCTGCAATCAAGACGGCATCACCAATCATAAGAGAACGTGCAATAGCAAGAACATGCCTATTCTTTCTTTCAGCAATTTCATTTTGTTGAGGAGTATCAACACAAGATGTTGGAAGGTGCTGAGACGATATTCAAGAGCATTATCAGTCCGAAGGGAAAAAAGTTTATTATTAAATTGATTGGTTATTTCAGCATAGAAGGATTGAAAAATAGTGAATAATTGAGAGCGTTCTTTAAGCACATATAACCAAGTCAAACGAGAATGATCATCCATAAAAGTGACAAAATAACGTGCACCAAATAAGCTAGTAGTTCTAGAAGGTCCTCAAACAACTGAGTGAACAAGTTGAAAAGGATGTAAACAAGGTGCATTAGGTCGAAGCTTAAAAGAAGCACGTCAATGTTTACTAAGTTCACATGTATCACAATTAAACTTAGAGACAGAAGGTAAAAAAGGAATTAAATGCTGTAAATTGAGTGAGAATGGGTGCCCAAGACGACAATGCCACTTGTACAGGGAAACAGTAGATTGGAGAGCTAAATGAGTCGAGTTTAAAGATGGCTGAAAATAGAAAAGTCCATTATTCTTAAACTCCCCACCAATTGTCCTCTTCGTCTTTAGATTTTAAAAAACACAATGAGTGGGGTAAAAAGTTACTGAGCAACGGAGAAAATGGGTAAGCTTGAGCACAAATAATAATTTGAAAGGAAAGTGAGGCAGATATAACATAGAGGAAAAAGTAAGAGTAAGAGTCTGAACAGTACTAATTCCGGTAACCGGCGTTTTAGTACCATTAGCAATAG
This sequence comes from Camellia sinensis, assembly GCF_004153795.1. Classification (NCBI taxonomy): domain Eukaryota; kingdom Viridiplantae; phylum Streptophyta; class Magnoliopsida; order Ericales; family Theaceae; genus Camellia; species Camellia sinensis. The sequence goes on along the minus strand of NW_021029725.1, from coordinate 293,945 downwards.
TAACAAAAGAGGGAGACGTAATGTGAGAGAAATTGGAAAGAAGCGACAAATTACCTATCATATGATCAGAGGCCCTTGAATCGATGACCTAAGGAACAACATAAGATAAGAGAAGACAGGTATTACCTGAGGCAACTAGATTGGCAGCGGACGAGGGGCATGGACACTCTGAAGCAAAGAATCATACTCGGATTTAGTCATAACAACTTGATCGTCAGAAGTGCCAGTTGGGTATACATCATCGACATAAGCCTGATTAGCCCAAGCGGGCTTACCATGAAGTTTCTAGCAAAACTCAATAACGTTGTTATTTCGACCACAATGAATACCAGTCTTGGTACCACGCCCGCCCAACAGGGGCAGCCAGAGCAGAGCGATCATCCTTCGTAGAGCCAAGAGGATGAATAGTGTAACACCCCCAAAATAATATAATAAACCCAACTCATAAATGGGGGATAACAGAAATAAAATACTTTCATTCATTAGAGTTTGTATTACAAAAGATAACACATGCAATATACATTCATAAATGTACATCCTGAATCTATAACATATAATACCAATTAATGACCACAAAATAAATGCCCTACGGGCTTACATATTTCCAAGACATTGCTTGGTTACAACAAAAGAGAATTATAAGCTCTGTACATATAAAACCCTCAGCTTGAATGAACATTTAAGCACAAAATAACAAAATAGAGCTTCTAGCTCCTAGGTCCTTCCAAGTCACGTCCTTGGAGGAAGCATGTCACTGGTACCTAAAAATGGTTTCCCAAGTAGGGTAAGCCAAAGCCCTGTAGAAACATTCTATCACAATATATAAGGTTTAACGAAGATATAAGTGTCAAGTGTATTTTCAATATTCATGACAAAACACACATTCTCCACACAAACATACGGTACCGATATTCACATCTCAATCCATTCCTATCTATTCATTTCAAGATTATTTATTTCATTACAATTCATGGGCCAAGTTTATAATTCTCCGAATAACCCAATTGAGACTACAACTCAATGGTTCTCAAATCAACGCAATCATCATACAAACACTTCAATCTTGCCATTTTATAGAAATTTCATCCACGGGATCGGCACCCATGTATACATACGATTTCGGGATTTTCACCCTGGACACTCCGACCAACTTAATTTCAATGGAGTCCATCCCCTATCTCCTTCCAAAACATGGAGTACATCCCATTTCTCCTCCCAAAACGTTATACATATACAATGTATTTAAAAGTACTGTCATATTCAATGACTATCAATTATATATATTCAATGCCATAACATTCCGTCATATTCAATGACACAATTAAAAGATTAGTTTCAATTCACTTAATCCTCATGCAATTTCTACAACAATTATAGCTATCCTCAACCGATAGTCTAATACAAATATTTCTAAATATATGTTCTATCTCAAGACAGATAATTTATTCAAATCTCCATAAATATGAGATAATGCATATTTAATTCCACTATTTTAACCAACATCCATCCAATTTCATGTTTGCAACCCCAATTTCATATATTTATGCAAAATGAATATTCGAACTATTTAGGGAAAAATTCTCCCTTTTTGAAATAGCAACCCCTTGTTGTCCAAATCAAGCATTTGGCCACAATAGAACCTTACAATTAACCCCATGGCCATCTATTTCACATTTCTCAAAACCCCTATTTTGATTTTATATCCCAAACCCTAGGTTTGTCTATAATACTCCCAAAACCCACCATTATTACACAATCACAAATAATTAAGTTAAAAATCATAAAAAAGTGTAGAAAGTCCCTACCTCAAAGAGAGAAGATGAGCCAAGCAAGGGTGGAACTTCAAAAATGCTCAATCCCAAGTCTATTCGGTTCAAAGTGTAGATCTTGAGATACTCCAACTTTTTAACAAAGGTGAATGGGTGGGGAAACCACTAGAACTAGGTGAAAATGTAGAGAGAGAGAAAGGGTCTCAACTTTAGGGTTTAGGATGAAAAGATCTGAAAAAGTGATGTAAAAAGTCATTTTTGCGATATGATATATGCACAGTCCGCTCGAGCAGAAGAGTTAACACTCAAGTGTCAAACACAAAAAGGGTTCTCTGCTCGAGCACAATAAAGGCTATTCGAGCGCCAAGACACAACGAACGCTCACTACTTGAGCGCAAGAATTCTCCGCTCGAGCATAGAAAACACACATTTAGAAGTTTTGCAGACAACAACCAACGCTCGAGCATAGATAGGCCGCTCGAGCACCCACCCGCTCGAGCGTAGAAAACACTCTCCCAGTAGTTTTGCAGACCTGCAAAGTACTAAGAGTTCGCAAAGCCCGCACGAGCGCGAGAAGTGCCGCTCGAGCGGAGGGGCAAAGATTATAAAGCCTGATCGAGCATAATATTGGCTGCTCGAGCGGAGGAGCAAAAATCTAGGCAACATAGGTTTGGAAAAACAAGCAACCAACCTGTTCCAAACGCACAACTACAATCCAAAAGCCAATTCTAAAGAGATACAAGGGGAACAAGAGGTAAACAATAATATGAAAGCATTAAACCCGAGTCCCGGATACCACAAGAGTCGGGTCAAAATTGGGATCGCTATAAATAGAAACACGTCGAACCCAAGCAAATGTCTCACTGACAGTAAGGATGTCTTTCCTAGAAAGAATCTGAGAACTAGTGGCAGCATGTTCCGGATTAAGTCCGGAAAGAAATTTAGTAACCCATAATTCCTTCTGGTGTTGTTGCTAAGTCTTCAAATCCGTGGTCAATGGCTGATAGATATTGAGTTCGTCCCACATACCTTTAAGGATAGAATGGTACTCTTCAATTGAACGATCAACTTGCTGAAGAGAAAAGATGTCCTGATAGAGTTAGTAGATGCGAGAAAGATTCTGTTCAGAGGAATATAACTCCTTAAGAGTATCCCAAATATCTTTAGAGGATTCCAGACAAGAAACATTAGTGAAAACCTCTGGTGCCAAACTATTCCACAACCAGGTCATGATTTGTGCATCTTCTTGCTCCCATAAAACAACTTTGGTTGCATCAGAGGGTTTGGTGGCCGTAAGATAAGAGGCTTTGCCACGTGCCTTTAAAAAAACAATGATAGTATGAGACCATTGAAGGTAATTAGAACCCTTCAAGGTGGTATTAGTCATGGATCTGAAAACAAGTCTTTGAAGGTATCTGTGTTGATTGTAGAGTCACCTATAGTAGTGGAAAGTCATAGAGGAAAAAAAATTAATAAAATAAAAACATGAGGCTATGGAGATGAGGCTATGAAAAAAAATTTAGTCCTAAATTTTCTATTCTAATACCATGTCGAGAGAGTTGGGAAGGAAAAAAAGCTTTCTTCATTGTATTCATCTCATTGTATTCATCTCATAAGCAGGAAACCTATTTATACATCAATTACAAGCTAAAATAGGAAATAAAAAATACGGACACAATATCCCACTGATTATGCTCTATCACACTAATTATGTTCTATCATAGCTATACAGTATATACTAAAATATTTACTATATCAACAGATCTCAGCACTCTAATTTAAGATTTGAATTCTTCGTTTTTATTCGTTCCTTTTATGAGCTCTGTTTGTTTTTATTTGTTCATTTTATGCTCTCTCTCTGATTCCTTTAACATTTTCACTTTTCTCCAATGGATTTATCTTCTTCTAAGCTTTCTGTTGATTACTTTCATCTCTAACATGTTCATATGATCTACTATGTATGCTTTGCTTCTGTTTTTCGATTTATATATATATATACTATTTCGTTGTAATTACACTATAACGTGAACATGTTGTGTGTACATACATATATGAATCTTGTTGACTTAATAAGAGATTTCACAAACAGATTTCATTTCCACTTGCACAAGTTCATTGAAAATTTTTATTATAAATAAATACTTTTCATTTGATAAATATTTGATTATGAAATCTATTTGGATTTGATTTTGAAATTGGTGGAGTTGATTTGTTTGTGTTTGATTTAAACAGATAAAAAAAAGTAGTTGATCTGTTTGTGTTTGTGTTTGATCTGTTTGTTTATGTTTCATTTAAATAGATTTGTTGATCTAAGCCTTTTGGAGTGCAAATATTTTCAGTAGTTAGAACCCTCCAACTATTTCAACAGATACAAAGGCGCTGTTTGGGAAAAACAAATTGAGGCTATTGTAGCCTCATTTGAAAAAAAAGCCAAAAAGCGTGAACAGTGCACGCGTGGGTGCAGTTGGGTTACAAACAGGGGTGGAATTACCATTTTACCCTTTGACTATTTCAAAGGGTATGGGTTATACACATTTGAAAATTTTAATAATTTTTATACCCTTTGACTATGGTGCTGGTTTACCTTTTTTTGGTAATTTTTTAAATTTCTGACAAATTTAATAATTTTATAAGCTGATTTTTTTTTTATTTGTAGAAAAACATAAAAATTCATATTTAATTTTTAACAAATTTGAACAAAATGTTTGAAATTTTTTTGTAAACATCAACTAAAGAAAAGACTTCGCGTTCAAGCAAAAAATATATTTGAATTTAATTTTTATTATTTATGACAATGGGACCATACACATTATAGTTGGAACAAAATTACTTGAATTTTTTTTTATTTGGAAAAAAAAAATTTGAAAACAAAATGGTTGGAAAAAAAAAATTACTTGAAAACAAATTATTGGAAGAAAAAAATTCAAACAAATGTAATGGACACAAAATTTATTTGAAAGAAAAAGTAATTGAAAAATTTTTTATTTGGAAAAAAAATTAATTGACAACAAAATAATTGAAGAAAAATACGTATTTGAAAAAAAAAAATTATAAACTAATGATTATTAATAATTTATAAATTTAAAAAAAATATAAATTATATTAATGGGTCAGGTTTAACAAATGGCTGAAGGTTTGTTAATATATGTAATTAATTGTGCATTTTTTTTTGTGTACATGTTAAAAATTACAATTCAATTAAAATAAATGACAATCCTTTTTTTCCCCGGGTTTTTTTTTTTTTTTAATTAAAAGTACAATTTTTTTTTTTTTTTTTTTTTCTTCAGTTAATGACAACTTTCATGAAGGTTTGTGAACTTTTCACCAACAAAACTCACTAGAAAGTGTGACTTCTCACCAAATTATTTCAGAAAGTGTGAACTTTTCACCAACAAAAAACATTTACTAGATCTAATGCCTTATGCTCTCCTTAAATTGGATATATCATCAATTTTCTCTTAAATTAACCTAATTGTTATTTTTATTTTTTTAGATTACATACACAAAAAATATTGCAAAAATCAAAATACAACTCGTTGTGGGTCTCACGCTCGGACAATACCTTTCCATGGACTAGATGGAAGTTAAACCCTATTAAATGCATTTTTTTTTTTGTTTTTCTCTTTAAACAAAATAAATATAAATATATTTGCTATTCTTTTTTTTTTTTCAAAGAAAATAAAAGAATAAAAGTTTTTTTTTCTTTATATAGTAGAAAAGAATAGGATTCCTTCAGTTCAGATTTTGGACTGGAGAGCATTGTTTGTGTAACAACCAACTCCTTAATTAAGTATGTTAATTCTCTGATTTACATTGATTATGTGTTTATGTGCTATTATGAGCCATGTGTGAAATGAAATGTGATATTGTGAATATATATGGTTAGGACATGAATTGAACCTGTCTGAATTAGTAAATTTATACTGGATAAAATTAAATAATGGGATAGGTAATTAGAGCCTAATCCATATTGGTATAATTAAGCTTAATCTAGTTTAGACTAAATTAGATTATGATTAAGTGAATTTGTTATGATAAAGTTTAAACTTATAAAGAAATAAGCTTAGGAATTAGAGATTAATTACATCTCTTAAACCATTCATCAACCTAATAAGGAAAGAGAGGAGAGAGAGAGAGAGAGAGAGAGAGAGAGAGTTGGTGCCGTATTCTTAGAGTTAAAAAGTTGAGAGAAAGAGAGGAACCCTAGAGAGCTCTAGACGAAGAAGGAAATGAGAGGGAAAAGAGGAACTAGGCAAGATTTCTACAATTTAACCCTTTAAGGTAAGAATTTCTTGCTAATCTCATGAAATTAAGTCACTCATCATCTTGAAAGATTGAAGCTTAAATTGAATAGATTCATGGTTATTGAAGAGTTTTAAAGATAAGTATAGAGTTGAGAACTCACCCATATGAGCATAAAAGAGAGGAATGGTAGGAATTAGTGCAAGATTTGAGCATGCATGGCATAAGTTTATGAAATCATGATCACAAACTTGTTTTCTTGCATGGCCTCTCATGATTTCAAAATATAAGCTTGAGTTGAAGCTTTTAAAGTTATATTTCATGATTCTACATTTTTTTCCAAAGAATTTGATCTTCTGTATGGAAATTGAGGTTGGATTTGAGGTTATGATTGTTGTGTAAAGTTATATATGTTATATTCAAGATGTTTTTGAAGAGTTTTAGGTCTTGAAATGCATAAAATTGAAGTTTGTGGTTGCAAAACTCAACTCAAAAAATGAAGTAGATTTTCGGATTGAAATTTTACCCATATTACACGTGCGGCCTAAGGCCCCACACGTGCTGCCAACCTTCTCCTATTCCAGTTTTGCTTCTGCTTTAGTTGCACGTGCAGTGGTGGTTCACCTTGTGCGGCCAGTGCTCCCGTACGTGTAGTTTTTAGAGAAGACTCGATTTTGTTTTCTTTCCATTTTTTCTAACTCCCGGGTCTCCATTTGCATGGTTTTCGTGTGTATTTCACATTCATATGCATAGCATGAACATGAAAGAAATAAAGAACAAATAGAAATAACCAAGTGAATAAGTAACGAATGAACCGAATAGGTTTAAAGATCGACTGGATGAATTGAAGATGATTTAAGATGTTGTGCTTGAATGTATTTGTGTAGGTTAGGCATTGTATTTTGATCACATGATTTAGGGAGCCAACTGTGAGTAACAACCTTATAAAGATATGTTTGACTTATACATATTTTCTGACTTATACTATATTATATTTTCGAAATGATATTGTTTGTTTTAATGAATGATTGTCCTACTGGTGAAATGTATTCGTGGTATCCTTAGCTATTGTTATTGTTACTGCTATTGTTATAGAGATTTCTGTCAGTTCTAAATCTTGGAGCTACTGTTTACTGTATTGATGGTCATCATATATGGTTGTGCGGTCTTTTAAGACCTACTATACTGCTCTGTTAATGGATGTACTACGTATGACTTCTATATGAATTGATATGTTATGAGATATTGATTTACTGATGAAATTGACTATTTAAAATGACTGAAAGGACATTATTCATTACTCCTTTACATCGTTGTTATTTATTGGGCTCTAGCTCACTGTTTATATATGTACATAGGTGATCAAGTGTAAGATTGGACTTAGTGGCGTCGACCTGAACTCTGCTTTTTGTCAAGCCAACTCTCATGCCTCAATGTGAGGTTTCAACTGGATTAAGCTTCTAGGCTTCTTGGGTGATTCTATTTGTTCACCCATTTGAAATGTAATTAAGTGTTTTGAATGTGGTTATGTTTTGTTCTGCTTACAGGATTTAATCCCTAAGTTTTGTTTTGTTTTTGGTACTTCAACTTGACACAGACTTATGTGCCTATGTGTTTATATAAAGATTTGTTTTGTACATTTAAGTCTTCACAGCTCATTGGACGTTATATTTTATTATTTTCTAGCTTCTGCTAGCTCCTATTATAACTTATTACTGGCCGGTCACTTCTCTAATCTCTTGGTGCGGGGGTTGGATCGTGACAGTTTGGGTTCGTGTAGCCCACCAAAGGTCCCGTTTCGATAATTCGAACTGTTCATTTTGTTAGACACTTTATATATTTCATCCATAAAAAAAAATTAAGTCGATCTGATAATTGTAACTTGTTTAATTTATTGCGTTTGTCACTAAAAAAATATGTGATTTATTTTAAAAATTCAAAATTTTTGGTTAAAAACATGATAAATTGAATAAGTTATAGTTATCGAAATGACCTAATTTTTTTGTGTGAATGAAATACATAAAGTACCTGACAAAATGAACGGTTTGGATAATCAAAACGAGACCCTTAGTAGGCCCAAACAATGCCCTCCAGTTCAAAATTTGTATTGGATCTTGCAATGATTATGGCAAGGATGATAGTGTTTTGGGCTAAAAACATCTACTTAGGCCATATTTGTTTGGCTCTTTGGGAAGGGAGATTGAACTAATAGTCTGCGGGACCCATCTCAAGAGTGTTTTGTTTAGGACATAAGTGAGGGGATTAGTTATCCCATTAGACTAGTAATCTCTTCCATTGGTAGGACTACCAATCCCATGGAGGAGTTGAGATTAGAAATTGAGTGAGGGGATTAGTGAATTTTTAAAAGATTTTTAAGCAAAATTTATTTATTTTTTAGAACAAAAAATAAATAAATTTATACTATTAAAAAATACTAAAAAGAAAAAATATTAATTTTATATACTAATACTATCTATAGTATTACTAATCTGGTACTATACAATAAACACTCGTTATCCTACATCTTCAACTTAATATCACCACACTAATAATGTCCTCCTTACTCAATTCTACCTCCTCCATCTTATGGAGCCAAACAAACATGACCTTAGATTACTACTACTATGTTTTAGGCTTAAACTAAACTACTCACCTAATTCGTGTTAATGTAGACCAACCCAACTGTTGTAGTGGCCAGAATATTCATATCATGCCATTGCCATCTGGCAGGATATGCTTTCCATGGCCAAAATTTCTGCACTACATTCAATGGACATAGTAATTCACATATACCAATTCAAGTTGAATTGTCATTCATATAAAAAACATAAAAAAATAAATAAAAAATTCAACTGTGATTAAGAACTCATAATAAAATATGAAATTCTTATGAGGAAGAGACAAATGGATCAAATCAAACCAAGCAGGCATAGCATAAGAACTTGAAAGGAAACAGCTAGGGATTGAGATTTATACTTGCTCTCCAAGCTAAATTCACTACCACACAAAAAACTCACTGTTTTCTTCTTTTTTCTGTGACTATAAATAAATTAAAATCTTAATTAAAATCTCATATCAATCATCACCTATAAGTTATTTAAAAGTGCCCATTCTTTCTTGTTTGCTCTGCCATTTTTGAGTTTTAAGTGCCAAAGCCAATGACTCTATTCTCAGCTATTTTCAGTTTCTGCAAGCAGTCATCGTCGACACGGGTCTCTGATGAGGCCGGCAGCAATAAACTGAAGGTGGCTTCCGCAAGGAAATCGGAAACCAAATCATCATCGAAATCTTCTGGAGTTTCGATTATAGTGTCACACTTCCCCATTAGCTTGCAGCCCTCTCGCTTTTAATGACTGGAGTAGAAGCAGCAAAGCGAATCAGTTCAAAGTGGTATGGATATGCAAAGCAATTGTTTCGACTCTTTCACGCACAATAATGTTACGTGCACAGAAATATTAATGTGTGGTGGCATATATTCAATTCTGGGTGCGGTGGTGAAAACACTCAAAATAAATTTAGACGACACATCAATTTTGCTGCGTTTGTGATCTGTTTGCATGTTAGTAGCATAATTTTTTTGGGTATAGCAGTTTGGGTGTAGCCCAACATAGAGGGTTGGGTTTACAGGCAAAATTTCAAATGTTATTTCAGAATTGAAGTTGCTGAGACAGTACAACAGTCTTGGATTTGTTCACTGAATGTCAATGAAGTTTTTTAGCTTAGTGGGTTTATATTATATAATGAAGGCTGCAAAAATTTCATTGTAAAAGAAGAGAAATAAAAGAATGAACACTACAAAAAATTTGACTTTTTGCGACGGCAAAATGCCGTCGCAAATACTCAAAATGCCGTCTCAAATACTTTTTTGCAACGGCAGCTGACCTTTAGCGACGGCAAGTGGGGGGTCGCAACAAAGAGCGTTGCTAAAAGGTTTTAGTGACGGCACAATGCCGTCGCCTTTTTTTGTGACGGAATGCTGCTGTCGGCATTACTATGTAAAAAATCTGAGATTTTTTGAGACGACACTATGTTGCCGTCGCTAAAAGTGTTATTTGTGATGGCAAAATGCCGTTGCGAAAGTGTTTTATTGCGACAGGTAACCTGCCGTCGCTAAAAGTTTATTTGAGACAGCATGACAACGCCGTCTCTAAAAGGTTATTTGCGACGACAAATAATACCGTCACGAAAGGTTTTTTCAATCGTTGCCAACATCCTTTGCGACAGCATTGCTTATGTCGCAAAAACAATTTGGTTCTAATGTTTTTTGAGATGGTGTGGTGCCGTGTCAAAAAAAAAAAAATTAAAAATATGAAAATTACCTGTATTAAATGAAAAATAACTAAAAATAAACCGATAATTACATAATAGTATAAAAATTTCAGTAGAAAAATAACAATTCATCCATAATAAAAATATTCTTCAATTCATAACAATACATCAGCAAAATTATCCCACTACATAATGTTGCATAATACATATACAATGTTTAAATATATAATGTTGTTCACAATTCAAAATAACGTAAATTAAAAACAAAAGTTTTCACCATTCTTCCGTGGGTAACAAAAAGAAAAGTTAATCGCAATCTTCATACGCTTGCATTCTACAAGAAGCAAACTGCTACTGGGGAAATATCTGAAAACAAAAAATAAAAATAATTAATGACAATATAAAATTATGCGTTAATTTCTTTAAATATAATTATGTGTTAATTTCTGTGGTGTGGGGGAGAACTGAAAATTGGCATTTTTATTTTCTTTAAATACATAATTGGTTATTAACAATTTCACATCATCTTCCCCATTTGCACTCCTATAATAGGTGGATTTCCCTAAAAGAGGTCCACTAGGGTATGAAAATATAAAATAAGAAAGACATCCAGTAAATTCAAGAAAAAAACATACAAGAAAGATACTATGTACAGAGTTGTAGTTGATCCTACCTTGGGTAGAGGAACCTCCCATTTTCCAGCTTTATATTTTCTTTTTTGCTTTACAGTGTTGCTAAGAACCTACAGACAGCATTATATGATAATCAGTAATGGTACATGGCCAACATATATTTACACTTAACATCCATAAAATGGAGAACTGTATAAAAAGTATTATCACCTTTGCCCGTGTCGTCGTTTCACGATCAAGCAGATAGGCAGGAATAGCTCCTTCCTGAACATCATCATCCACCTTTCACCTGGATGATGATTCTGTAGGAGATCAACCCAAGTTGAGTTGGCTACAGAGATTCTGGCCATGTGAAGGAAAGTAGCAGCCAGCTCACCTTTCGCCTGGATGATGATTCTTCATGCATAGCCAACCTGTAGACATGGTGGAAAATTAGCCAAAAGGTTGTTTATTCAAACCATAATGCATTAAACAAGTATAAGTGACAGCAATCTACAATTGGAAAATAAGAAGAATGATATATATATACACACACAAAAGAAGAATGATATATATATATACACACACACAAACAAACAAAGATATTAAGAAAATGTTTAAGTAAAGGAATGAAATAACTAAAATCACATGATTGACTTCGAGAAGTGATGGTGAGTTGAATATAGGGCATCATAGCAAATCAGAGAGTGTGAGAGAGTGTGTTATATAGAGAGACAGTGAGTTGAGAGTGTGTAATCTCCTCCATTTGTTGATATATAACAACATCGCTCCCGTGGACGTAGGCCGGTTTGCCGAACCACGTTAAAAGTCTTGTGTTTTTGCTTATGAGTGTCCCCTGGTGTGCCCTAGATCTGCAACAATTGGTATCAGAGCCCGGGTGGAGAAAAATCGAGTTTTTTCCGAAAGTGTCCAGATTTTGAAGTGGTCGAAATCCACTTTTGACCATACCAGGAGGAAGAACTCCCCGAGAGGACTCCAGAACAGCAAAAACAGAGCCCAGAGGAGCTTCCACGCGCCATCACGCGCCTCTAGAAGTTTGCGCGTGACTCCCAGTCTCATCACGGGCCCACACGCGCCGTTCAGACTCCCGGCGCGTGGTCCCAGTCTCACCCACGCGCTCCACGCGCGGACGAAGGAAGAAGACGCGTGAGTTCACGCGCTTCAATAGGATCACAATGGAATTGGACACCATTGGAGACAAGACCCAGGAGGAAGATAGGGCTATGATCTTGTTGGTCTCTCTACCTGCATCATATGAGCATCTCAGGACAACTCTATTGTACGGGAAGGATGCTCTTGGACTGGATGCTCTTGGACTGGATGAGGTGATTGCTACGCTCATTTCTCATGAGTCGATGAAGAAACAGGAAGGTAGCAGTAGCAAACACCCAGAAGGAAATGCCATGGTTGCCTCAGAAAATGAGCAAGGCAGAGGTAGGTCCAATGATAGACGGGGTAGATCCAAATCAAGAGGACGTTCGCAATCAAGGTTAGGCTTCAGGAGAAAGTGTTATTACTGTGATCAGGAGGATCACCTCATAAAAGACTGTGCAAAGCTCAAGGAGGACAAGGCACACAAGGAACAGGCGAGCTCATCAAATGTCGCTGCTGCAGTAAATGCTAAGGATGAGTATGCATTTACAGTTTCGTCGAGTATGACGAAACCTGACTGGATCTTAGATTCCGGAAGCACATATCATATATGCATGGATAAGAAACTTTTTTCTACCTACCAAGCCAATGATGGAGGTATTGTTCGAGTGGCTAACAACACTGTGTGTAAGATTGTTGGCATGGGAACAGTACGGCTGAGAATGGAAGATGGAAAAATTTTCACGTTGGATGGAGTCCGACACGTGCCAAGACTGAAGAAGAATCTAATTTCCTTAAGTATGCTAGACATGAAGGGTTATAGCTTCACATCTAGCAAAGGAAATCTCAAAGTCATCCATGGAGATACGGTGATGCTACATGGACGACTGGAGGGGAATCTGTACAGGCTTGTGGAGAAGGTTGTGACAGACGGAGCTACTGTCACTTACCGGGCAAGACGTACAAGACATGCACAGAAGAGACATAGGGCCCAGCAGACATGGCAACCAAAGTGTACAAGAACGCATGGAGGCAGTTCGGAGGTGCACAAGACGGAGCCATTGCGGCCAATTTTAAAGACAGCTCAGAGCAAAGAGACCAAGACAGCAAAGCATGTCCCAGGGAAGAAAGTTTCTTTTGCTCCTGAATTAGAGACATATTGGGATCTCTCCAAGACTGGATGGAAGGGAGAGATGCCATCTCAAAGAGTTGCAAAGTAAGCTTTGCATGGCACCCCAGTGAGGGGGTGCCGGGCACTCCAGGCAGGGGGTGCTATTATGGATCACCTCATATGGGTTGAGGGGGTGATTTGTAGGAGATCAACCCAAGTTGAGTTGGCTACAGAGATTCTGGCCATGTGAAGGAAAGTAGCAGCCAGCTACATGGTGGGGAAGCCATGTGAGTTGGCCATGAGGCCATGAAGCAATCTGGAAAGCCACCGAAATGGGCTGGCAGCCAGCTCATTTCAAAGGGTGCCTCTTGCCTTTGTAATCTCTATATATAGAGAAGTGATAGTGAGTTGAAGATAGGGCATCATAGCTGAGAGAGTGTGTTATATAGAGAGACAGTGAGTTGAGAGTGTGTAATCTCCTCCATTTGTTGATATATAACAACATCGCTCCCGTGGACGTAGGTCGGTTTGCCAAACCACGTTAAAAGTCTTGTGTTTTTGCTTGTGAGTGTCCCCTGGTGTGCCCTAGATCCGCAACAGATTCTTCATGCATAGCCAACCTGTAGACATGGTGGAAAATTAGCCAAAAGGTTGTTTATTCAAACCATAATGCATTAAACAAGTATAAGTGACAGCAATCTACAATTGGAAAATAAGAAGAATGATATATATATACACACACAAAAGAAGAATGATATATATATATACACACACACAAACAAACAAAGATATTAAGAAAATGTTTAAGTAAAGGAATGAAATAACTAAAATCACATGATTGACTTCAGAAATGTGTACTAGGGAAAACATTGGATAATTCTCAATTCCTTTTGAAATTTGGAATCACAAAAATAGTCCTCCATTTTTCATGAGTCCTAAACCCCAGACTAACAGGGGTGGCAATGGCTCCTGTGCTTTGGGGCTGTGTTTGATAAACTGGTTAATATTTATTCCTTCATACAAAAAAGAAGATTGTAAAGTTTCCACAATCTTCAAGATAAAAATATCTATCAAACAAATGTATTGACCACAAAATATGCCAGCTGCTCTTCAAACTCATACAGAACCATCTAGATGAAAAGACTATCCCAGTGAATGCTGGAAACTTTCTTGCATTTGAATAAAATGGAGGGTAAGCTTGCTCAGAACTCATTAAGAAAGATGAGATGTTTTTTCCTCAAAAGATACTGTTAATTTCATCAAAGACAAAAAGAAACAAACTTATTTCCAAAAGCTGACAATTCTAATTCTAAACACCGCTACAGTTTACGGATCAATGCATCAATATTAAAATTCAGGATTCAAAAACAAGTATAGAATCAAAATCTTAATTAAATAAAATGAAAATACATGTAAATGTATAAAAAAAAATAAAAAGAAACAAAACATTCACGTTTTCTTCATTTGGACCTTCTCAGCATAGCGTTTTTTAGCAAACATCTTACCCTTGATACCCAAAGACTGCTCAATTCAAATTGAAGCACAAAATTAGAACTTCCACACAAAACTCCATAAATACGTACATGAGAAAAGTGAAGAAACTGAACCTTCTAAGCAATCTGAGATCGCTTGTGGACTTCATGAGCCTCTTTCTTTCGTTTGCGCTTGAAATGATCATGGCGATAGCCATTTCTCTTTCTGTGAAGCTCTATGTAATCTCCTTGAGGCTTAACAAATCATTTATCAAACAAAAAAGCAACAATCAAATCAGTTCACGTTCAATTGAGATCGATATCAGAAATATACAATTATCAAACACACAAACAACAAAAAAACAAAGATTTAAGCTTTATCTTTGAAACGAACCATGGCGCTCAACGATTGTCCCCAATTTTCTAGAGAGAGAGAGAGAGAGAGAGAGAGAGAGATGGACAGAAACCCTAGCTTTAGACTGTACTAGGGTTTTAAACTCCTCTTAAGAGATTAGGGATTTTTGGTTTTGGCCGGGGTGGTTTGAGATTGAGGATTTTTTGTTTGGGTTGGGGGGGTTACAGAACGGGAATGACAAAAAAATGGAGGGAATTTGGTTGATCACCGATTCACCTTTTTTTTTTTCTTTTCTTCATTTTTTTGGGGACATTTTTTTTTTTTTAGCTTTTTTTTTTTTTTTTTTTTGCGACGGGGGTTGCCGTCGCCAAAAGACTTTATTTTTTGTTAAAATAATTTTTTTTGTATTTAATGAATTTTTTTTTAAAAAATTCATTCTTTTTTAGTTACTAAGATTGAAAATTTATTTGTTCCATTTTATTTTAATGAAAAAAAAATTATTATTATTTTTTATTTGGTAGAAGTAGGGGTAATATTTTAATGAAAAATATTTTCCACTAAAATGAAAGTTAATTTTCTGTGGTCAATGAAAAATATTTTTCTACGGCCTTTTTTTTTTTGGTTACTAAAAATCATTAACTAATTTTTTGTGGTAGAGGGAAGGGAGCGGCAGTAGTGGTGAAGGTGGTGGATAAGAGATGATGGTGGTGGTGGTGGTGGTGATGGCGAAGGAGATTAGTGGGGAAGTTGTGGTAGTGGTAGAGTAGATGGTGTGGCAGGGGTGAAGAAGAGGTAATGGTAGTAGTAGTGGCAGTGGTGGTAGTGGAGTGGTGGCGATGGTAGTAGTAATGGTAGTCGTAGAGGCGAAGTGACGACAGTGGAAGTAGGACAGAGAGATGAGCGAGAGAGAGACAAAGTGGTCGCTAAAAGTGCATTTTCTTGTAGTGGATCGATAAATCGAGAGGGAGTTCAGTAAATAGAAAAGACGAGAGGGAGAGAGTGAGCAACGCAAACACAGTGAGTGAGAGAGAGAGAGAGAGAGAGAGAGAAAGAGATAGAGAGTGAGAGACAGAAAAAGAGACAGAGAGAGAAGAGAGATGAACGAGAGACACAGAGAGAGATATAAAGAGAAGAGTGATGAGCGAGAGAGACATAAAGACAAGAGAGATGAACGAGAGAGACAGAGAGAAAGATAGCGAGAAGAAAGATGAGCGAGAGAGATAGAGAAAGATGAGAGAGATAGAGAGAAGATAGATGAGCGAGAGAGATAAAGAGAAGAGAGATGAGCGAAAGAGACAGAGAGAGAAAAGAGATGAGAGAAGAGATAGATAAGTGAGAGACATAGAGAGAGAGACAGATAGACAGACAAATAGAGAGAGAAGAGTGATGAGTAAGAGAGAGAGAAAGAGAAGAGAGAGAGAGGAAGATGAAAAAATAGATGAAAAGATATAGACAAAGAGAGAGAGAGAGAAAAAAAGAGCAAAAAGAGATAAACGAGAGAGAGACAGAGAGAGATGAGCGAGAGAGCGAGAGAGATAAAGAGAAAAGAAAGAGAAGAGAGACAGAGAGAGAAGAGAGATGAGAGAGATAGAGAGAAGAAAAATGGATGAGAGACACATAGAGAAAGAAAGAGACAGACAGACAGACAGACAGACAGAGAAGAGTAATGAGTCAGAGAGAGAAAGAGAAGAGAGACAGAGACAGAGACACAAAAAGAAAGAGACACTACTAAAAAAAACACTTTTTGCGACCTCTATAAATCGCTGCAAATAATAAAAAATAGTCGCAAAAGACTTTTTGTGACGGCCCATGCGATGGCAAATAGGGGTCGCGAATGTGGGGGTGGCAAAAACTTTTTGCAACGGCAAAGCAACGGTCGCAAATTATTTGCGACCGCCTAAACTACTTATGGTGACCACTATTTTGCTGTCGCAAAAAACAAAAAAAAAACACTAACATGATTTTTGGCGACCATCTTGTTACCACCGCAAAAATAAAATAAAATAAAATAAAATAAAAATAAATAAATAAATAAAAGTGTAGCGTTAAGCACTCTAGAAATAGCAATGACAAGAATTTAGACAGTATAGCATTATAGTTTAATTGAACATTCCATTTGAGTCTCAAAATTTGAGCCATATGTGAAAGTTATTACAACTAAAAACTTGGAAAAAGTTCTTTTATGAAAAAAATACAATCCAAAACTGGCCAATCTTCTCATCAATTTTCATGCTTGGGTGTTTCTCCACTCTATCGATGAACTGGCCAATCTTCTCATCAGTTTTCTTTCCAAGTTCCACATCACCACATTGCACCTATGCAACAAAATTTTAGGCATTAATGATAAAAATTATATGCTGCCAAAATAAAAATTATCTTTGCATATCTTTGCCCAAATCACAATTTGAATGCCAAAATTTTGGCCTTTGTATGAAGACACCCTCACAATTTTTAAATCTGTTACTATTTTGGATGATGCTTTGCATACTTACCAGTCAAGAGCATGCACAAATTACACATGGCATCCCAGCAATAGACATGATATACATTGACTAGCAGTTACTGATCCTAATTGACTAATCACACTAGTTTGATTAGCCAACCTAACAGAAAATAACAAGAAAACTAGCATTGATTAATTTGGTGGCTAACCATAAATCAATTCAACAATTACCCTATAAGGCCTTATTGAGATATACAATCAAGGATTCTATTATATACATGTACAGTACATGTTTTCCGTCATGCCTAAAAGTCTATTATTAACAATCCTGCTATTATATTGCTCCTTAAAAGCCTACTTCAATATACTTATTAAATTAGGTAATAAGGCACTTTGAACTTGGCAAAAATCTCTTTCCAAAACAAATTCAGTAGCAGAACATTGTTGAATGATTTGATTCAGGCAACCTTTTAACATTTGGTCATTATGCATTTATCACAAATTACCTAGATCTAAGGAGAGAGTCAAATCATCTAGATGGCAATGAACTTCTTATAATCATTGTAGAATAATTGCGTTGATTCGCTTTTTATGACATAGAGGAACCTTTAAGCCATGTGTCGGAGGATATTATGATTGCAATAAGCTTGGCCCATTCGGACAACCACAATTCTCAGCAACTCCAATTGGATGAATCTACTGGCACTCTAATGACTAACAGAGAAAAAAAATGTATAAATGAAAACAACAACAAAGTTAACCACACATATCAACTGGCAAAACCAGACCATATCGAATTGAAATCAACTCATTATAGATCAAATTCCCACTTAAACCTAGAAATGAGTAGCAACTTCATCAGTGGACTAGAGGTAAAGGTTTTGACTAGACCAAGCACTAGATTCGCAAATTTCAATTAAGAAAACATGTTTGATACTATATAAAATTCTTTTTCAGTTAGTTATTCTGAACCGCACACCTCAAATTCACTCACATTCTCCACAATGCAACTCAGAAAACAAAAAATTATCAGCAATTCACTTAAATCTAGAGAAAAAGTATCTAAAAACAAGGAAAATCGTAATAATACCTCTTGGGTGCCTTTATCAATCTGCACGATTCTCAGATGTTCCAGAAGCAGGTGAATCCATTTACGTCTACATCAATATATATATTGATCCCTTTCCCTTTTCATTTCTGAATCTGAATATGCCCTAATAAAATCTGTCAACTAGCATGGCTTAGATTTCAAATTACGATTCTAAAATCATATTTATCTATACAATGAAGATTTTTTACGGCTTTTGTTATTGGGTAGGAGTGCCCAAATCATTCTTTATTGTTTTGATGTGTAGTTTTTTATTTTTATTTTTATTATTTTTAAACGGGTGTAAATTTCATGCATGCACCATGAGATGTGGTCTATGCACTACCTAGTTTAAAACAAAAAAAAAAAAACAAAAACAAAAACAAAAAAAAAAAAAAAACTAGAAATAGAATTAATCAATGATTGTTGGTTGGAAGTGATGTATGCTAGTAATATCCATCTGAATCTGAATATGCCCTAATAAAATCTGTCAACTAGCATGGCTTAGATTTCAAATTACGATTCTAAAATCATATTTATCTATACAATGAAGATTTTTTACGGCTTTTGTTATTGGGTAGGAGTGCCCAAATCATTCTTTATTGTTTTGATGTGTAGTTTTTTATTTTTATTTTTATTATTTTTAAAAAGGGTGTAAATTTCATGCATGCACCATGAGATGTGGTCTATGCACTACCTGGTTCAAAACAAAAACAAAAACAAAAACAAAAACAAAAACAAAAACAAAAACAAAAAAAAAACTAGAAATAGAATTAATCAATGATTGTTGGTTGGAAGTGATGTATGCTAGTAATATCCATCATCCATAGAAGACATACGGAAAAACTGTTTAATTTATGAACTTTTGAAGTTGCTGCTATAGGTACACTCACTCTGTGTCTTTGACATGTTATTAAACACAATGCTTTCCACAACACCATAGAGATCACGATGTGTGACTTGGTAAGGGACATGTGTTCAGTCTCATTGAACTACATTGGGGAATAACACTTAGCAAATGTCTCTACCTTACACTATGGAAAGAGATGTGATGAGCAACCTTCTTGGCATCCTGCTTGAGCTATAACTATTAAGTCACCAATTTTTCAAAAAACTTAAACTATGTACTTGTTTTTAGGAATTTAGTTTTTTCTTGATTTTCAAACTTACTCGAAAACATTTCTATATTTTGTTTCTTCACTTGATTTTGTTTTCTGATTTCTTAGCTATGGTGTGGGACAAAAATATGGATTCAGGTTACAATAGTGACTTTCCAGGTTCATGACTATCTAAGACCTAAGGTGAAGTTTCTTATCCTATCTCTTCATGGAGTCCAGAATAGTTACAGCTTTTGTTGTCCGTGACATGAATTATTTTAGTTATTTGATCTCAACTCTGTGATTCATATGAAAATGGTTCTATCTCCGACAAGTTTAGGTTTTGTCTGTGTCGGAGATGGATTGTGAGTGGCAACTGGGTTCCTAGAGGTTTGCTTTTGAATCTATGGCCCTTGACTTGTTATTCTTGTTGAAAACCTTATCCATGTTAGCTTCACCTGAACTTTAGATATAACTATTTTGCCTGTGATCCAGCAATATGTTTCATGTGTTTAGTTGTTTTGAGGGCAGCACAGAAGCTACAAATCTAATACGACATAATACATGGTCCATATGATATGCTCTAGGGATAAATTTCAAACCTAATACGACATAATACATGGGGAAATATAGTGATATCCTTCAAGAACTTCATACCCAACAAATTTCATAAATACATACAGGAATATAAGGGAAAAGAGAAGTATTCCAAAGAGATATTCAGATAAATAGGCAACCTAATTCATAATAAGCTGAAAAATTCATTAAAAGCAGAGAAATGCACCTATTCATTTTCTTTTGAAGCTTGTTGCCCACTAAATGCATCTGACACCTACAATATATTAGGCAACATGTTACACCAATGCAGACGGAAGTTACAGAAGAAAAGAAATAAGTTCCATGTATAAAAAGTTACTCTACTTAGAAAATACTAGCCATTACAAGTAGATCACAAATTTTTTAACAACAAAACACTACTGAACAATGTTGAGGTAATGATCTGATTCTGAATGTGAGAAAACCATAAATTCAAATTAGAATTCCAGAATTTGATCCACAAATAATGAAGACAAGTAGACAATGAAATTCATATCTAGGTTGCAACACTAGAGAAATTAATTCTATATGTAGAAACAAATCATTTCAGATTCAAACTCTCTAGATCATAATTCGTGAGTTACAGGAAAATTCAATGATAAATTACTGAACAAAACAGAATCCAGATTCAACGTACTATGACTCATTCAAAGCAATGATCTGATTCTGAATATGAGAAAACCATAAGTTCAAATTATAATTCTAGAATTCGATCCACAAAAATGAAGATAAGTAGACAGTGAAATTTATATATAGGTTGCTATGATCATCTGTAAATGAAAATCAAAAACTGAACTGTACCAGTAGAATCGAGTCCTGCTCGATTATCTCCGATTTCTTCACTTTCTGTACAACAACCTGATCGATCGAGAAGATTGGAGTGAGATTAGTGGATAAGCAACAAGTTAATGAAGAAGGCATGAAGATGAACAAGAAGTGAATGCTTCGAAGAGATTTCTCTGATCTCACCGTGTTTATTAATCTCACAGAGAAACTGAGACAAGAGAGAGAGCAATTCAGAGCACACTTTGTAATAACCCTCGTCACTGTTTACCGAATAACCATTGATTACCGTTAAACTGAACTGATTATGAACTGATTATGACTGATAAGTGAACTGAATAAACTACTGAACTGACTGACTGAAATTGAAACTGAATTGACTGAGTATATCTGTTCAATTGTATGTCTATCTGTTTGATTGATTGATTATCTGTTCGAGTTTTTATGTTTAAACTATTAATTGAAGGCCTTATCGGCGGCCGAATCGGAAATCGATTAGTGTTTTATGATCATCGTAATTTATGTGATTTTATAGCGTATTTATCTAAAAACTGATTAGGTATGATTAAATTAGATTAAAATGAGTTAAATTACAATAGTTGCCTTATTTACCACATTGCCATAGTAGTGGCCCACTACTTTACATATATTGAGCCTTGTATACATTGAGCAAACCTTCTCCTTTAGCCCTTTTTCTTGAGCCTTAGCCGACCAAGAGAGAAGAGAGGGAGAGAGTGAGAGAAATTGGATTCCATCTTGAGTTTTGCTTGCTAATTGAAGAATTGAAGGTTGATTGTTAAATTGAGCTTGTACATTTTGAACTACAAGACCTAAGGTAGATTCATTGCCTCTTATGTATGTTTTGAATTGATTCTTGCATGGTTTTGAGCAAGTTGAAGTCTAGAGCCAAGTTATGGCTCTTAATGGTTGAATTTTAGCTTAATTCATGCATGCATGCCTATACTATTGAATTTTGAGTTGATTCCATGGAGAATTGTCACATGCATGCTCATAGTTATGGTAAGTCCATGTTTTCATCATGTTTTGGAAAGAATTGGCTCCTTAGAGCATCAAAATGAAGCTTTGAAATGATTTAAATCCATGCATGTCATGTTCCTTGCATGTTCATGAAATTGGTTTGAAGTTGGGTTTGAATTAAACACCCTTGGGCTTTGATTTCTCAAATTGAGTTTTGAACCATGTTTAACTATGAGTTTATAAGAGTTTTCCAGAAAATGGGCCCAAGAGGATCGGTTTTGATGCATTTAAACTTGAGTTTGAGCTTGGAGGTGCAATCTGGAATTTCCAGATTTTGCACTCCCGCTCGAGCGGGGAGAGTGACGCTCGAGCGTGGAATCCGAGCATCCAGTATCTCTGCACTGTTTTACAGTTCGCTCGAGCGGAGTATTGGGCACTCGAGCAGAGTCATGTGTATCAAGCTCGAGCGGGCGTCGAGCGTCCGTCGAGCGGAGATTTCACCCATCCAGTACTTTTACAGTACGCTCGAGCGGGGGATTTGCCGCTCGAGCGTGTACCTTTGTTGCATGTCCGCTCGAGCAGGGAAACCTGAGCTCGAGCGGGACTCTGTTTTTCTGAAAATCCTGAAACTGTTTTCTGATTACATCTTTGCATCCTCATTCCATCCTAGGCATTCTTAGGTCTAGTTTAAGGCATCTTAATGAGGATATAGCTGTAGAACACACCGAGGCACATTAGGGATTAAGTTATTATCTCTTCCGACTGTGTAGCTTAGTGTGTGTTCAATCTGTTAACTGTGTAGGGTTGGCGAGGAGACACGCTCTAGCTTACTGTAGCCCAGAACTCTGTGAGTAACAACTGTGTAAAGATATGTTCGAAATGATTATCTTCTGAACAACTGAACTGTACTGCTTTCTGAACTGATTACTGTTAATTGAACGAATGTATGTCCTATATTCTAAACTGTATTGTGGCATCCTTAGCAACTACTGTTTACTGTTACTGTTACAGAGATATCTGTCAGTTCCCTCGTTGGAACCACTATTGTTTACTGACTGATGGCCATCATTTACTGTTTGGTCTTTTAAGACCTACTGTTTACTGTACTGCTATGCTAAGGAATGTACCACATATGACTGTACTGACTGAACGACTGAAATACTGATTAAATGAACTGTTTTCGTTAATGTAAGAACATTCATTCTTAACCCCTTTACGCATTGTGTTATTCACTGGGCTTTAGCTCACTGCTTATATATATATGTAGGTGTACAGGCACCAGACCGCGGCTAGAAGCGTCGAGATAGACTCCAGTTTTGTCAAGCCAACCTATGTGCCTCACCGCGAGGTTCCGAACCTGCCATGCTTTGGCTTAGGGGTCTTTTTATCTCCCCTTCTGTACTGTTTTGAGAACTGAATAGAACGTACTGTACTGTATTGTCAATAGGGATTGAGTCCCTATTCTGAATGATTGTAAATATTGTACATACTGTTTTGTTACTGACTGCTTATATATATAAAAAGTCTTTTTGCATACAGACTATCACAGCTCATTGGGTACTGTTTATGTACTGTATTGGCTTCCGCCAGGCCCTGTACTCTATTTTACTGTATTACTGTTAAGCAGGCCTTTGGTAATCTCGGATTACTGGCCGGTTACGGTGCTAAACCCATAGGGCCGGGTTTGGGTCGTGACAGAGTGGTATCAGAGCGATACTTACCACGAGTTGTACCGCTCACACGTGTCCAAATGAGCTATAGGATGTCCTAGAAAAGTGATTAGGGCATCTCATGAGCATGATAAGTGTGTGATATGACTGATTGAGTATCTGCTAAAGTGACTGACTGAACATGTTAATCTGTTTAAACAAATGAATGCCTATGTTGATAACTGTTATAACTACTTATAGTGAGATGGATAATGCAAGAACTGCAAATGAAACTGAATCCTCATCCTCTGAGGCCAGAATGGCCAGACTGGAACGAATGATGGAACTGATAACTGAAAGGTTAGACCAACAACGGAATCAACAGCCCTGGAACCACTATTGTTTACTGACTGATGGCCATCATTTACTGTTCGGTCTTTTAAGACCTACTGTTTACTGTACTGCTATGCTAAGGAATGTACCACATATGACTGTACTGACTGAACGACTGAAATACTGATTAAATGAACTGTTTTCGTTAATGTAAGGACATTCATTCTTAACCCCTTTACGCATTGTGTTATTCACTGGGCTTTAGCTCACTGCTTATATATATATATGTAGGTGTACAGGCACCAGACCGCGGCTAGAAGCGTCGAGATAGACTCCAGTTTTGTCAAGCCAACCTATGTGCCTCACCGCGAGGTTCCGAACCTGCCATGCTTTGGCTTAGGGGTCTTTTTATCTCCGCTTCTGTACTGTTTTGAGAACTGAATAGAACGTACTGTACTGTACTGTCAATAGGGATTGAGTCCCTATTCTGAATGATTGTAAATATTGTACATACTGTTTTGTTACTGACTGCTTATATATATAAAAAGTCTTTTTGCATACAGACTATAACAGCTCATTGGGCACTGTTTATGTACTGTATTGGCTTCCGCCAGGCCCTGTACTCTGTTTTACTGTATTACTGTTAAGCAGGCCTTCGGTAATCTCGGATTACTGGCCGGGATTTGCCGCTCGAGCGTGTACCTTTGTTGCATGTCCGCTCGAGCAGGGAAACCTGAGCTCGAGCGGGACTCTGTTTTTCTGAAAATCCTGAAACTATTTTCTGATTACATCTTTGCATCCTCATTCTATCCTAGGCATTCTTAGGTCTTGCTAAACCCATAGGGCCGGGTTTGGGTCGTGACAGAGTGGTATCAGAGCGATACTTACCACGAGTTGTACCGCTCACACGTGTCCAAATGAGCTATAGGATGTCCTAGAAAAGTGATTAGGGCATTTCATGAGCATGATAAGTGTGTGATATGACTGATTGAGTATCTGCTAAAGTGACTTACTGAACATGTTAATCTGTTTAAACAAATGAATGCCTATGTTGATAACTGTTATAACTGCTTATAGTGAGATGGATAATGCAAGAACTGCAAATGAAACTGAATCCTCATCCTCTGAGGCCAGAATGGCCAGACTGGAACGAATGATGGAACTGATAACTGAAAGGTTAGACCAACAACGGAATCAACAGCCCTTACCTCCTCTTCCGGCTGTACCGGAACAGAATGTGAATGTAAATGGTGGGGATATAATTGCTCTGACCCAGAAGTTCAGCAAAATGAAACCGCCATCCTTTCAGGGAGGCCTTGAACCGTTAAAGGCTGAAGCATGGGTTCTTGAGACCGAAAAATTATTTGAGGTGTTTCCGTGCTCTGAAGCACACAAAGTACTGTTAGCTACCTTTACACTTCAAGAAGAGGCTAGAAGGTGGTGGATGCTTGTCCGTGATGACAATATTATTATGACTTGGGCTCAGTTCAAAGGAGCCTTCTTTGAAAAGTACTTCCCTCAGTGTGTCAGGGATAGAAAAGTAATTGAATTTGAATAGCTGAAACAGGGCACCATGTCCGTTGCCGAATATGAAACAAAGTTTACTGAACTTGCCCGTTATGCACCACACATGGTGGACACTGATTATAAGAAGACCAGAAAGTTCGAAGGCGGCCTTAATGTTGCGATTCTTGACAGAATAAATGTTTTGAAATTACTGAATTATGTAAATGTTCTTGACCGAGCCTTGATGGCCGAATCGAACATCGAAGCACTGAAAACTGAAACACCATCGTCTGAATGGCAGGGTAAAAGACAGGGTTTCAAGTTTAAGAAAGGCAAGCATAATCCAGTGAATAAGAAACAGAATACGGGGTCAACGACTACTTCTAGTCAAGGAAACCGTTCAATACCGCCCTGTTCTGAATGTGGTAAAAATCACAAGGGAGTTTGTTACAAAATATCTGGAGCTTGCTATAGGTGTGGCAAGATAGGCCACACAGTTAAAGACTGCCCCTCTGCTCCACAAGCCAGTAGTAAAGTTACGCCGAGTGTAGCAGTATCAACTGTTGCCCCAAAACCGAACCCTGGAGCTACCGGAAAAGAGCCTATGAGGCAGGGCCGAGTGTTCGCCTTAGTACCGGGAGATGTGCAGAATACCGAGACTGTTGTGTCAGGTATTCTCTCTATTTGTACTCAAAATGCTTATGTACTGATTGATTCGGGGTCTACGCATTCATATGTGTCGCATGCTTTTTCGCGAAAATTGAATAGACCCTTAGAACCTATGAACTATCTGTTAGCTGTATCTTCACCCGTTGGGGGATCTATGACCTGTGCATATATGTATCCTGCTTGTGAAATTATTGTTGGAGATGCACATCTATTTATTGATTTGCTGCCACTGAACATTGACCATTTTGATGTTATATTGGGGATGGACTGGTTAACGAAATATCATGCCACCATAGACTGTGTAACGAAACAAGTAGTTTTCCGTCCACCTGGTTTGCCTGAATTTGTATTTAATGGGGTTGGAGTAGTACCTCCCCCGTATTTGATTTCATCTGTGAAAGCTGTTAAATTGATTAGAAAGGGATGTAAAGGATATCTGTGTTCTGTATTGACTGTATCTACTGATGATAACGCTAATGTGAATTGTATTCCTATAGTCAGAGAATTCCCAGATATTTTTCCAGACAATTTGCCAGGGGATTTGATTGACAGGGAGATTGAATTTACTGTTGATGTGATTCCCGGAACACAGCCAGTTTCTAAAGCTCCTTACCGAATGGCTCCATCTGAACTGAAAGAATTGAAAGTGCAATTGCAGGAACTGTTAGATAAGAAGTTCATTAGACCTAGCACTTCGCCTTGGGGCGCTCCTGTTTTATTTGTGAAGAAGAAAGACGGCTCACTAAGACTGTGCATTGACTACCGTGAACTGAACAAGGTAACTGTGAAAAATAAATACCCATTGCACGCTCATTGAATCGACCTGTTTGATCAGTTATAGGGTGCACAAGTGTTTTCTAAGATCGATCTCAGATCCGGATTACCATCAGTTGAAAGTTAAACCCAGAAGACATAGACAAACTGCTTTCGAAGAGGTTGGACATTATGAATTTTTAGTTATGCCTTTCGGAGTTACCAATGGCGCCGTGCTGCATTTATGGACCTAATGAACAGAATTCTTTAAACCGTACCTGATGACTTTATTGTAGTGTATTTTATTGATTGACATACTATTTACTCCCAAAAGATTGCAGAAGAACAGATATCATCTGAGACTTGCCCACAGACCTTAAAGTAGAACAGAAACTTTATGCTAAACTGTCTAAATGTGAAATTCTGGCCTCGACTCATGTTATGTTTTTGGGGCAGTTGTTAGCAAAGATGGACATTTCCCGTTGATCCACAGAAAATTGAACTGTAGTAAATGCCTAGACCAACAAATGTAACATAAATCCGAAGCTTTGGGATTAGCGGAATTAAGAAGATTCGTCAAAGATTTCTCCAAAATTGCCTTACCATTGACTCAACTGACACAGAAGGGATATCATTTTTGACTGGACGTGACCAAAGCGGATTCTGCTTTCCAAGAGTTGAAAACTCGATTAGTGACTACACCTGTTCGACCTTACCTTCAGGTACGGATGGTTATACTGTATTAGATGATGCTTCTCATAAGGGTTTGGATGTGTTTTAATGCCCAGAATGGGAGAGTTATTGCTTATGCTTTCCCGGAAAACTGAGACCGCATGAAAAGAACTACCCGACCCATGATCTTGGAACTTGCTGCAGTAGTATTTGCACTGAAATTCTGGCGTCACTATCTGTATGGGGCAAAAGTAAGTATATACCACACAAGAGTTTGAAATATTTTCTTCAACTTACAACAGAGGCTGAGCGAGTGCGAGAGAGCAGACTGAGATAACTCATACATATATCAGTGGGGCTATCTGGGCGGCAAAGCACGCTGCCATACATGAGCACTGCTGTGTGCCGATGCACGTCCTCTCTCTTCTTCTTTGTCTCCACCGGCATTACTACACAATACAGATAAAGATACACACTTTTTTGGTGTGATGCCATGTTTTTTAATCACGCTTATAATGCACTACCTCCATCCAGATATATATATATAGAATATCTTACATAGAGCGGTGCGATGTCTGTACATAATACTCCTCTGCATCTTCTCTCCTCACAATTAACAATCTTTTATCCACACGTTTTAAGTTGTCATTAGAAATGCCACTTACAAGTCCACAGTGGCGTATATCAACACGCCGTCGCGCTATACCAACTAGATGATGCGAGTTCACTCATGTGGTGTGAATGTCAGAAGACCAGCTACACATGCAGGCGATAACTAGATGAACTATCATAGACACTCCGTGGAGTGCTGATTAAAATATTTACCTCACAGCGCATAACTATTCAATACATCTTTTAGTGTGATTAAAACAATATCTTTAGATCACACATTTTAATGTGATTAAAAATATTAGATCACATCTTTTAAGTGTGATTAATAACTAATAAAACCTATATAATAAAAAAATATAAAAAATCGACATATTTAAAATTAATCTAATCAGCGTGAGTTTTTGTACGCGCATTCTGAAGAATGTAGTACACACTATATACTTATATTTTGAATCACAACCATAATTGATGAATAACATCATATATTTATAAATGAAAGTTAAATTTTCAAAATATATACAAAGAAATTAATAAAAAAATTTAACTGTGATGTACATATATAAAAAATTAAAAAAAAACTTTAAAAAATTAAGTGCTTGAATGCTTTCAAAAGCCATGTGGTTCGGCTCGTCAAAAGGTAAGTATCCAGCCATAAGAACAAAAAACAGAATGACCCCCAAGACCATAACATCAGCTGCTGTACCATGTTCATAACCTTCAGTAGTGAGGCACCTTGATAGAAAGGGCGAAAAAAAAAAGAAAGAAAGAAGTATCACAATGCAAGAAACTAATAAGAAAAGAAAAAAAATTTGCATCAAGCGACCATCCATTCCATGACATTCATAATTGATACCTCAGGGAGCAACATAATTGGGGTTCCACGGGCAGGTGAAACAGCACGTCTTCTTACAGTAAAAAAGTAGTCAGTTTCTTTATTAAGCAAAGCCACAACACCAAACTTATATTGATTGAGATGAGGGTTAGGTTTAAGGCAATCCACAACTTATGTGTCTGAATGATAGATTGAGATCATATAACCTCAATGTGGATTAGATCAAGTCTTAAAAAATGGTCACTGAATGTTTTCAAAGTGTCGAAATCTAGATGATGCATAATACAGAATCTTATGAAGAAGTCAACTAATAAAACTAAACTGCCTCCTTGGTTTGGGGAAACTAATATAAAAAGAGGGAAAGGAAAGACACAAATCATAAAAAAAAGTTCATTTCCAAATTAATAGAAACAAGAAGTGAACAAGCCACTGAAGGAAAGAAGAAAAACTAATGGCCACATTATTCCTGAGGAATTCCTTTCAGAGCAGGGCACTGCTCCTGGCCAGAAAGGTAGTTTCTGGACTAGGTGATTTTAGTAAACCAAATAGACTGCAAAATTGACTCAGTGCTGCAACCACTTTTAAAAATTTAACGTTCAATTTGTTAACACCTACCTGCTAAAAATCTGCTCTTAGATGAGGAAATTGTTGCAAACTCACATAATACTTACCTGCACTTGCTGGGAAAATGCACTCAATCCAAAGTCTGAAACCTTGAGAACACCAAATGAGTCTAGAAGCAGATTCTCGGGCTGCAAAAGATGCAGGGTAATGCAAATTTTAGAGTCATGGTCGAATAAATAGCCAAAGAAACCAAATTACTGTTAGATAATAAATTCTTTTTATTGGAAAAAATTAGAATAAATACATTAATTAATCAATGAAATATGTAAGAAAGTTTGTTAAACCTTTAAGTCTCTATGGTACATGCCCCTACTGTGGCAGTAGTCTACAGGATTGATGAGCTGCTGAAAATATCTCCTAGATTCATCCTCTTTAAGTCTTCCTAGTTTGGCCTAGTTATAAAAGGGTCAATAAGGGAATATTATCTGACAAATACAAGACTCGGTACCCACATTGATTTACATAAATGAGCCTCAATATAACACACATTACCACAACAAAATGGTAAGCATGACATGAGCAAATGCCTAAATTAAGATGTAATGCATTATACAATTGATTATATTATGAATGAAATTATAGGTGCTCAGAGAGTAGAAGCTCAAAAAACAATGCCTTACTATTTTGTCAAAAAGCTCACCCTCGCCAACATACTCGAGCACAATGTAGATCTTTGTCTTGCTTGCCATAACCTATTTTCAAGCATAGAAAAAGGATGTGTTAACATGTAAAACATGAAGCACCTAGACCATCATATTTCTAGTAGTGCGAAGAGCATTCAATTCCTTTTAAATGCTGCTCATAAATATCAAAAAAACTCAAAAAAATGTTGCAACAAATAGACATATAGGATAGGCTACTAGTAGCTAGTTAGTTACCTTGGCATAGCAATTGACTCTTCTTAATCTAGCTTTCCTGTAAGATGGGCGCACATTAAGGGCAGCAGTCCAGTCCTTGATTGCTTTCTCAAATTGACCAAGTTTGGACTTGCAAGTGGCTCTGTTGCACAACAACACCGAGTTGTAGGGGTCATGGTCGAGTCCCTCTCCATATGCAACACAAGCATTTGAGTATCTTTATCCCCTGAACAAATCGTTACCGTTGGACCGAGCCATTGCCACCGCCCGTGTCCTCCTAACCACCATGTTCACTTCCTTGCTACTTAAGTCTAGCCGTGCTGCTCTTTGAGCCGCTGCCACTGCATCATCAAATCTGTCAACATAAATACACGACTTCCCACTCATTAAATTTTTTTTTTTTTTATAATCAAAGGTGTTGGATAGTTGTTTTGTTATACCAACAAAACACAATTCAACAAATGAAAAACTAGAAAACAAGAGAGAAACATACTATGTTAACAAACATCACACCAAGAATGACAGCATTAGCAAAACCAAAACTCAAAACGTGCATGAAAGAGCATGTGCATCAATATTGTGTTATGAAACATTTATAACTCGTGTATTTAGTTATTTATTATTCATTTTTTTTATTTTTTTTATCACTTTGTGTGTTATCTAAAACTAATTGCAAAGTCCAAAGGCATGTTTTTGCTAGCCCCCCTTAATTTGTCCAAACAAGTCTCATGCACACAACATGTTAATGAAATGCTTCAACAGTTTTCTTATCTTCCCTAAATTGCAATGCTAGTCCATTATCTTCCACTTAACTTCCAAAAAGTTGATTACAAATAGCACATATATACATACATATATATACACACTATTTGTAATTTACGAATAAAAAATATGAAATAAGGGTTGTTGAGTTTTAAAATATTGAATCAGTTAATGCAAAGAGTGTGACAAATAATTCACACTAAACAACTTGTATAGTTTATATATAGGACAAGTGGTGTGAGTGGTGTTCTGAATTTTTGAATAGTTTGATGATTGAGTAAACTGATTAGCCATTTATAGTTTGATGAAGGTACAAAATTATTGTAATAGTTATTGGATATGATAGGTACATGATGAAAAATTGGTAGTAATTATGAGTAAGATTTACAGAAGAAAGAAACCTCTCAAAATTATTGACCAGTTGACTGCCTTAGCAAAAGCATGATAACAAATGCAAACTTATTTCAATAAAAAAGATTATATTCATCTAGTCATTCACACATTTGTCAATAGCAGTAAATTTAAAGCATAAATCAAACCAAACTAAGCCTTATGTCCCAATATATTAAAAAATAGCATCTATTATGAAATGGTCTATTCTCTTTTAAATATATCCTTTTATGCTTGATTTTTGTTCAGTTGGACTAAATTGGCAATTTGTAAAAAATTAAAGAACAAAATACAATTGGAACTAAATTGGCAATTTGGGCATGAGTTTTCATAACTCAAGTAACCCTAGCAACCTAAATTTTTTTGTTGATACATAGAAATTATATATATGACACTATGAAATATTATAATTAAACTATTTTTTTTTAGTAAGGCTAATTACTGAATAATACCAAGATTTATATATCAATCTAAATGGAGTATTTTTTAGTAAGAACTAAAAATGAATAAATTAAAATCCAGGTAAGAACAACTTTATAGATGTCAAGATAAACAAACATTACATAGGACTTTAAATTTTTTTTCCTCCCCACCAAACAGTACATAGGAGAGATTACAATTCTTGTCTACCACCAAATGAACACTAGATTCCCATTTCAAATAAACAAACAATGCTTTCATCAATGAAGTCTGTTATGGAAATCATTTTCATTTCCACATCCTTGGAATTGAAAATCCCACCCCATCCATTCAAAAGCATCCTCTTTTGGGTCATATGATGATTGAACCTCAGAACATTTTAACATGCTTCTCTGAGTCTGTCCCTTGGGTTGTGTTTTTTGTTACTTTTTTTTACTAATAAAGCTTTCTATCCAAAAGAGAATTCAATAATTCTCGCTTAGAGACCCCACTGCAGTGCTGCAATCAGCTACTGCACTTCTTGTTTCAAAAAAGCTACCTTTTAGCTTGAGAAAACTACTATAGATTTACTGTGTTTGAGCTGACTCTGACACTAAAACTCAATTGGACCCACTCAATTAGCCAATACTCTTTCACAAGTGCAATATCTGTAAATTACATATATCTTAGACTAGAAAGTGAGACTTAAAAAATTTGATAATTGAGGATAAAAACCAAATATTCTTAACAGGAAAATGTACTCAGTGTCAGTACCCTCTACCGTAAAAAATTCAGAATAAAGAGCACTCAAATAATAATTGTACCTGAATCACAAACTAGCAGACAATTGGAGACTAGAAGGATTAAAACTTCAATCAATACAGACATTAATATGAAAACAATTACCTCAAATAAGCCCATTAATTCTTACATAAATAATAATTGTATTTGAATAAAAAAAACTAGCAGACAATTGCGCCACCCATGTTCAAATTTACAAAATACCCTACTGAAAAGAAAAACAAAACATATTGCATAAAACATGAAATCCCACCCTCATAAGACAATTCATTATAGAAGAAACCATAAAATAATTAGTAGATACTTGGTTCCTGTTGATCTGACTGTCGGTCAGTTTGTGTATGTGGTGCGAAAGAGGATTAAGCTCAGTCCTGAAGAGGCTATCTTCATTTTGTTGAAGAATATTTTGCCTCCCACTGGTGAGATTTAACATCTATCTTTTAGAAATATTATTCTTCCCATCCCTGTTTTTCTTGAGTTTTCTCAACGGAAAAAAATGAAATCTGAAGTAATGTTTGAGTTGTTGCAGCGGCTATGATATCAGCCATTTATGAGGAAAATAAGAAAAACGACGGAATCACCAAAACCAAGGAAATTTTGCATTATAGGTTCTATTTAGCAGTGTTTTTAAAGGCTCAAGGCGCACTAAGGCGCCGAAGGTCTCTTGGAGCCTAGGCGCAAGGCGCAAGGCGAGGCATGGGCTTTATTGAAGTAAGGCGCACAGTATTCGTAAAAAATAGAAAAATTAATATAGACTAATCATTCATAGTACTACGACAATTTTTAAAAAAATAAAAAGTAATCAAGATTCAAGACAAAATATAGAATAATTCTCAAAGCCATGAAAGTGCATAACATTTCAATTTTTAAAGATCAAATAATCCACATTCAATAAAATAAAAACATAAACACTAAACATCCAAAACATAAATATCCAACAAATACTAATATATGTCTTAACACTTAAAAACATCAATATCAAAAGAAAGGGTAGGTTAGGTCGGTGTCAGTCAATCATCATCCTCAACATCAATGGCAAGCAAACTATCATCTTCTTCTCCATCAGTTGATTTGTATCTCTCAACATCTTCCTCCTCTGTGTCATCTGAGCCCGCTTCCTCTTCATCTATTAATTGAAGTGGAGTCAATATTGATGATTTAGATATCCTCGGTTGTGCCTTTGAGCGTGAACTTGTTGCTCTACTTGCATGGATACTTTCTTCTACTCCAGAAGCTCTAGCAACAGTGGCCCACGTCAAGCCATCATCAAACACAGGCTCATTATCTTCATCTGATTCTCCATCCATCCTCCCAAGCAACCACTCATTGCTTTCATCAATATTTTGCAAAGATATGGGATCAAGAGTGTTGCGCATGTCATACCTAAATCTCAATGTTCTATTGTATTTGACATACACTAAATCATTGAGACGTTGTTCCAATCTATTTCTTTTCTTGCTATGAACCTGCAATTATTAAAAAGATATTAAATTCTATATAATTAATGAGAATAAAAAATATTTGAATTGAACAAAAAATTAGTTAGAATGTTAAATACTCACATGTTCGAATACACTCCAATTTCGTTCACAACCCGATGAACTACATGTTAGGCTAAGGACTTTTATGGCAAAAGTTTGCAAGTTTGGAGTATAAGAACGATATGATGCCCACCAATCAGCTACGATAATCCACTAGTTAGAAATAATTGTTACCAAGTATTAAGTTTTACTAAAAGTATTACTAAAAATAAACTCTATGAGTCTATAATATATTACCTGGTGCTCTTGTATTTCTTTGCCTAATCGCAACAGGCTTGCCAAAAAGACTCTCAGCCTTCATATAAATACTCATCTCATTAGTGATCAAATCTTGAACAGTGACATCCGGGACCAACCTTTGCATGCATTCATAAAACCCATTCATCACTTCATGATCTCTTTGCACCTCTAACGCTTTTGGATAAAAGAATTCTGGGTTAAGAAAATGCGCAGCTGCATGTAAAGGCCGATGCAATTGAACATCCCATCTTTTGTCAATGATTTCGAAAATTTCATTATACTTCTCTTCTTTATGATCAAAAAGGAAAAAGAAAGAATTATATAATTTTTTAGACAAGCTGTTCTATTTTTAGTTTTGATATTAAAACTTTGATTTTTATGTTGGATGTTTAGCTATAAATTTAAAATAAAATAAAATTTGATGTACCCCAGCCGTACCCGTACCTTATTTTTTTTAAGAATTTGCTGTATAAGTACCCTTAGTAATTTATAAGACTTTGTGTTTTTAGTTTGTTTAAATATTCTGTTTGTGTTTTCAATTAAAAAAGAGTTTAAATATTCTGTTGAAAAAAAGTTTTCAACTTGAACATCTTTTTTGAATTGAGAAAAATAAATGTATTATTTATCTATATTTTTTAGTTTTTAAATCTATCTCTAAAAATAATAAATAGAAAATATGATATATGCTGGTTGATTTTTCTTTTCAAAAACAGATATAGATGTAACAATACAGAGACATACAATCTCTACTACTACTATGTTTATGGTTTTGGTGGTTTGAATTATTTTTATATTTTAAGAACCACAGATTGTAATACTTTATGTGGATGAGGTATGCGGTGATTATGATATTCTAAAGTTTCAAACTTTCTTACTTTGGATGAGGCATGCAATGATTGTAATATTTTTTTAAGTCATTGATTGTAATACTTTCTTCTTTTTTTTTTTCTTTTTTTTTTTGAGGAAGTGCACAAGTTGAATTATGTTGAAAATTTATAAAATTTTAAATAAACCGCCAAACCGATTCGCATCCATCCGCCAAACTGCCAATCCGCTCAATCCACATCCGCCGGATTGGCGGACGGATGCGGATTGATTTTCTCCAATCCGCCAATCTGGCGGACGGATGGCGGATTAGAGGTTCCGTGGCCGCAACCGACCCGCGCCCACCCCTACTATCTTTTGTCAATGATTTCGAAAATTTCATTATACTTCTCTTCTTTATGATCAAATGAACTTGCAATGCATTCTTTAGCCCTATCCATTGCCTCATAAATGTATCCCATGGGAGGTTTCTTCTCGGTATCAACCAATCTAAGCACTTTGACAAGAGGACCCGAGACCTTAAGGGCAAACACAACAGTATTCCAAAATGAAGGCATCGACAAAGTTTGTGCCATTCTTTTACCTTGTGGCTCCTTTGCCCATTTGCTTGAGGTCCAGTCTTCGGAGGTGACCATCTTTCTCAAATTGTTTTTTTGTTGATGCATCCTAGACAAAGTCAAAAAGGCGGTTGCAAATCTAGTTTTTGCAGGCTTGATCAAATTCTTTAAATTTGTAAAGCGCCTCATCATGTTTAGCAACGTAGGCCGATTGTAAATGTAGCCATGTGCTGCAATACCCCTTTCAAATGTCTTTTTCAATCTAGGTATCTTGAAAATGTCTTCAAACATCAAGTCCAAACAATGAGCAGCACATGGTGTCCAATACAAGTGTTCATACTTAGCTTCCAAAAACCTCCCTATAATGTAACAATAATGAAGAATTATTATTTTCAAGTTTTTAAATTTTAAATACAAAACAAACTATGAGTAAACAATTTTGATGTAAGGAATGAGGAAATATTCTTACCCGCCAACACATTAGCTGCAGCACTATCAGTGATAACTTGCACCACATTCTCTTTTCCAACTTTCTCCACAAACTTGTCTAGTAATTCAAATAGCTTTTGCCCATCCTTTGAATAGCTAGAAGCATCAACCGACTCAACAAACATGGTTCCTCTTGGACAATTAACTAAAAAGTTAATCAATGTCCTTCCTCTCTTATCAGTCCAACCATCTGCCATTATGGAACGCCCGTATTTTGCACAATCCTCTTTATGATACTTCATCAAATCTTCAGTATGTTTCACTTCTTTTTTGAGTTGGGTAACCCGCACTTCATGGTATGTCGGTGGCTTCATACCAGGACCATATTGGCCAATGGCTTCAATCATTGGTCCAAAACTCTCATAATTTACTGCATTAAAAGGGATGCCGGCATCATACATCCACCTTGCAAATCTTTGTAGTGCCCGAGCTCTCATTTCTTTTTTATAAGGGTCATTTGCATCAATTTTGGTTTGTTTCCCTTTTGCTTGGTCTTTTCGATTTTTCACCACTGATTCAGGATTGGGTGTGAAGTAAACATCCATAGGCCCTTTTCTCTTTGGCGTTTTTGATTTGGATTTGGATTTGGATGAACCTTGGCTACTACTTGTCAACTTGCGGTGTTGATTGACATTGATCTCAATGACATCATCATCTTCATCTTCATCTTCCATGTCCATGTCATTGAAATCAGGCAACATGTTTATTTCTTCTTTTTGAGTCTTTTTTTTGGACATGAACTCTCTAATCTCTTCTCTTACATGAGAAGGACACTTCGGGCAAGCAGTGACATTCCTATAACCTCCCGCAAGGTGTTGTTTCACCCGATAAACACCTCCATTTGATACTTTACCACAAAAATTGCATTCAAACTTGTTTAAATTATTCTCCTCCACCAAATGGGCATATTGCCACGCCGGATCTTTTCTATTACTTCCCGATGTCATTTTCTACTTAGTACTTACTACACAACACAAAAAATAAATAACAAAAAAATAATTTCAGTATAATGAATGTAATGCATGTTATGTGATGAATTAATTAATGAATGTAATGTATGAATCAATTTTCTATTTTTTTAATTAATGATGAATTAATTTATTAATGTACATTCCATTACATTTATTCCTATGTTACATTCAATTTTCTATTAATGTATGAATTAATTAATGTATGTAATTTAATGTATGTAATGTATGAATTAATTAATGTTATGAATCAATTTTCTATTTTTTTAATTAATGGTGAATTAATTAATTTCAGTATAATGATGAATCAATTTCAGTATAATCATAATAAATGTAATATATCTATTTTTTTATTTATTTATGTATGTATGTATGTATGAATTTATTTATTTATTTATTTGTTTATGTAATAATCAGGGTTATGAAAGTCAAATAATTGAAAAAAAAATTTATTTATTTATTTATCATAATCAATTTATTTATTTATTTATTTATTTATGAATTAATTAATTTATCATAATCAATTAATTAAGTTATTTATGAATTTATTTATTTATTTATCATAATCAAAAGAAAAGAAAAGAAAAGAAAAAAAATAAAAAATAAAAAAAATAAAAACAGATCAGCTTCGTTAGACGAAGGAAAAAAAGAAAAAGAAAAAAAAGAGCATCGAAGACGAAGAAGAAGGAGAAGGGGAGAAAGTCGAACCTGCGAAGCCGATCGAAGTCGTTCGAAGTCGAACTCGAGCCTGCGAAGTCGATCAAAAACCTGCGAAGTCGAACCTGCGAGAAGTCGATCGAAGTCGAGTCGCAGAGGAAGAGGAAGAGACGACTTCTTTCTTTGAACACAGGTTCGTAATCGATCGATTAGGGTTATCTGAGTCCTATTTGTCTCATATGGTACATGGGTTGTAATCCTCTATGATTACGAGCCATTCGAAAGGTTATCTGAGTCGTTAGATCTGATCTACGACTTGAACACTGAGTCGCGCCTAGGCGATCGCCTTGCGCCTCTCTCGCCTTGATCAAGTCGCGCCTAAGGTGAGCGACTGGTTCAATTCGCCTCTCCTGGTACCTGTACAGGCGCAAATGCTGAACCTCGACTCGCCTTGCGCCTAGGCGTGCGCCTAGGCGCGCCTTTGACAACACTGCTATTTAGTTATGTCCTGTTAAAATACTTAGCCATATAAAAGATTACCATTAGAGTTATTTGAGAGAGGATTGAGGTTTTCTAAGGTCTTCAATAATGAGGAAATCTTAAATTCGAATTTTCAATTTCTTTTCCCAATCTGTTTTCTGAAATCAAACAAAGCAAGGGAACAAATCAAATTCCCTCAGGCTTTCCACCATATAATAGATAAGGAAAAAGTAAACACATTTAGAAACAAATTGGACTCAAATTGTAGGCAAAAGCAAAATCTAAAGATAATAAACAAAAGAAAATAAAGGCCAATTTTTTTTTTCTCATTTATTTATATATTTATTTATAGTTTGTTTTGAATAACAAGCATGCGCCATCATTTTCAGGAAACTAATAAAAACGACATTACTTCTTCAGCACCCTTTTACTGACCAATCAAATAACATCTCCCAAACTTATCCATGGTCTATTTGGTTATCCAGAAACCACAAGAAAAGAAGCAAATACACTGGAGTTCAGGCTTCAAGAAACAGTTAATAAGAAATATTCTTCTTATTTTAATAAGCTTATACAAATCTTCATGAATATCAGTATCAAAGCATTCAAATTCAAGATTTGGAATTATAGATGTCTGCTTCCAGCAGCTATAGCCAGAACCAGTATCAGAGGATTCATGTTTTTACAGTGTATGAAAATCACAATCACAATCTCAAGATTCATGTTTTTACAGACCTAACAACACTTCAGAATCTCTCTTTCTTCCTAGATCAAGAATTTACACAATAGCCATTGATTCATTTGATGAACAAAAAAAACAAAATAAAAAAATAAAAAAAACAGAGTCAGAGAGACACAGATCTGAATGCCCACAAAAAAATTAGAGATCGGGGAGAGAGAGAAAGAGAGAGAGAGACGCATACCTAAGAGTTATTGGAGAAAGATTCGATCTTACGAGGTCGATTAGGGCGATAAGATAGTGAGATCGATCGGTTGATCTTGCGATGAGAGAAAGTCGATCTCTTGCGAGGTTGATCGGTCCAGATGAAAAACAAGAGAGAGACTGATGAGATGAGAGAGAGTGAGAGCTGCGCTGTGTTTTGAGTTTGAGAGATTAGATTCATTAGGGTTTTTGTTTGTTTGGGTGTAGAAGAAGATGAAAGGTCGAACGGTCCAGATTATTCACCCAAAAAAAAGGACGGTCCAAATTTGAAATATTTAAAATAAAATAAAAAAATTGTAGTAGTGATATAATCACACTTTAATTAGAATGTGTGATTAAAAAATATATAAATAATCACACTCATATTAGAATGTGTGATTAAAAAATATATAAATAATCACACTTTAATTAGAATGTGTGATTAAAAAATATATAAATAATCACACTTTAATTAGAATGTGTGATTAAAAAATATATAAATAATCACACTTTAATTAGAATGTGTGATTAAAAAATATATAAATAATCACACTTTAATTAGAATGTGTGATTAAAAAATATATAAATAATCACACTTTAATTAGAATGTGTGATTAAAAAATATATAAATAATCACACTTTAATTAGAATGTGTGATTAAAAAATATATAAATAATCACACTTTAATTAGAATGTGTGATTAAAAAATATATAAATAATCACACTTTAATTAGAATGTGTGATTAAAAAATATATAAATAATCACACTTTAATTAGAATGTGTGATTAAAAAATATATAAATAATCACACTTTAATTAGAATGTGTGATTAAAAAATATATAAATAATCACACTTTAATTAGAATGTGTGATTAAAAAATATATAAATAATCACACTTTAATTAGAATGTGTGATTAAAAAATATATAAATAATCACACTTTAATTAGAATGTGTGATTAAAAAATATATAAATAATCACACTTTAATTAGAATGTGTGATTAAAAAATATATAAATAATCACACTTTAATTAGAATGTGTGATTAAAAAATATATAAATAATCACACTTTAATTAGAATGTGTGATTAAAAAATATATAAATAATCACACTTTAATTAGAATGTGTGATTAAAAAATATATAAATAATCACACTTTAATTAGAATGTGTGATTAAAAAATATATAAATAATCACACTTTAATTAGAATGTGTGATTAAAAAATATATAAATAATCACACTTTAATTAGAATGTGTGATTAAAAAATATATAAATAATCACACTTTAATTAGAATGTGTGATTAAAAAATATATATATATAATCACATTTGTTTAAAAAGTGTGATTAAAAAGTAGTAGTGTATATATAATCACACTTTAATTAGAAGG
>NW_021029725.1:201536-252355 GCF_004153795.1 Camellia sinensis | reverse complement strand
ATAGAATGCAACATGGACTTATACTAACATGAGAGAGCCTCAGCCACACTCACATAGGAGGCCGATGGATGAAAAATGAAGTGCCTCGAGACAATGGCATACGCAATGCAATAGCATAAAATGGCATATAGAATGCAACATGGACTTATACTAACATGAGAGAGCCTCAGCCACACTCACATAGGAGGCCGATGGATGAAAAATGAAGTGCCTCGAGACAATGGCATACGCAATGCAATAGCATAAAATGGCATATAGAATGCAACATGGACTTATACTAACATGAGAGAGCCTCAGCCACACTCACATAGGAGGCCGATGGATGAAAAATGAAGTGCCTCGAGACAATGGCATACGCAATGCAATAGCATAAAATGGCATATAGAATGCAACATGGACTTATACTAACATGAGAGAGCCTCAGCCACACTCACATAGGAGGCCGATGGATGAAAAATGAAGTGCCTCGAGACAATGGCATACGCAATGCAATAGCATAAAATGGCATATAGAATGCAACATGGACTTATACTAACATGAGAGAGCCTCAGCCACACTCACATAGGAGGCCGATGGATGAAAAATGAAGTGCCTCGAGACAATGGCATACGCAATGCAATAGCATAAAATGGCATATAGAATGCAACATGGACTTATACTAACATGAGAGAGCCTCAGCCACACTCACATAGGAGGCCGATGGATGAAAAATGAAGTGCCTCGAGACAATGGCATACGCAATGCAATAGCATAAAATGGCATATAGAATGCAACATGGACTTATACTAACATGAGAGAGCCTCAGCCACACTCACATAGGAGGCCGATGGATGAAAAATGAAGTGCCTCGAGACAATGGCATACGCAATGCAATAGCATAAAATGGCATATAGAATGCAACATGGACTTATACTAACATGAGAGAGCCTCAGCCACACTCACATAGGAGGCCATTGGATGAAAATGAAGTGCCTCGAAATGCGTGCACACGGGCACGCAAACCGAGGCAATGGCATATGTGATGCAATGGCATGGAAAATGATATGCAAACGTGCTAATGGGATTTCAACACTAAAATGTGGGGGAAAACAGCCCCGAAATGAGGCGAAAGTACGCCCGATGCATGGAATAGTCCCAAAACATGAATTTTGGCACCCGAAATGGCCTATAGCTATACCAAACATGCACAATAATGAATAGACAGTAGCAAGGACGCCCCAAAATAAGCATTTTTCCAGTTCAAATCATGGCCAAACAGCAAACATAAATAGGACAAAACTAGTATGCAAAAATGGCCCTAAATATGAGATTATGAAGCAACTCACAGCTGCTGACTCCAAACAGGTTAGGGCCCTTCAACAACATTGAAGAGGGGCCCAAAATATGCACATTTACAGAACTATAAAAACCCCAAAAACAAACATAGGTATGGCTAAGTTCTTATGCAAGAAATGGGTCAAAAGGTGGCCAAAGAAGCAAGTATACAAAACATTCATCAAACAGCCAAAGACCCTTAATGAAACATGACAAGGGGGGCAAAATATGGCTGTTTTCAGTTCGGACCAAAGTCCAAAAACAGCAACATCAGGGGCTGCCAAGGCATGCAAAAATGGGACCAAAAAAAGAATATAAAGGCAAGCATAACATGGAGGTTCCAAACAGTGTTAAGACCTTCTTCAATGTTGAAGAGGGGCTCAAAATAAGTCTATTTTCAGTTAACATCAGGCTCTAAAACAGATTATACACAGGCCAAAAAATACATGCAAGATTATGGCATTTAAGAAGGACAATGAAGCAAGTGCAAGAGGGGGGGCTCAAACAGTGTTGAGCCCTTAATGAAACATGAAAAATGGCTCAAAATGAGCTTAACTTCAGTTAGGGTCGGAGCCCAAAGATGTAAGCACAAGGAGCTAAGATATAGGCCAAAAAAATGCACAAAAGAGGGAAAATGGGACTCACCCTTGTAGAACCAATCTTTAGCAACCTTTGGACCGAGTTTGGGAGCTTTTAACCTCTGGAGGACAGCCTCAAGCTGCTGGAATGGGCGTTGGAGGTATTGTGCTATGGCTTGGTGTGTAAATGGCCAAGGATAATGAACTTTGGAGCTTGGAAGAGAGGGTTGAATGCATAGATATAGGGTTGTATGTATAATGGTGCCTCAGCTGGTTTTTTTCCTAACCTAGTATAAGGAAGAGGAGAGCTTCCTTTATAGAGCCAAGGGAGTAAGACTTCTCTTAGAAGCTTCAAAACCAAGAGCCAAGATCCTCCATACACGTGTATGGAGGATCCAGTCTGTGCCCTCCAGCTGGCACAACTGGAATCCACTCAATCTGCAGAATGCTCCGGAAGGTCGTCGGCTAGCAAAAATGATCGGTCGGCTACTTTAATCTGCCGGTCGGCAATCTATCTAGCCGGTCGGCTATCTGTTCTAGCCGGTCGGCCATCTATTTGGCCGGTCGGCATAATGTTTGGCCGGCCGGCAGGAAAAATCTGCTCTGC
Source organism: Camellia sinensis (assembly GCF_004153795.1). Lineage (NCBI taxonomy): Eukaryota > Viridiplantae > Streptophyta > Magnoliopsida > Ericales > Theaceae > Camellia > Camellia sinensis. Next base: position 249,856 of record NW_021029725.1, on the reverse strand, counting down.
AGGTCCAACTTCAAACGGGCATAACCTCTTCATATGAACTCCTTTTCAGGTCAATCTTGTGTCCAAATTGAAGCCCCAGAAGTAAGAGTTCCAATGGAACCAGCCTTGCATCAAAATTCCAACTGTGTAAAAAGTTATGCTTGTTTTTGGTGAAGGCTGCTCAATTTCGGCTCAACCGGGATGATGCCCAACTTCAACCAATCATATCTCCGCCCTCCGGACTCGGATTTAAGAGATTTTTGAGTGAAAAATGAAGCCCCGGAAGTCTTCTTTCCAATGGTGGTGACTTCATAACTAAACGCCAAGTGTACAGATAGATAATCCCGATTCAGCGAAGGCTGCTCGACTTGCTTCTACCCGGATTCATGCCGAACTTCTCCCAAACTAGTTTTCTCCTCTCCTTTCCTCTCTTCTTCAACTCCAAACCCCTAAACAAAGTGTTTTGAAGGATTTTCCTCTCTCCTTGCTGAAGAAACAGAACATTTGCCCTGCACACCTTTCTCCGCCAAGCAAAACATCAGTGGTGCCCAAGTCTTAAGGGCGGTTAAAAATGGGGTGTCTACACCATCCAGGGAATACGAAAATGTACCAAAACCTGAAACTGAATTTCTGGTGGCCGGGAATGAAAAAAGAAATTGCTAATTTTGTATCGAAATGTTTTCATTGCCAACAAGTTAAAGCCGAACATCAACGACCCGCAGGCTTATTACAGCCCTTACCTATACCGGAGTGGAAATGGGAACATATTACCATGGACTTTATTGTTGGATTACCTCGCTCTAGTAAAGGTATGGACTCAATTTGGGTTATTGTTGATAGGCTGACTAAATCTGCTCACTTCTTACCTGTTAAGACAATTTATAATGCGGACAAATTGGCTATACTCTATATTGATGAAATTGTTAGACTGCATGGAGTGCCTGTGTCCATTGTTTCTGACAGGGATTCGAAGTTTACATCGAGATTTTGGCAAAGCCTACATACTGCATTGGGTACTGAATTGAGACTGAGTAGTGCCTATCATCCTCAGACGGATGGCCAGTTAGAAAGGACCATCCAGACTCTGGAGGACCTACTGAGAATGCGTGTCTTTGATTTTTAGGGAAACTGGGAAAGCCATTTGCCCTTAGCCGAATTCGCCTACAACAACAGCTATCATTCAAGTATTGGCATGGCGCCTTTCGAGGCATTATATGGCAGAAAATTTAGATCTCCGATTTGCTGGGCAGAAGTTGGAGATGGGCCTTTGCTTGGGCCCGAGATTGTATATGAAACAACTGAGAAAGTGAAACTGATACAACAGAGACTGAAAACTGCGCAGAGTAGACAGAAAAGCTATGCAGATGTCAGAAGACGAGATAGAGAGTATGAAGTGGGTGATCACGTTTTTGTGAAAGTGACACCGATGAAAGGCCAGACTCGTTTTGGAGTCAAAGGCAAGTTAGCGCCGAGATATGTCGGACTGTACGAAATTATCGAGAAAATCAATCCGGTGGCGTATCAAGTTGCGCTTCCTCCTAAAATGGAGCATATGCACAACGTCTTCCACATTTCTATGTTGAGGGACTACCTCCGGGATCCTTTCTATGTAATAGAGCCAACTCGTGTAGTGCTGAGTGACGACTACACTTACGAGGAACGACCTATTCAGATTGTAAACAGACGGATCAAGAAATTGAGAAACAAAGAGATTCCATTGGTGAAAGTTGATTGGCAAAACCACGGTGGCGTGTATGCCACTTGGGAAAGGGAAGATGACATGGCCAAAAGATACCCTGAACTGTTTCCACTGAATCCTGTTTTCCTCCAGAACGAAGGTAACTCGAGTTTAGAGGACTAAACTCTTTATAAGGAGGGGAGACTGCAATAACCCTCGTCACTGTTTACCGAATAACCACTGATTACCGTTAAACTGAACTGATTATGAACTGATTATGACTGATAAGTGAACTGAATAAACTACTGAACTGACTGACTGAAATTGAAACTGAATTGACTGAGTATATCTGTTCAATTGTATGTCTATCTGTTTGATTGATTGATTATCTGTTCGAGTTTTTATGTTTAAACTATTAATTGAAGGCCTTATCGGCGGCCGAACCGGAAATCGATTAGTGTTTTATGATCATCGTAATTTATGTGATTTTATAGCGTATTTATCTGAAAATTGATTAGGTATGATTAAATTAGATTAAAATGAGTTAAATTACAATAGTTGCCTTATTTACCACATTGCCATAGTAGTGGCCCACTACTTTACATATATTGAGCCTTGTATACATTGAGCAAACCTTCTCCTTCAGCCCTTTTTCTTGAGCCTTAGCCGACCAAGAGAGAAGCGAGGGAGAGAGTGAGAGAAATTGGATTCCATCTTGAGTTTTGCTTGCTAATTGAAGAATTGAAGGTTGATTGTTAAATTGAGCTTGTACATCTTGAACTACAAGACCTAAGGTAGATTCATTGCCTCTTATGTATGATTCATTGCCTCTTATGCATGGTTTTGAGCAAGTTGAAGTCTAGAGCCAAGTTATGGCTCTTAATGGTTGAATTTTAGCTTAATTCATGCATGCATGCCTATACTATTGAATTTTGGGTTGATTCCATGGAGAATTGTCACATGCATGCTCATAGTTATGTTAAGTCCATGTTTTCATCATGTTTTGGAAAGAATTGGCTCCTTAGAGCATCAAAATGAAGCTTTGAAATGATTTAAATCCATGCATGTCATGTTCCTTGCATGTTCATGAAATTGGTTTGAAGTTGGGTTTGAATTAAACACCCTTGGGCTTTGATTTCTCAAATTGAGTTTTGAACCATGTTTAACTATGAGTTTATAAGAGTCTTCCAGAAAATGGGCCCAAGAGGATCGGTTTTGATGCATTTAAACTTGAGTTTGAGCTTGGAGGTGCAATATGGAATTTCCAGATTTTGCACTCCCACTCGAGCGGGGAGAGTGACGCTCGAGCGTGGAATCCAAGCATCCAGTATCTCTGCACTGTTTTACAGTCCGCTCGAGCGGAGTATTGGGCGCTCGAGCGGAGTCATGTGTCTCAAGCTCAAGCAGGCGTCGAGCGTCCGTCGAGCGGAGATTTCACCCATCCAGTACTTTTACAGTACGCTCGAGCGGGGGATTTGCCGCTCGAGCGTGTACCTTTGTTGCATGTCCGCTCGAGCGGGGAAACCTGAGCTCGAGCGGGACTCTGTTTTTCTGAAAATCCTGAAACTGTTTTCTGATTACATCTTTGCATCCTCATCCCATCCTAGGCATTCTTAGGCCTAGTTTAAGGCATCTTAATGAGGATATAGCTGTAGAACACACCGAGGCACATTAGGGATTAAGTTATTATCTCTTCCGACTGTGTAGCTTAGTGTGTGTTCAATCTGTTAACTGTGTAGGGTTGGCGAGGAGACACGCTCTAGCTTACTGTAGCCCAGAACTCTGTGAGTAACAACTGTGTAAAGATATGTTCGAAATGATTATCTTCTGAACAACTGAACTGTACTGCTTTCTGAACTGATTACTGTTAATTGAACGAATGTATGTCCTATATTCTAAACTGTATTGTGGCATCCTTAGCAACTACTATTTACTGTTACTGTTACAGAGATCTCTGTCAGTTCCCTCGTTGGAACCACTATTGTTTACTGACTGATGGCCATCATTTACTGTTCGGTCTTTTAAGACCTACTGTTTACTGTACTGCTATGCTAAGGAATGTACCACATATGACTGTACTGACTGAGCGACTGAAATACTGATTAAATGAACTATTTTCATTAATGTAAGGACATTCATTCTTAACCCCTTTACGCATTGTGTTATTCACTGGGCTTTAGCTCACTGCTTATATATATATGTAGTTGTATAGGCACCAGACCGCGGCTAGAAGCGTCGAGATAGACTCCAGTTTTGTCAAGCCAACCTATGTGCCTCACCGCGAGGTTCCGAACCTGCCATTGGCTTAGGGGTCTTTTTATCTCCCCTTCTGTACTGTTTTGAGAACTGAATAGAACGTACTGTACTGTACTGTCAATAGGGATTGAGTCTCTATTCTGAATGATTGTAAATATTGTACATACTGTTTTGTTACTGACTGCTTATATATATAAAAAGTCTTTTTGCATACAGACTATCACAGCTCATTGGGCACTGTTTATGTACTGTATTGGCTTCCGCCAGGCCTTGTACTCTGTTTTACTGTATTACTGTTAAGTTGGCCTTCGGTAATCTCGGATTACTGGCCGGTTACGGTGCTAAACCCATAGGGCCGGGTTTATAGAGAGAGTTGAATCGATGAAGATGTGTTTAGGCTTACCGATTATGAAATCTTCAACAATTGTGGACTTGAGAAGTTGAATCGATTAACAGATTCGAGCGAGAGAGATAGTGAGATTTGAGCGAAAGTCGAGCAAGAGACAGATTTTGAGAGGGAGAGAGAGAGAGAGAGTTCAAATTTGGGAAATAAGAAAAAAAAGGGAATTGAGAGGGAGAGAAAGAGAAAGTCAAGTTTACTGATTTTTATTTATTTTTATTTTTTTAAGAACACGATTGGGTCAAGAAAATGAGATGGTAAAATGAGATTTTGATGTCCAAAAATGATTTTTTGTGACGGTCAAATAATCAGATGCAAAAAATCATATTTTTAGTAGTGAAAGAGACAGACAAAGAAGAGTGATGAGTGAGAGAGAGAGAGAGAGAGACAGACAGAGACAGAGACAGAGACACATGGAGAAAGTGACAGACAGACAGACAAAGAAGAGTGATGAGTGAGAGAGAGAAAGAGAAGAGAGACAGAGATAGAGACAGAGACAAAGAGATAGAAAGATGAAAAAATGGGTGAAAAGAGAAATGTTCAAAAGAGAAAGACGACGTTGTTTTTTTTTTTTTTTTGTGATAGAAAAATGCCGTTACATTTATTTAAACTATTTTGTGACTATATATATGAAGCCGTCTCAAAGGCACAATACATATATATTTAACTTTTTTTTGGCAACGGTATGTATTATAATTGCAAAAAATTCTTTCTTTTTTTTTTTTTTTTGCGACTGCAGCTGGTACCGTTGCAAAAACTCTATTTTTTTGCGACAACAATCTCTACCATCGCAAATACTCTATTTTTTTTTTTTGCGATAGCAATTTTTGCCGTCACAAATACTCTCTTTTTTTGTGGCGACATTTTATGCCATCGCAAATATTCTATTTTTTGTGACGGCAAGTTGTGCCACCTCAAAAAAGTCACATTTTTTGCAATAGCAAGTTGTGCCGTCTAAAAAAAAAAGTCATTTTTTGCGATGACAAATGTGCCGTCGCAAAAGTTCCGTCTTATAAGCCCACTTTTCTTGTAGTGGAAGGAAAAATAGTTGTAAATTTACTTATCTAATGACGATGATTTTTTCCTTTTTTTTTTTTGGGATCAGAAGATGATTTTGTTTACACAAAAAAAAAAAAAATGTGCACTCTGGTGATTTTGGCTGAATTAAACTTTGCATGATTGACCTTGAAATCCTAGAGAAACAGAATTTGGTTAAGTCTTGCTTGGTGTGAAATTTTGGGATGAGTACATGAGGCATGCCAAGCCTAAATATCATTGTAGGATCATGATGACTTACTGAAAATATTATATATTGTTAAGGCTAAACATGAATTTTTTCATTATCCACAAATATCTTTGAATGCAATCGGTCAGGGGAGGGTTGGAAAATGGGCTGCGAGAGGTGGAGGAGAGGGGGTAGCTGGGAAAGGGTTGTTGGAGTTGGGGGGTGGTTGTGGTGGGACTACCGGAGGAAGGGGATGGCTGAGATGGGGGTTTATAGAACGAAGGGAATAATTGAGATTATGGTGGTGGATGTTCAAAGAAAAATGGTGGGAATCAATTTTAGTGTTAGGGGTTTCAAAAGTATATGGTGGGGGCATTAAGTAACACTACAAATATATCACCTTACATTGTTAATTACTCCATAAATTTTTTTTGTTAAAATTTTATCCTTAACTAAAATTATCAAAGAGTGCCCAAACACTACAAAATTAAAAATCATAATTTTTGTTACACTCACCCTCCGTCCCCTACCAACATTGTTGCCTCTTTGCCACCATTGCTCCCTACCTCTTCGAATGCCAATGCCACATCTCCTTGTCTGCCCCACCATGTCAACCCCTAGCCTCACCCTACCCTACCACAATCGGTTCCCGCTACCCCCAATTTCTTTTAGTCCTACCTTGATACCCCTTAACCCCTCATTTGCCCAGCCCCTATAGCCACCCTCATCATCCTTTTCCCTTTCCAGATCTGAAATCTCTCTCTCTCTCTCTTGCATAGGTTTTTGTAGGAGTAAGGCTAAGAGGGGGATTGCGAGGGGAGCAGAAGGCCATGAGGGGGATCACAAGGGTAGGGTAGCTGCGGGGTGGTCGTGATAGTGAATGGTTGAAAGAGGATAGTAGCTGTGGGGACATATTTTTGGGTAGTCCACGTGGCCGAGGTTGTTAGCCAAGGTACCACGTGGACGGACCATGATGCCGAGATATGGTGCAATAATACCGGAATCTGAGATATTTGGATAGAGGACTAGAGTCCTAGATGACATCAAACTACCTATTTGGATAGAGATGAGACACTTGAGAAAGTTCATCTTAATCTGAATAGTGTGAGTTGTGATAGATGTTATCCTTGTAAAGGATAGAGTCCCATGAAGTACGACTTTTAGGGGAAGTTGGACACTGACCACTATAAAAGTGAGGCACCCCCATGGGTCTAAGGTATTCTTTTTATGTTATGTCTAGTGAGTTAAGCACTATTTGTTATCTTTGAGAGATATTGATTACTGACTTGATCGTCAGAGTGCCCCCGAGTGGACGAACCACCGCCGGATTCTTATTTTTCTGTGACAGGTTGTTCGGGCTTAATCTATTCTGCCGGTGCTCTCTAGCTGAGTTTCCTCTTTGGTTGTGTGATCGGAAATCAACACCCATAGCAGCAATGGTGAATGGGCTAAGGAGGGAGGGTCATGGTGGTGCGGGGCCAAAAGTGGATTTCAGTGGTAAAGAGGGGGTTGTTAGTGGGGGAAGGAGATGGAGAGGAGGGTTGTAGTGGCTTGGGGAGGCGATTGTAGTAGGAGAGGGTTGGGGGTTGGTGATCGGAGGTAGAGAAGGTGAGTTGTTTTTTATTTTCATGTTCACATCTTAATTTTAGGGAATTTGAGGAGTTTGTGAAGCCCATTACATGCTTTGTTTCAATAAAAGTTCTTTTTGTAGGTCTTTCTATATATATAATCCATGAAAAAAAAAATTATATCGATTTGATAATCGTAATATTTTTATTTTATCATAATTTTTTTTTCCAAAAAAATGATGATATATATATATATATTTAAAAATAGACTATTCATCTTTTTTAAAAAAAAAAACACGATAAAATAAAAAGTTGTGATTATAGGATTAACCCAATTTTTTTCATAGATGATATATACAGATAACCTTATAATATGAATGATTTAAAATATCAAAATAAAAATCATAGTGAGTCTCATAAACCCCTCAAGTTCTTTCAAGTTCACATATGCCAACCTTAATGAAATTGGGTTTACAATGGCTCTAATTTGATGGGAAAAACTATATTACGCAACTGGCCACAACAAAATCTGAAAAATTTCAAGTTGGAAGTTGCTCAGGAAGCAAAGAATGTAAGCAGATATGATTTGGCATCCAATAGGAGATGGCTTCCATCCATATTACTATCTTTTATATTTTATTATAGTTTATTTTATGTGTTTCATTCTGATTCCATAATGATAATTAAAATTGCTTATCTGGTAAATCTCATAATAAAAATTATCTGTACAAAAAATCAGTTTTATCGATATCGATGAATATATGAACAAATCACATTTTACAAAATTGGTGGTTTAAATTTAAACTCATAATTGTTATCCAGTTAAAATATGTATAATTTATTCAAATGTTTAGTGATATCCAATGAAACTGATCACAGATGATTTTTACTATGAGATTTGAATGATTTGGATTATTATTGTGGACTCGGAATGGGGACCATACAGGGTTCGTTGGGGAAGTGGGTTGACTTTTTTATTTTTTAACTTTTTTTGGCAATTTTAGCCTGGGACTAAAAAGCCTGATTTGGGAAGGGCTTTTGGCTTTTTTGACTTTTTTGTGAGAGATGTGATATTTTGTCTTATTACGTTAAAAAATCTATTTTGTTTTTTGTAGTTAAAATAGTCAAAAAAACCCTGACTTTTGGCTTCCCAAACGAAGTCACAGCAGAGTATGGTGAAATATGTAGGATAATGATGTGAAGAAGTTCCATTCCCATGTTTTTAAAGCTTTGATGCTATTTCATGTCCTGTTTTTTATTGATGTAATTTTTTGCACTCCTTGTACTCCATTTTACATCAACATTTCCTTTTGCGGATTAAAAGAAGAAGAAGAAGAAGAAGAAGAAGGAATTTGTAATTTGTTGGAGTTGTGTTGTAGTGATATACCCAATATTTCATTGTAACAAAATTAAAACAATAAATAAATAAATAAAATATTTGTAAATTTACTTATACCTAATGCACTAATAACGATTTGTAGGAATTCACCAGAGAATTTGTTCAAGTTTCTTATTCCTATGCATTTCCTTACCATGTTTATTATTATTATTAGGAGTAGTTAAGATTTTGATTGGGAAATATTAACATAAAGGGTAAATTACACTGGCTTCCGTGAAATTTCGTAAAAAAATAGTAAGCCTCACAAGTTAAAATAATTACATTGAACTTTTTCTAAAATTTAATTTTACATAACACTCGATTCTTTTTTTTCAAAAATTTATTAGTTATATGAACATAAAAATAATATTGTTATCACTTTTAAATTAAAATGCATATTGCACACTGCTTATCTTTATTTCTTTATACTATTTGCATTAATTTTAATCTTTTTAATCTTATTATAAGATAAGTTAATATAATTATTTTAAAATTTTAAAATTTATTATATCTACAATACACGTCAGGGAGGTTAGTGTAATTTACCTAACATAAATGTGTTTGTCGACTCTCCAACGGGAGCTTCTATCTACACACACCAAATCCCCTCTATACACACATTTAATGATATGTATTTTTATTAAAATTTTATCCCAAAGTGTAATTACTATTTTAGACATCTACCCAATTCAAAACGTCGCAATGCACACATCCATCCAGACTTCACGTTGAAGCTCCAAGTTCAACTTCTTCCATTGAGCTAGAAGTGAAAGCACTCATTCATTAAGCTCCAAGTTCAGCTTCTTCCATTAAGGTCCAAGTTCGTAGCTTCTCAACCTTCCTCATTCGTAGTTGTTATGGAGGATTTGTTTTCTGAAAATCAGCAAATAAATGTTTATGAGAAACATAGCGAAGGAAATGTGAGTTTCTCTTCTTCTTTTTTTTCCAGCATCGTTCGGATAACCAGAGTCGAATTATATTATTTTGTTCGGAAATCTACTACCGAAATAAGTATTTATTTTCAGAAGTTGTTGTCTGAACAAAGTAATTAATTTCGGAAGTTGTTGTCCGAACAAAGTATTTAATTTTGGAAGTTGTTGTCCGAAATAAGTTAACTTTTACAACATTCAACTTCTGAAATTTTAAAATAAATTCGAAAAACTACTTCCGAATGAAGTAAATTCTTTTTCCCATTTTATATTCCAAATTTGCAAACTGCATACCAAATTTACAGTTTCGAATTGCAAATTAATCTTTATAATGCCATTAAAAATTTGTAATGTTATACAAAACATGTAGGAATATGTGTCAACTCAAGGAAGTTAGGTTTGCGCGGATTTTGTGTTGGATTACACTACTCAATTCATAACTGAACAGGTTCACTCTACGAAATTATAATGATTATGTTTCGAATTGCTCAACAAATGTAAATGTTTGATAATATTTATTTGACTTCGTAGGTATTCAAAAGTAAGGATGAATTGCTCAACTGGGCACGTGAAGTTGGAAAAAGAAATGGTTTGGTCATTGTAATCAAAACATCAGACAATGGTGGAGGGAAAAAAAGACCCAGGATGTATCTTGCTTGTGAGAGGAGTGGCCAATATAGAGCGACAAAGAAGTTAAAACATGATGACAACAATACATCAAGAATAACCAATACGAAGAAGTGTGGTTGTCCTTTTGATATGAGGGCTCACAGGTTTACCACACATGATGAATGGACATTGACCGTAGTATGCGGATTACATAATCATCCACCTGCGGAGCACCTTTAGGGACATTCATATGCGGGGAGGCTATCAAAGGTTGAGAAAGCATTGTTAATGGATATGTCAAAGAGCATGGTTCGGCCAAAAGAAATCCTAGTAACCTTGAAACGGCGAGATGCCCTCAATGTAAGCACACTTAAAACCATTTACAATATACGCCATCAAAATAGGGTGGTACAGAGAGCTGGAAGATCACAGATGCAACACTTATTGGGTGAATTGGCCAAGTATAATTACATTGAGCACCATCGGTCTGAAGAGTCCACGATGACTGTGACAGACTTGTTTTGGGCACATCCTACCAGTTTGGACTTATTTCAGTCTTTCCCACGTATATTAATTTTGGATTGCACATATAAAACCAACAAATATCGTCTTCCTCTTCTTGAAATTGCGGGAGTGACATCACCTGAAATGACTTTCTCTGTAGCTTTCGCATACTTACAGTATGAGAGGGTCGATAACTATGCGTGGGTGTTAGCTACATTGCGTGATGTCTTGGATGGTTTTGTTGTGCTAACAATTATTGTTACTGACAAAGAGCTAGCCTTGATGAATGCCATAAATAAGATATTCCCGAGTGACAGACATTTATTATGTCGTTGGCATATCAGTAAGAATGTATTGACCAAATGCAAGAAAATGTTTGAGACACAGTAGAAATGGGAGAAATTCAACCATGAGTGGAACTCTTTAGTGTATTCATCTTCTGAAATTCAATACGATGAGCGTCTTAAATCATTACTTAAGGAATTCAGTAGCTATCCTGATGCAGTCAAATACGTCATAAATACTTGGTTGGTTCCTTACAAGGACAAATTTGTGGCGGCATGGACAGACACGTGTATGCATTGTGGCAATGTTACAACGAACCGATAAGATTACTTTTATTCAATATGTTATTAATAAGTGCCATGTACTTGATTTTAATTTGACTTACATTGAATTGAACAGGGCTGAGAGTGCACATGCAAAACTTAAAAGACAATTGGGTTCATGTCAAGTCTCATTTCAGGCATCATTTAAGAAAATACACAGTCTGCTTGAGTTGCAACACACTGATATCAAGGCTTCATTTGAGAAAAGTCTAACTGTTGTGCAACATCAATTTAAACCTTCTCAGTTCAGAGAGCTACGGGTTAATGTGTCTGTCTCTGCATTGAAGTATTTGCTTGTAGAGAGTAAGAGAGCCAATTCCATTGGTATTGATGTTGAAGCTTGTGGATGCGTCCTTCGCCACACTCATGATTTACCTTGTGCCGATGAGATTGCTGACTACATCAGACAAGATCGTCCTATACCACTTGCTACCATACACTCACAGTGGAGGCAACTTCATATCTCCATATGCAAGAAAGAAGAGGAAACAGAGGTGAGTTGTCATGCAGAAGTAGAGTTGTTTGCGAACAAGTTTAATGAAAGTGATAGAACCATGCAGTTGGAGCTTTTGAAGAAGTTAAAAGAGATTGTATATTCAGGAAACACTTTTCTTGTTGAGCCGGAGGTGAAGCCCAAAACACGTCCTCGGGATCATAAGAAGATCAATGTTTCTACCCGTCGTGACCCGTGTGCATTTGAGTTGGTGCAATCTGGACATGATTCCTTCTCACCTTGGGACACTCAAATCACTACATTAGCTTCTACTCTGGAAACCAAGAAGAAGCGTCCTGTTAAGAGAAAGGAGAAGGCGAATGCGAAAGGGAAGGTATACATTACTAGAACAGTGAAACCTGGTGCATATGTTGATGCTTTCCCTTCTGGGTTGAAATCATACATTAAGTTTGTCAAGGATGTAGCTGCAGATGGGAATTGTGGTTTCAGGGCTATAGCTGCTTCAATTGGTCATACAGAAGATGATTGGGTTCAGGTTAGGCATGATTTGTTGGATGACCTGCACACACACAAAGAGGAATACATTACACTTTATGGGTTCTACGAAAGGTTTGAAGAATTCACAAGCATATTGTCATACTTTGAAGACAATACTGGATACTCACATTGGATGACTATGCCAGACATGGGCCATCTTGTTGCATCGTGCTACAATCTTGTGTTATCCCACTTGTCATTACAGCAATGTCTCACCTTTTCACCTCTTAGAACAGTGCCAGTACCTCAACTTGATAGACCTGAGATTTTGGGGTTTGTCAACGGAAATCATTTCGTCCAGGTATAACAGAAACTTATCAATTGGGTTTGTGCATGTACAAGAAGTTATGAGATATGACCACTAACTCAATTGATATTTGGTGCAGGTTTTCTTGCATCCAGGCCATCCAGTTCCTCTTATAGCCACTAATTGGTGAAAATACCGATACCCTTGCGCTGTCGACTGGGATGATGCATATGTGCATCGCATTCAACATTTCAAGGACATTATTCATGATAATGTAACTACTCGAGAGACATTTGATGTTGTTGATGTCGCATGGCACATGTATGCATTTGACAATGTTAGAATTATAGAAGAAATTAATGGATGTGTTTTTGATGTTGATGTTGATGTTGATGTTACCATTCTATTGTAATAAGAAAATATCATTTACAAAATCAACGACCATTGTTACCATTCCATTATAATAATAAAATGTCATTACAACAATATCATCTAATAAGAAAATATTAACCACTGTTACCATTACAACAATATCATCTTACAAAAAACACCACAAAAAATTCATCAACTAACAAATAACATGTCACGAATTAGCTGTATGCCTACGCCTAGGCCTACGACTATATGTCAATGTCGGTGATGAAAAGCGACCTCTAGTATAACTAGGTCCAGCTTCGTCAATGTGTTGACCTTCAAGGACATGCGTCATACTCTCAATAGCCTAGTAAAGTCGATAAGGATGTCGAATCCCCTCCTCATAACCAGTGTCAATAATAGGATGTGAAATCTGCAGTGCATGTGCAATACGTTACATTTGAAAAGAATATCACATTTTAGGGAACATATCAGAAAATAAAAAGTAAGTTACAAATGCATAAAAGAGGATAATATATTACATCGGCATGTTGGCTGAAATCCTGATGGTCATGGACACGCGGTTCATCAGTGTGCTCAACATATAGGTGCGTAATATTCTTATACCAATCCATGTAACACTACAACAAAAAGCATTTTTGGCGACGTTTTTTAGCAACTAAATTGAAATTAGTCACCAATTGTAGATAATCGGCGACAATATACTAGTTGGTTGCCAAAAAATAAACTATTGGCGACAAGTTAAGATTATTGGTCGCTAAAACGTTTGGCGCCAACATTAATTTCTACGCGAGAGCACTAAAAATGTTTTCGCGACCAAATTAATATACGGCGACGAAAATTTTGGTCGCCGATTGAAACTTTTTGGCACGACAATGCATTGGAAATTAGAAAGTTAAGCTCCCAGAGAACCTTCTTGTGGAGCAAATTCACTACAACAAAAAGCATTTTTGGCGACGTTTTTTAGCAACTAAATTGAAATTAGTCACCAATTGTAGATAATCGGCGACAATATACTAGTTGGTCGCCAAAAAATAAACTATTGGCGACAAGTTAAGATTATTGGTCGCTAAAACATTTGGCACCAACATTAATTTCTACGCGGGAGCACTAAAAATGTTTTCGCGACCAAATTAATATACGGCGACGAAAATTTTGGTCGCCGATTGGAACTTTTTGGCTATAGAAATAAATTAGTCGCGGAAAGGTGAATAATATTTATGGCAACCTAATGAATTTCGTCGCCAATAAATTAACAGGTCAAAACCACATCGTTTTGAATCTGTCCTTTTTTTTTTAATTTTTATTTTAATAGTAGACTGATCCTTTTAGGTGAGTACACAAAGAATTGACCTAAATTGTTCATCTCTTTCTCTCCCTCCACAACCTCAAGCGGCACGGCAGAACACAGAGACACAGAGGTATGTCTTCTTCTTCTTCTCTCTCTCTCTCTCCCTCTCCCTCTCACTCTCTCGTACCGCCTCCGCCTACTCCTCTTTTTCTTCTTTGCCTTCAATTTCATTCTCTTGTTCGGCATGGCACAGCATAGCACAGCACAGAGCTTGCCGCTTTTTCTTCTTCTTCTCTCTTCCTCTAGCTCTCTCGTACAGTTGACTGAGCGCCACCGACAGCATTCCCTCAAACGGTGCTTCCCTTTCATCTCCCTTTCTCACAGCGTTGATCGCGACCATCTCTTTGGTCACTACCCTCTTCTCTTCTCTCTCTGAAATTCTGATTTTGGGACTGCGATCCATATAGAAGACAGATTTTGGGACTGATTTTGGGACTGCAATCTTTCTCTTCAAATTTTTTTTTTTTTTTCATTTGTTGTTTTCTTGCTTGCCTTATGCATTTGGGGACTGATTTTTGGGACTAATTTTGGGACTGCAATCTTTGTCTTTATTTTTTTTTTTCATCTGCTGTTTGCTTGTTTGCCTCATGCATTTTTCTCTCTGACTTAGAATTGTTATATACCTTCCATTTGGTCATAGTCCTACTCGTTTTCTCTCGAGTCCCAATCACATAACTGCTGAAATTGTATTTATTGTCTTATTTAGAAGTTAACACAATGCCTATGGTTATTGGAAATTAGATTTATATGCTAAAGCAATTTTATGAGTTGCTGGAATCATCAATTAGAAGCTGAATTTGTTATTTGAAAGTTGCAAAATTGATATTTGTTAAATTTAACATTCAAAGACCCTAATTTTATTTGGAAGCTAAAACTGTGTGTTTAAGTGTTGAATGTACATGCATAGTTATGAATTTTATTTTAATGCTGCAAAGACAAGGAACTTAGGCTAGACAAGTCATTGTTCATGCTTTCCAAGTCATTGTTGCCTTATAAAACCATACATCCAGGTGAGGCATGCACAAGGAATTCACAATGTAAAAGTAGATAAGAACTATGAAGCGTACATGTCTCCTGAATATTTTGATGCACAGCTTACTCCACTTGGCTGGCAGCAAGTGGGAAAACAATCAATGTTATGTTATTACACAAACTCATTTGGAAAAAGATGACCTTATAAAAGTATCTTACTGCTTACATATGTAGTCCTTAGCAAAATTTTGAGGCTAATGTTGTAGAAAATTTTGCACTACTCTAACAGGTTGATAATTTGTGTAAACATGTCCAATCAAGTTGGCTTTTTAAGGGGAGTGATTTAGTCATCACGTCCCCTTTGTTAAGGTATTGATGCTGGCTTTTAGTACTCCCGTTCCTTCTGTGGATATATTTTATGCATGATACTCTTCTAATTCTATGCAATTTTTCATTCAGTTTTCATTAGATTGGACTAAAACCTTCCTTTTTAATTGATGATTAGGATTTAGTAATACTTGCATGAAAATGTAAATTTTTTTTAGGGGGGGGGGGGATGTAAAAATAAAAAAAAACATTTGCATTTTCTTTGCACTTAAGTGCAAGTATTTTGTAGATTTGAGCACTGCAGCTTTTTATTATGGATAAGAGTGAAGATTTGCAGTGGCCTTAATTTTTCTAGCCTAAATTTGAAGTTTTCAAATTGTACTCGTGAGTCATGATAATGAATCAGTCTTGGACTCTTGACAATGACAAGGAGTTTGAATGTATGTTTTTGGAGCCTTATATAAATGCCCTGTGAGGGATTCAACAGGGGAGGTTTCAATATTGTGGCTGCTATTTGTTGATATATCAGGGAGAAACAGAAGTGCCTACTCCAATAATGCCACCCATTTTGTTATAATGTGAATCTGCTATAATCAGCGTTATGAGAAAATGCTAATAACCTATTCGTTTTCCACCTTATCCCCATTTTCATTAATTTGGATCTACTAGAGTTCGTTTATCATTGTGCGAAAATGTTTACGAGTGTCTATATCTTGTAGTTAATACTTCATGAGTTAATCACTCTGTGTAATATTGGTTTTAGATATAACCCGTATGTTCAAGCTAGAAGCAGGATAAATCAACTCAAAAGGTTGGGCCACAGTGTCGATAAGGTTTGTCATCTTCCACGTTTTTCAATGTTTACTTCAATTGTACAAAATGAGATGATATATATATTTAAAAATCCTTGTTCACTAGTTGTAAATAACTGTTCATTTTGCAGGTTGAATTCATCTTGATAGGAGGTACTTTCATGTCATTGCCATTAGATTACCGTGATTACTTTATAAGGAATCTTCATGATGCTTTATCGGGACATACTTCTGTTAAAAATTGTCTTTTACTCATCTTATAAATGTGCTCATTTTAAGAGGAAAAAAAAAATTTGGGTCCTATTTTTCCTACTTCGCTTCAAAATTTCTAGATCTTAATTTGTTCAACTAGGTTGGAGCTAAAGATATGGAATTATTTGTTTTTCATAAATTCTATAATTTCACCTGTCCACTCTGCTCATTGTTCAAGTCAAACTGAATTGAGTTAACTGAACACTTGAGTCAGCATGCTTTCAAACATTTAGTGGAACCCTTTTATGTTTCAAGCTGTATGACCTTACATTATGAACATGAAGATGCAATCATCCTTCAGATTTTACAAATTTGTGTTCTGAGGCTTGATCACCATACTCATGTGTGGTGTATGAAGAACCCACTGTTATTGGCAGATACCAATATGTGTCACCTGTAAAACCAACGATTCTTGAGGTTCACATAATATAAAAAACGGATAAAGTAAATAAAACTGCTTTATTTTGTTTATTTATTTATTATTATTTTGAGCGTCATTTAATTTTGGTTTGTACTAATTTGTAATATATTATGAACTGACTAATTATCAGTAGAATTATTCATTCCTATGCATGATTTCCAAGTTCCTTATACTAGATTGCAGATGTTTCCCTTCAGCTAATATGCAAGTCATATCAAGGGTTATCATATTAGGAGCAATATTGGTACCAAAAACCATACCAGAACTTTGAGACAAGCATAGCAGTTTTTGTTAACAGGGAGTGTGGTTTTTGGATAAAAATAACAACAAAAAATAAAATGATTTGGCTTAAGGAACCACAAACACTTCTTAGTAGGAGCCATGTCCATAAACTAACACTTCTCAAAAACACAATGGACGAATGTTTGTCACACTTGGATCACAAATTCACAATGCATTTTAAATAATTTTCAATTTTCAGACTCTCTTCCGCACTCTATCTATGAGTCTATATGTATGTGTATCTATGCTAATGTGTCTGTCTAACACCATGTCCTTGTTCATCACCTTAAAATAATTATCTTGTAGAGGCGTCTTTAACTTCACAGGTCCATATCCCAACTTTGTGTTTCTGCAGCAAAGATAAATGATGTGTATTGCTACATCGTTGTAAGTGCCATTTTGATGGTCTTTTCTTCCTATTTTTACAATTTTAAGTGTTTTATTTGGGAAATCGTTATTACACTTAAAATTTTGTGATCCTAACTAACGAAAAATCATTTCCATCATGAGAAGATTTAAAAGCAAAACTATAGTTTAGGGTGCATAGTCTATATGTTGACACTCACTAGGTAGTTAAGTCAACCTCAACCATTGAATCCTATGATGTCTGAATAGGGTTTCCGTGCAGTGGCTTCCAGCTTATAATTGATTTACTAGGTAACATGTGGAGTTTGGTGGCAATGTCATGGGCGTGATTATACTTGAAATAACAGGGAGCTTCTATTTCCACACACCACATTATCTCAATTAACACACTCTTTTGGTTCGGATGTCAACTTTTGAACAAAACTTTATGACACAGAAATGAACTTCTGCATGAAACCTTTATGATTCGGCCGTATCTTTGGTTCAGAGGGTGATTTTTGAACCATTGGTTTTCGTTTTAAAGTTTATTTCTGAACCATGTAATTTTGTTTGGAAATCAACCTCTGAATGAAAAATGGTGCATGAACTTAGAGAAAGTTGTGTGTGGAAATTGAAGCTCCCAAAATAACACTTTCGATAACCCAGCCCTAGATTTAGTATTGCCACACTAGTGGCATTGAGTTTCATTCATAATTGGTCTTGGTGTTCAATGACTGTCATTTTCTATTGCTATAAAGTATAAAATGAACCAATTCTGAATTTCATTCTGAGTTGGTCTCACTGTGGGACTCAATTCTAGGTACCCAAAATAGCCTAAATGTCAGCAGTTCAGCATACATTCTGATACATTATAATGCATCAATGTTTGAAGCATTTGCTCATGTCTGTGTGTCTCTTTGTAGTGTGTTGAAATTTCCATTACCATTATAATGTTTTAAGAAATTTCACTTGTACAGGAACCTGTATATTGGGTATTGGGTAAAGTAGTAAACTGCTGGAAAGGCTAATTTTCCAGGAAAGTGTGGGTTTAGAAGAAACTGTTGTCCTTCAGCTAGGAGGGTGTCCCATCAAATGAAAATATGGTGTGCTAGAAGATTAATTTTATTCTGTCAAATTTTAATCTACTAATGAAATATTTTTTATTTTAAATTTTATTTTCAAGTTTCAATACTTTGAAATTCCATTGATATTATATGTTACCTTCTTTAATGCTTTTCCGTGACTATTTCATTTTCTATGTACCTTCTGTATACATAAGTTGTATTTGTGCTGATAAAAAAAGAAAAGAAAAGAAGCTGTATTTGCGATTTTATTTTTTTGTTCAATTATGCACCAGCAATGTAATCAATATCTGTAGATGCGATTATATTGAATGACAGCTGTTACTTGAGCTTTATCTTCAGTTTTTCAGTTATCAAGTAGCTTGAAAATGTTCTATTATATGTGAGACCCCTAATTTTTGACATATCATGAAATAATTTTGAAATTTCAGGCTAGTGAGCTTGTCAGAAAAGAGTTTGACTTTAAATGTAGACTCTTTAGACAACTAGAATCGAAGGGAGAAAGTTCCATGAAGGTTGATAAAACTCGAGCTGTTGTGAAGGACCTGCACTCAAGAATCAAAGTTGCAATTCACAGAATTAACTTAATATCAAAGAAAATTGAGGAGCTAAGAGACAATGAGCTTCAGCCACAACCTGAGGAGTTGATTGAAGGGTATGTGATGCCTGTCCTTTTTCATTAGTGCTTAATATATCAATATACCACCTAAACTACCGAAACTTGGCACAGACAGCTTGTTCAAGCCCAAATAGACTTTTAGGAATAAACGGAACCTCGATTGGATCTCCGGTTAGAAAATTAGCAGAAAAATTGTAAAACACAAGACTTAAAAGGCTCGTTCGGGAGCCGAAATTGCGAAATGACCACCGAAACCACCGAAACTTGGCACGGACAGCTTGTTCAAACCTAGATAGACTTGTAGGAATAAACGGGATCTCGATTGGATTTCCGATTAGAAAATTACAAGAAAAAATGTAAAACACAAGACTTAAAAGGCCCGTTCGGGGGCCGAAATTTCGCAATGACCATCGAAACCACCGAAACTTGGCACGGATAGCCTTTTCAAGCCTAAATAGACTTGTAGGAATAAACAGGACCTCTATTGGATCTCCGGTTAGAAATTTAGAAGCAAAATTGTAAAACACAAGACTTAAAAGGCCCGTTCGGGGGCCGAAATTGCGAAATGACCACTGAAACCACCGAAACTTGGCATGGACAGCTTGTTCAAACCTCGATAGACTTGTAGGAATAAACGGAACCTCAATTGGATTTCCGATTAGAAAATTACAAGAAAAAATGTAAAACACAAGACTTAAAAGGCCCGTTCGAGGGTCGAAATTTCGAAATGACCACCGAAACTACCGAAACTTGGCACGGATAGCCTTTTCAAGCCTAAATAGACTTGTAGGAACAAACAGGAACTCTATTGGATCTCCGGTTAGAAAATTAGAAGCAAAATTGTAAAACACAAGACTTAAAAGGCCCATTCGGGGGTCGAAATTGCGAAATGACCACCAAAACTTGGCACGGACAGCTTGTTAAAACCTAAATAAACTTGCAGGAACAAATGGGATCTCGATTGGATTTCCGGTTAGAAAATTACAAGAAGAAATGTAAAGCACAAGACTTAAAAGGCCGTTCGAGGGCCGAAATTGCAAAATGACCACTGAAACCACCGAAACTTGGCACGGGCAGCTTGTTCAAGCCTAAATAGACTTTTATGAGCAAACTTGTATAAACGGGACCTCTATTGGATCTCCGGTTGGAAAATTAGAAGGAAAATTGTAATACACAAGACTTAAAAGGCTCGTTTAGGAGCCGAAATTGCGAAATGACAACCGAAACCACCAAAACTTGGCACAGACAGCTTGTTAAAACCTAAATAAACTTGTAGGAACAAATGGGATCTCGATTGGATTTCCGGTTAGAAAATTACAAGAAGAAATGTAAAGCACAAGACTTAAAAGGCCGTTCGAGGGCCAAAATTGCAAAATGACCACTGAAACCACCGAAACTTGGCACGGGCAGCTTGTTCAAGCCTAAATAGACTTGTATGAGCAAACTTCAATCTAATATTGTTTTTTATTTTTTCATGTGACAGATTGGCAATGGTGAAAAACAGTTCGGGCTGCATCAGAAGATTTGATTTTGTGTTTTTGGAAATATTTTGACATAGGATTTTGGTAAATGATTTATGGATTAAATGTTTAGCATCAAAATATTTAGTTTTGTGTTTTTGAAAATATTTTGACATAGGATTTGGTAATGTATTTATGAGTTTGATGTTAGTAGTTTGTAAGTACTTTGGTATGCATATTTTAGATTGTCAGAGAATTGTAATTATGTTTATTGGGATTTTTTATATCTATTAATTTTGAATTAGTATGAATGTCTTGCACAGGTGTATTATTATTTACATTACATTTGTGTATATATTGTGCCCAGGAAAACAGGTGTTTTGGATTATTTTGAACAGGAAAATTATTAAAATCAAAATTTGTGTAGTGAATTTTTAGTGACAGGTGGTATTTTGGTCACTGTCAATATATTTGGCGACAACATATTATTTTTGTCGCTAAAAGTTTGTGATTATTCCAAGAACTTTTAGCAACCAAAACTTACTCGTCGCTAAAAACGTGATTTTTAGCGACCAAATTAATTTTGTCGTTAAATAGTACTTTTGGTGGCGCATTTATTTGTTGCTAAATCTACATAGCCTATCCGAATTTTAACTTTTTAGCGACAAATTGTAATTTTATAGCGACAAAATATATGATATTTGGCGACCAATTTTGCTTGTCGCTAAATGTCTACATACGATGACAATTTTTAATTTCGTCACCAATACTTTTAGTGACAGGCCTTTGGCGACCAATTATAAACTTGTCGCCGATTCTTTTGGCGATGAAATTTGTACTTTTGGCGACCAATTTTTGGGTCGCCAAATGTGTTTTTTGTTGTAGTGATTGTCTGTACGATGGAAACATATGATGATAGGCTTGCATCTGGTCATGGGAGTCCAATTCCAGATCACCAACACGGTGATACCAACTCGTCTATAGAGTCAGACCAAACCAGAAGGCGGAGTCAGAACAGATCGAATAGCCAGTTCTAGCGATCTTAGGTCTTTATCACTCAACTTATCAACTAGTCAAGTGTTGGCTGAAATCCTGATGGTCATGGACACGCGGTTCATCAGTGTGCTCAACATATAGGTGCGTAATATTCTTATACCAATCCATGTAACCCGGTACACATTTCCAAGGCTGACGAACTGGTGTGCTCTTCCGTTGCTCAGATGACATGTGGTTATCCCAAGCCTCCCAGATCCTATCCAAGTATCTATACATGACTGTAGATCGTGCAGAAATGTTGCCTCGAACACCGCGACTAGGAGCTAGCGGTGCATCTCGGATGGTTTGAACCCTGCCAAACTGCCTTAGAACTCTATCTGGATGACAGGGTTCGACCACATCTAACCACTTTAAGCATCCATGGTAGAACGTAACCGGGTTACATGGATGCCGGTCTATGCAGCTGTGGTATGGATCTCAAATAACCTGTAAACGTAAAGTGTTTTTGAATTAAAGTATATAAAGGGTAAGATAAATGAAATGTGTTAAAATGATCTCAGGACGAGTAAACTTACATCAGTCGCTACCAAACTGTCAAGCTCGGCTCGAAAAGATTTCAAATGATCAACGGAGGAACCCGCCTTTCTCCTAGATGCAAAATGGTACACGTGTGGCATGTCTTCATTGTAGCCCATGTTCTGGTGAGGTCAGAATGCTCGGAAGTGATCATAAATCCACGCCTCCAAAAGAGTCATATAACCACCCGTCTGCTTAACCCCGGACCGGCTAGCATACCCCAACTGTCTGTATAAAAAAGGTAATGCAACAGCACCCCAGGCGAAAGTATGAATGGATCCCAAATCCATTAATAAGCCAAGGTAAACAACAGGAACCCTGCCGCCACTCTTGTCACTGAAGAGTGTATATCCCAACAGAAACAACAAATAAGCTCTAGTAGCGCACTGTATAGCCTCATCGGGGTCTGAATCTGTGACACCAGCAAACTGACTTCGCAACCACTCAAGCATGACTGAATTGCCACAAGCAGTAGAAATCTCTTCATGTGCTACACGTTCAGTAATCCCCAAGCCAGAAACTAGTAGTGTAACTCCATGATGATCCGTCACATCTAGTACGCTGACTGATCTGCCTACAATGGGAAGGCTAAGAATATTGCCAACATCATCCAAAGTCAACGTCATCTCACCAACTGTCATGTGAAATGTGTTCGTCTCAGGTTGCCATCTCTCAACAAAACTAGAGATTAGAAGCTTGTTGATAAACCGATAAGTGCAACGAGCTAATTGTGACAGCCCAGACTGCTCAATAATGGCTTTGAATCTGGTGTTGTTGTCTACTGACCACCATGGCCATGCAAGGATCTTTGAAGAGTGATTATGACACTTTAGGGGCCCTCATTCCTATAACACAAATGATATCTCATTAGAAACTACCATACAACACACACACACACACACAAAAAAAACTCATATACAAATGAATTTCACTTCTACTCAGGAATGTTTACCTCCCCGTGCCAAATAGCTGCAGCGACATGCTATTGAAACTCCACAGTATTAATGGATCTACCAGTCCACCTGGAAAAGCATGAATAAGGTGCTCTTCTTGGATAGTAGGAGAATCGGGTAAAGAGGCGTCCTCTACAGCAATGTCAGGCATATCATCACCTTGAACTCGTCTTTGGCTTCGGCTTCGACTTTGACTGGCACCGGGGATATCATATTCTACCGAAACTGGATCACGACCTTAACCACGACCTCGACCTCGTCCTCGCCCACGCCCTCGTCTCCGTTCATAGTCAACATCCAATTCACGTCGTCGTCTATTTGAAGCAGTAGGTGGGATACGTTGTTGATATTCAAAATCCATATTATCTGCAAAAATTAATATGTTTGATGACCATCATCTTGATCAAACATAATACTATAATAATCTCATAATATATATAATTATAAACACATTAAGTATCACATTGTTAAAAATAAAATTAAAAGAAAAATAATCGATCCTAGTGCATTACTAATGCTCTTATTCCCTAATTCTATTCCCAAAGAAAGCTATACCATTTTTCAATTCTGTGTTAGTACCCATTGAAGCTCAAACAAGTTTTGAAGAGGTGATCTCAAATAGAATATGTAGTGATTGGTTCATAGAGGTATAAATTATGTTACAATAATTATAATTTTAATGCATTTTATGAAATTATTTATCAATCAATAAGAGATTACCACAAATGTAAAAAGAATATACCAAAGAAGGGAGAGAAAAAAAAATTGTTCGGAAGTTGAAAACAAAAGTATATATACTGTTCGAAAGTTGAAAACCGAAACAAAAAATTAATTTCGGAAGTTGATTGTT
Source organism: Camellia sinensis (assembly GCF_004153795.1). Lineage (NCBI taxonomy): Eukaryota > Viridiplantae > Streptophyta > Magnoliopsida > Ericales > Theaceae > Camellia > Camellia sinensis. The sequence continues at coordinate 225,811 of NW_021029725.1, read as the reverse complement.
GTCCGAATTTAAAATATTCGGAAGTTGACTGCTGAAATAATTAAAAAATTTCGGAAACCTACTGCTGAAATAAATCACTAATTTCGAATTCCTACTTCCGAACAAATTCCTTAATTTCGGAAAACCAGTTCCGAACGATTTGTTTACACTCTGTGGGTCTTCGTTCATTTTCAAAATGATAAAAACAAAACTCTACATTGCAAATTAAATAGGAATGAGGATTGAAAAGTAAACTCACCTAAATACGAATGAGGATTGAAAATGTGTTGGAATGCTTCAATGTGATGTCTTGATGGATGCAGCTTTGGGAATGAAAGCTGTGTGAAGCTTCTACTATGGGGTAATGTCTTCAACACGGTAAGCTTCAGCTATGGGGTAATGTCCTCAACACAGTAAGCTTCAAGATTGAAGATGTAGCTTCAGCTTCAGTGGGTGTGTGTATTTGCACCGTCGGGAGAGCTGGGTTTGGGGTCGGGGGTGTGTGTGTGTGTGTGTGTGAGGGTAGATATGGAATGAACCGTGTGTGTAGTGAGTAACTAATTAGGAATTAATTTTTTTGGTGTGTGTAGTGAGAATGATGTGCAAAGAGGGTATTTGGTGTGTGTAAATAGATGCTCCCCTCTCTAACCCATACCAGACACATTTTTCCCCAGCTTCAACCTGGACCTTGACTTGGACAATTATGGTCCTCCCTTGCCCATGTCCCATCCAATATTTCTTTTAAAATCAAATAACTAATATTTAATTAAATCATTTTTCCAAACAAACATAACCAACATGTTATGTACTCATCCCACATTTATTATTATTTTTGTCCAGGCTAAGATTTTTATGTATTTATTTATTCTTATAACACTACTAAAAAAAATACTTTTTGCGACCGTTACAAGCCGTCGCAAATAATAAAAAAACTGCGACGGGCCATGCAACGGGCCATGTGACGGCAAATGAGAGTCGCGAATGTGGAGGTGGCAAATACTTTTTGCAACCGCAAAATAGTAGTCGCAAACTATTTGTGACCGCCTAACCTACTTATAGCGACTGATATTTTGCCGTTGCAAAAGAGTTTAAAAAAGGCCTACAATGTATTAGCGACCATCTTCTTACTGTCGCAAAAAAAAAAAAAAAAACCTACAATCATATATATATTCAAATATTATATACAATAAACGTAAAAACATATTTGCAAAAATCTCAAAATTCATGTATTATTTTGCATTTCTTCCCTTAATAAAATTCTCTTTTCTAAAAAAAAAAAAAAAAAAGTATGCGACAATAACAAGGAGTTCCTGAAAGAATCCTACAAAGGAAATTTTTGATAGAGTTATTCCATAGATAAATGAGAACTTTTACTTTTGGAGATTATATGGCAGCCCAAATCCAAGCACTCAAAACAGACAATAAGTCTCTCGAAAGGGAAAAATACAAACATGTAGAGGATATTGCATTAGACAAATTGATTTCAACTGCTCCAGTGAGGTCTTCCAAGTAGAAATGGCCATCCTCTAACTGAGATATAACGCCCATGACCCATCTTCTCCCTGTTAGCCCAACGAGACTTTGAATTGGAGATATCTGCCCAACATATACACATAAATAAGAACACTTTGTTTAATTAACACGTGCCTCCAATTTCGATACGTTTATGTGCAAGACAGAGAGACGGGTTACCTCATAGCTGCTGAACTGAGACCTTTCAATATCAAATGCAGGCTTAGAAAAATGCTGATCACGAGAAAGCCTCTAGAGCAACAAGAAAAATCTATCCCTATATAAAGTGGCTTTGGTAAAAGCATCACCATGAATTGGAATCTTTCCTGTATGCCTACAATTCAAAAAATAAAAATGGCATAATTAACACCACCTAATCAAATGTTCAAATTAATCATTACAATTGCAAGGCAGCAAGTCTGATATGCAGCTCATGTACAAAGAAGTTCCAAAACTCCACCCACCCAAGTTCCAAAGATCCCAATAGAAAGATCAATTAGGAATGTGGGTAACAAAATTGTTTTCCAAAAACAGGAACCATACAGAATTCCTAACAGTAGAACTGGATAGCTTATCCCGCTATCCAAACACCATCAAGATAGAAAAACACGACGTACAGGTGTGACGACATAGTAGACAACGAAGTATATAAAATCTCAGAATTAGAATCTAGCAAAAAAAAAAAAAAAAGACAAAACCTACTAGGCTCCACGTTCCATGAAATAAATAATACAATGTTGATGAATCCATTCTGTCTAACCTCTTGAAGAGTGGAATTGTGACAGCGTCCAAAAGAAGGAAAAAAAAATATTATACATTGAAGCACTTAACAAACCAAATAAACCACTTAGAAAACAAATAACTAGTAAATCACTTAGAAAAACCACTCCAATGCCGCCCATACACTAGCGCAAAACTAAAATAAACCACCTTCTTCCAATAAAAGCATCTTCAACTCAAATTCAAAAACAAGAACTTTCAAACGCAGTTCAGTCCTGACTAATTAGGAGAAACACTATTTCAATTTGTTATCATGTAGCCGGTTTCATATTTTAAGTACATTACAGTTCATCAATCACAGAGCAGAACATTTTTCGAATTGTTTGTCAGGAAATAATATTTTTTGATGCTACATTCTTTTGTTCTGGAGTGCATTTTTTTGTTAATGCTTTTCCAATCAATATGCATAGATAAAAAATGTGAGGGTGTTGATTCATCTGAAGAGGATTAAGACAATCAGCAATGCTAGGTATCATGAAAATTTTGTCATGAAAATAATCATGAAAGTTTTGTGACCCCTGGATTACACTTAGAATAAAGTACCACACACTAATCAAGGTAATCCAAGGATCATAAATTTTTCATGATCATTTTCATGACAAAATTTTCATGATCCCTAATTTTTCCCTAAGACAATAGTGGTGGAGAAATAGAACCGCCAGAGATTGATCCACGTGCTGAAGATCGGGAACTTAAGAACCACCTGTTGATGAAGTACAATGGTTATTTGAGTAGTCTCAAGCAAGAACTATCCAAGAAGAAAAAGAAAGGGAAGCTACCCAAAGATGCCCGGCAAAAGCTACTCAATTGGTGGAGTTACACTACAAATGGCCATACCCATTAGTACATGCATCCTCTTCAGGCTATATTCTCAAGCTCTTCTTATGAAATTAACAGAGCGTTCTAAGATAAAGATTGTATTCTTGAGTTATTAAGACAGATTGTTGTGATAATCTCACAGGAGAGTGAGAAGGTGGCCTTCGCTGAATCAACAGGTTTGGACCAGAAACAAATTAATAACTGGTTCATCAACCAAAGGAAATGACACTGGAAACCTTTTGAAGATATGCAATTTATGGTAATGGATGGACTCCATCCTCAGAATGTAGCTCTCTACGTTGAAGGACACTACATGGGTGAAGGTCAAGGTCCTTACAGACTAGGGCCATGAGAAACAAGAAAATGCTATTCATAAACGATTTTTTTACTTAATTTTTTTTACCAATAGACACAATGGTAGTGTGTCACACGAATATTCTGGGGGTGTTTGTTTCAGCTTTTTAGAGTCAACTTATAACTTTTAGCTTTGAAAAAGTTATTTTGGACTGTTTGGTTAAACTTATTTCAAACAGCTTATTTTAACTCAGAAAAGCTGATTCTGAGAAGCTGCTCACCCCTTACTTCTGATTATCAGCTTCTGCTGTGGACATATTAATTTATGGTTATATTCTTAAATTTTTTTATTTTTTATTTTTTTAAAAATAGAAAAAGACTCAAATGGACTATAGATTATTATTATTTTTTTTTATGAGAAATGTAGACAAACAAAGAATAAAAATTAATTGAAAAGCTATTTCACAGCTTATTTAACAAACACTACTCAGCAACTTAAATCTATAATCCAACAGCTACACCAAACAGATTAACAACTTCTGATTAAAGTCATAATCTATAATCTGTTAAGTTATAATCTATAAGCTGTTTTAACAGCTACACCAAACGGGGCCTCTGTTATGCGTGTCTCATTACATTTATGTCTAATGCTAAGAAAATTTGGTAAGAAATTCATTTATGTATAACAGTATTACTTGTGAGGAAATAATCAGAACCAACGATTTTGAGTGATGGCTCGTGCAGGGGCACCATATTGGTTTAGTCATTACTAGCCTTCGGCAGGGGATCTGTTAACTAATTCCATGTGATTTTTATTGCAAGCGTTGGGTAATGTCTCAAACAGCCCAATCTATTATAGTTTATAGGAAATGCATTACCTTATAACAATGTTTAGTGTATGTGTAAAAGTCTTTTAGAATGTTTTCATTGTGCTTTGGAAGTTGGAATGTTTCCTATTTGTAAAATAAATTGATTCGTGCAGGGGCACCATATTGGTTTAGTCATTACTAGCCTTCGGCAGGGGATCTGTTAACTAATTCCATGTGATTTTTATTGCAAGCGTTGGGTAATGTCTCAAACAGCCCAATCTATTATAGTTTATAGGAAATGCATTACCTTATAACAATGTTTAGTGTATCTGTAAAAGTCTTTTAGAATGTTTTCATTGTGCTTTGGAAATTGGAATGTTTCCTATTGTTGCTTGATCTGTCAGAAGATCTGGAGTGTTACACTTTGCTGTTATGTAACCATATTAGGTTTTGAGTTGTGTTCATGCAATATCTTGCACTGTAATATCCTTGGGGCATGTACTACTTTGTTCAATTGTATATGGTGAGAAGAATAGCCAATATGATGTGGAGTCCTGATTATTAGTCTCTCTTCCACACACATTTCAATAGTTAGATTGGGGAGGATTGCATGATTTTAGTCTTGAGACAGATTTATATAATGTGACATGATGGGATAAGTTAACAATAATACTTTGTGATTAGGATGCGATAGACTAATCCAAATGTAAAAAGGTCTAGATACTTGAGAGTACTCAACACTATAAATATACACTATAAATACACTATAAATATTATTTTCTCACATTTTTTGAATTGTCTAATAAGTAGTATGTCAAGAGAAAAGAATTCTTACATTTTAAAATGAAATAGTTGCTTGATTCTTTCTTAATCATTGTTGCTTATTATGAATTTTATTCTAAAAAGTTGACAAAAGGAACCACTACAAGAGTTTCTCTCTCTACAGGGGGTGGTCAACGCACCAGGCATTTCTATAAGATATCCCGCTCAAATTGAAAAGGAAAAAAAAAAAAAAAAATTCACAACCTATGTGCCCAAAGTGGAACTTAACATTATAAACATAACTTTGATCAATCAATAAGTTTCAAGTAATCAAAACTCTATGCCACCTATCAACAATCCATGGCTTAACACAAATCATCCTTCATCTGTATTTATACAGTGACAGCCTGAAATATTTCGTACATTTTTTCCTCTTCTTTTCTGACTAATCATAAACAACATATAAATATTTGGAGCTCTCTTTAATGAGTAAGACAGCTCTGATCTCTACATTTTCAGATTATTCTAATTTGCACTTTTGTTGAAAATTCTACTTTGGTAAACCTTCAATGTCATAAGAGACAATAATTTGCACTTTTGGAGCCATTTTTTCCATCAAATTTGAATCTGATGAACAATTGGAGATGCACAACCAAGAGAGACAAAATTGATAAAATTATGGAGCATTATGAGAAATCCTAATGAATCTAACCTCTGAGAGAAACAAAGAACTCCGAATATGATTGCCTAGAGTTGGAAACTAACCTACTCAATATGTCCTTGAGGAAAATAGAAGTACATAACTCGGATCATTACAGAGAGAGTTGAATCGATGAAGATGTGTTTAGGCTTACTGATTATGAAATCTTCAATAGTTGTGGACTTGATAGAGTTGAATCGATCGACAGATTCGAGCGAGAGAGGCAGTGAGATTCGAACGAGAGTCAGATTTTGAGAGGAAGAGAAAGAGAGTTCAGATTTGGGAAATAAAAAAAAGGAGATTGAGAGGGAGAGGGAGAGAGTGAGAGTCACGTTTTACTGATTTGGGTTTTTTTGGAAAATGAGATTGTAAAATTAGATTTTGATTTTAAAAATGATTTTTTGCGACGGTTAAATAATTAGTTGCAAAAAAGGTAGACGCAAAAAATCATACTTCTAGTAGTGTAACAAGAATAAATTTGCAAGCAATCACATATTCGATAAATGTTACAAAACAAATGAAATATTTGCATACCATATACTTGTTACATATTTTTATAATAAATATTACGATTTTGTTTGAAAAATATTATGTATTTTTTTCATATTTTTACGATAATTTGTAATTTCTATACCCAAGTTACAACAATTTACAATTACTTATTTTTATGATAGTTTTTTTTTTTGGTTGTAAAAATTCAAATAATGTTATTCAACAATTTAAAATATAATATAATAGTAACATTTGAATGATGAAAAATTCAAATTGAAATACTGTAAACGAATATGAAAGGAAACTAGTGAAAAGTAAAAGAAATATTAAAAACCAAACCCTTACTCTGCAAGCTAATTAAGAAGCACATATAAATATTTTTTTGTTTTTTGAACACCAATAAATATGTTGCTCTTCTAATAATTTAGAACAAAAAATGGGTCAAGATGATAATTTTCTATAGTGTGAGATTTATATGTAGACAAAATTTAAGTTTAGATTTGTAATATTACTGTTATAAAATAAAAGAAAAGTGCAACTGTTGGACTGATCTTTCCCTCCAATCTTATTGTTGATTGGTAAAATAATAATAGTATTTGGAAAATAATAAATTTTATAAAATCTTACATATGATTTTGGAGAAATTAAAAAAAATTCTAAGATTTAATTTTCTTCTCCATATAAATCTTGAATTTTTAGTTTTGTCAATTTCAATTTTAATTGTTTAATTTGTTTTAAATTTAAACCATCAGTTTAATTTTGTTTAGTAAAACTGACCAAAAAATATTAATTTGGTCATTAAATTTAACAAAAAATGATATTTTAGACATTTTATGTATACCTATATTGAGTTTAACAATTAAAATACCATTTTTTCGTCAGTTTTACTTAACAAAAATATGTGATGGCTTAGATTGAAAATAAATCTAAATCTTAGAGTTTAAATTGACAAGATTAAAAGAGAATTTCATTTTTACTGCTATACTTTTCCTTGATTTTAATTACACCCCCAAACTTTGAATAATTTCAATTTTACCTCAAAGTTTTTGAAATTGTATCAATTTTACTTTTGTCGTCAAATTTGAAATGGAAAAAGTTAAAAAAAAGTTATATTTTGACCTCAAATTTCAAATGATAGATGTAAACCTACCATCTCCTACCCAAACTCACCTTCTTTTCTCTTTGTACCTCTACAACTCCGCCGACCACCACTACTGCTGCCGACATCTAGCCCTTTTCCTTCCTCTACCATTACAACGTTTATGGATTGAAGATGGGAGCTGTCTGGGTCCATCAGATCTCTTTATTAGAAACCATAGAGTGAATTCAAATTGAATCAAATAGCTTTTATTTCATGGCTTCCCTTGGAAATCCAAACTGACCAGGAGTGCCATTTGAAACCTACAAGTTCTTCAAACCCTCAACACACCTTCCCTCTCAAACCCTACCACCAATTTGAGTTCTTCACCATTCACATCTCCTACTTATCCTCCACTCTCTTCTGCTTCTTATCCTCTACCCATTGGCCTTTATTCATACACTTCTAAGACCACCCAAACCTAGTTTTACGACCCTCAATTCCACATCTCTCCTCATTTTTCACAAGAAGATCATCACCATCTTTTGAATACAAAACACATATCAATAACACAAGTGTAAGCCCCCATTTCTCTCTCTATATATATATACACACATAAATATATTTATATATGTACATGTATATTGTGGATTGCAAGTAGAGTTCTTCATATGCTTGTATAGAGATTTGCTACGCATTATCTTCAACAGTGAGGGGGCTTCTTCAAATGGATTTTGCTCACAGAGATTGACGAAGAAGAGAGAGGAGTTTGTCGTAATGGAGGAGAATGAGATCCCAGATCAAGTTGCACTTGATCAAAAAGTTTCTAGATCTAGATCGGTTGTGTGTAGAAACATGAGCTTTTTCGAGGACTTTTTCAAGCGAAACTCAACTGGGTTTGAGGACTATACTCTCCGGTAAGTTGAGTCTCAGAGAGAAGGCAAGCTTAAGGTCACCCCTCTCCACCGCCGTGGTGGTGAACAGGATTGTATGAAAGAAAAGTAAAATGTAGTGGGATTTTTAGTGTCTTCATGATCACTTCTTTATCTTCTTTATCTTCTTACTGGGTTTCATTTTCAGCTGAGATAACAATCATATGAGTGGCAAGGCGGCGGCAATGGTGGTGATAGTGGCAGTGAGGCATCTTTCTCATTAGAGGAGTAAGAGTTGGGGATAGGCATTTGTGAGTCCAGTTAGAGCTTTGAGTAAGCCTTCTTCAATTGGGAAGATGGAGGGTTCCAATAAGAACAATACCAATACCAACATCAACATCAACATCAACATCAACATCAACATCAACACCATCCCCAATTTCAATGCCATTCTTTCTCTGTTAGCTATGGAAGGCTAAAGATATGCTTTTTGAGTTTGCTCATTAGCTTAAACATTTAAAGTAAACATTACAACTCTTTTGTATTTGTTTGTGTTTTATGTCTGTCTCATTAGTTATTTGGGAAGTTAATTTGCGATTCGAATTCGTTTTGTTTTTATTGATAAAGAGATTTGATAGACTCGGGCAACTTCTATCTTTAGTCCATAAACGTTGCTGTAGCTCGACTTTTTTGCGGCCCCTTTCGGAAGTTGAAATAAGCCCTACAGTATCGGACTCCCACGATTCTAAATCTAATTCCACAAGTGTAATTCGAAATAGATAATTACCAAAGAGTCCAAATCCAGCAAATCTTTTGGAAAATCGATTTTGAATCCAATTGCCAAAAATGGACCGCTTTGCCAGATACAAAGTCGCCACCTAAATATTTTTTGGGAAATCTAGGAAACCCATGACTCGTGCTAAAGGCTACGTGTCTGTCATCACCAAGATTGTCTCGGCTCAAGAACTTAAGTACGAGAGGAAAAGGTCATGAATGAATTTGAGCACCTCCGCTTGCCCGCTTAAAGATCAGCATGTACTAATCATGATATAAATCTTATGTACATTATATGCTCTTGTTCTGGTTTATTAGGCTAGCATTACTATGTGAGGCGCGCACACACAAGTATAAACTAAGTTTGCAAGAATTGGAACACTTGATTCATGTTTGTATGCAAAATTGTTTCGAAATATGTATCACTTGAGAAAGTGATCACATATGAACATTTACTCAAATTATTTCAATTGAAGCAACTAGCCTTCATCCACATGCATTCAGGCAGTTTATCAATTAAACAATTAGCCTTATGGCAAGCATGCTAAACATGGCAGCATCGACACTCATGCGATATGCTAAAGCGAGTAAAAGGCTCACTTAGTACTCCAAGCCAAAATAAACATGAGTTAGAAAAATGCATGATTCCTAACTATGTGATATGACTAATGCAACACATACAATATGCAACTAAATAGGCTCGACTACTTAACATGGCATATGTGAAGCAATCTAGATAACGTGCGGTCTAAGCACGTTTTCAAAGAAGTATTAATCTAACAATACAAGTTAGAATGATACGTCGAGTCTCAATGCATGCAATACAAATAGATGCAAACATGAGATATGCTAAACAAAACATGATGTCCCTAAACTAACCATCATAAGGTAGTAAATAAAAAAGAGAAAGACGTGGGGTTGGAAGACATACACATTATTACATTCTTGCGCTCTCATGAAGGAGAGTCCGAATGAACTAAGCTAATTAACTAACTAATTAAAGATAAGCTAATTATTACAAAACAAATGAATAAATAGCTAAACTACTTAACTAATTATTATAACACCATATGAATTAACTAACTATTCTAGCTAATTAATTACAACATGATAACTAGCTAACTACTTTAACTAATTAAATAACTACAACACAATTGCAATTAAAAGAAGTAAGTAAGCTAAAGAATTAAGCACTGAGCTAACTACATTGCCTCGGGAAGCAAGGGATGTTCATGTGCATGCTCGGTTTCCACCCGAAAATGCCACGGTTTTGCTTCCGGAGAGCCTCTGTTGCATAGAGAACACATACACTGTTGCCTACTTCTAGAATAGCTTTGCTCTGCCTTAGAAACATACTGTTGAATTTTGCAACAGTGGTCGACCGGCCAGTGATGAGGCTTGCCGGCCACCAGTGATAGCCGGCCGGCCATCAAAGGTGGCCTGCCGGCCATGGAAAGTGGCTTGCCGGCCACTGCTGCCCAGTTCACCTTGCTGCAATAGAGAACAAACAGAGTAATGCATAGGGTATTTCAAGAGTTTGTTTGCACAACTCATCTCTCCTTTTCATGAACAAATCAAAGGGGTAGTGAACTTAAGCCACAAACTACCAACTCAAACAATTTCATTGCATGATGGCTTGTGAACCAAAGTCTGCAAGTTTAATAAATGCAACAAAATGAGACTCTCAAAACCACCTCCCTATCATCAATGATCAAGGGAAGTAGTGACCTTGGAAACTTGAATCATTTTATCACTAACGAGTATGAAATGGTTCAAGCTTCCATGTGCTCAATTAACGTCTGATTGAATACAATAAAATTATTTTCTTTCACCATTTTTAGCCTCAATTTTACTCCATTTTAAATTAGCAACCATTCTTTAATCAATTGAGTCAAAAGGGTGAGTTTAAGTTCTCTAATGGAGTAAAGTACCAAACCAAGAGTTAACTTAAGACGTGAAAGAGTTGTCATGCCGTTGATAATGAATCTCTAAAAGGGACTAAACCATTAAGTATGACAACCTCAATCTCATGCTTAAAAGAACAAGATCCTTGAAACAACTCTCAAAGAAAAACAAAAGCCAAGAAAGGAGGGAGGTTACAGAGATTATTAGTGCTGAAAATGAGTGGGAAAAGCATGAATAAGTGTTATCAACTCAAAAGAGATGGTGTCTAAGGCATAGAACACCAAACTCATGAGGACAATTACACTATAAACATACAAAATAAAGCTCAAATGCAACTAACAACCCAAAACAGTGCGAAAATAGTCTAAAATAAGTCCTAAAACATGCTGGAATTAAGACAAAAAAGGCTAGATTAATATGCTAAAATATGGCACAAACTAGGCTAGTAAGCAAGACACAAGAAGGGGAGGCTAACCCCTCCAAATTTGGACTTCAAAATATGATTTTGGCCACTGAAATAGCTCTAAAAATCAGTGTTAAAAGCTCAAAAAAAGATGATACAAAAGTGGGAAACACAAGGGCAAAGGCCTCCAAAACAAGGTACTAAGAAGGGCTATCAACCCCTCAACCTCGAATGGCCTTAAAACCCAAGTTTCAACCCAAAAATACAGAAGTTTTACAGCTGAAAATCAGTTGAAAAACAGTAAGTAAAATAGTAGAAAAAGCAAGCAAAGAGGCAAAGCCTTATACCTCTTGAAGAGGAAATGAAGTCCAAGCAACAAAACCTAGCAAACAACACCCTTAAGAGCTCTAACAAGGCTCTAGGATACCTGAGCTCAAGTATGGAGAGATTTGGTTAAGGGTGTATAGGCAAAGGTTGAGACTGTATAGGCTAAAGTGTAGAAATTTGCTAAAGAGAAAGAGAATTGTAGAAAGAGAGGAAAAATTTTGATCTCAAAATTTTCTAACCTTAAAACATGAGAAAATGGGTTGCTATATATAGAAAACATGAATTCCCCTCAAGAACATCCAGCCTTACACGTGGGGACAGATGCATGCATCTGTGCAAACAGCTGGCACTAAATATCTACAAAAGACACTGGTGGCCGGCCGACCATCATTGGTGGCCGGTAGACCACATCAGTGGCTAGCTACCAAAAAGTGATGGCCGGCAGCCCAAAAGGGGTGGCCGGCAAGCCACCAGAGGCTGCAGGCTTGAAGAACCAAGGCCTGGTCCAAAATTAAGGCAACAAGGGTGCAGGGTTTGAAAGGCTTAAAGCTATGGCATTTTGCTGAGGACTTTAAACACTTGACGAGCAAATAAACTCATTATCGGGTGTGCATGAGACAATGTCCAAGTCGTAAGGGCCACCAAAAATGGGGTGTCTACAGTTGCAGTGGTGAAAAGAGGATGATGGGTAGCCGTTGCTGCCGATAGTGGTGGCCGGTGGAGTTCTAGGGATGTAGAGATGAGAGAGGGTAAGTTTGAGTAAGAGAGGGTGGGTTTGCATCTATCATTTGAAATTAGGGGCCAGAATATAATTTTTAAAATTTTTTCTGTTTCAAATTTGATGACAGAGGCAAAAATGATACAATTCAAAAAATATAGGGGTAAAATTGAAAATTTTCGAAGTTTGAGGGTGTAATTGAAAATCAACGAAAAGTATAGGAGTAAAAATAAAATTTTCTCAAATTAAAAACACAGGATTTATTTTGTTATAAAGGTCAAACTTTCAACTTCTGTTTGTAATTTCTTCTATAATTTTTGAGAAGATTGTTGTAATATTGATATTTGTTTAAAAATATGTCATTTTTGTAAAAAAAATATATTTATTTTAAAGTGATAAAATCAATATTTGTTATATTATTTTGTATTAATTTGATATACAATTTTTTTTTGGGAAAATTTTAATCTAGTGTAAGCTTTTGAAAAATATAGCGATTCTGATTTAGACCCGGCCCATTTGTTATTCTGGACTTGGGTTTCATGGTCTTGTATTGTTGTTCACGTCTTATTCCTCTTTTTCTCATTGAGTTTGGCTATTAGAATGTGTTGTTTGTGTTTGGAACAGGTTGGTATCTTGTTTTTCAAAAACCTTGTTTCCTAGAATTTTGCTTCTACGCTCGAGCGCACTTTTTGAGCTCGAGTGGGCTTTATGAACTCTCAATACTTTTGCAGGTCTGTAGAACTACTGGGACTTGTTATTCTTCACTCGAGCGAAGCTTCTTACGCTTGAATAGTATTGAGCTCGAGTGGCCATTTTTGCGCTCGAGCGTTGGCCTTCTGTTTGTAAAACTATTGGGAGTATGTATTCTACGCTCGAGCGTCACTTCCTGTGCTCGAGTTGCAATTATTTTTGTGTCTAGACGCTTGAGTGTCATTTCTCGCGATCGAGCGGACTGTGCGTATATTAGTTCATAAAAGTCACTTTTTCATCTCTCTCTCTCTAAACATCTCAAAACCCTAAATCTAGAGCTCCTCTCTCTAGAACCTACTCTCTCTCTCTACAAATACACCATGATCTACCCATTTCTCAACCCTACTCCCTTTGTTAAAAGGATAGAGCTCATCTAGAGCTTCGTTTTCATCCAAATAGAGTTGGGTTTCGGCTTTATCCGTGTTTCATCCGTGTTTATCTCGTCTTCTAGCTTCAAGGTAAGGATTCTCTACACTTTTCTATGATTTTTAACTTAGTTATTTATTTTTATAAAATAATCTGGTGGTTTTTGGAGGATTTTGAACAAACTTAGGGTTTTGGTTTAAAATGAAAAGAGGGGTTTTCAAATGAATGTATTAAAAATGGTTATGGGAGTAGAAACGAGGTTGTGTTATGACAAAATTATTGATTTTGATATTTGGAATGAATCTTAGAAGAAAAAGTGGTTTTGCCCTAAATATCAAATTGGATGAATATTGATATGGATGGTGGAGTTGGATATGCATTATCGCTCACATATTAAATTTTGGAAAGCTTATTTGTATTGGAGATTTTATATCTGTTTAGAAATATTTATTTTGGACTATCGGTGGACGATAGTTATGATTGTTGTAGAAATTGCATGAGGATTAGGTGAATTAAATTAAAACTAATTTATTATCCATGTGCATTGAACATTGTTGTTCATTTAATACATTGCAAATGCATATGATTTAGAGAAAAATGGGTGAATGTGGGAAAGAGGTGTGTGTCACCAAATTAAGTTGGCCTGTGTGTCATGAGTGAAAGTCCCGAAAAATGCGCGTATACATGGGTGTCGATTCCCGTATACAAAATATCCGTAAAATGACAATAGTAATGCTTGTATAGACTACGTTTACATGGGTGCTGTTTGACAGTTTCCTGGGGACAAAATATTCGTGAAAGGTTGTACCGGTTGAGGTTTCCCTCTTGTTTTCTATTATAAAGGATAGAATTAGAGAATTGTGATATAAACTGAGCATGACATGGTCTTTGGAAAAGAAATGTAAAACGTTTTGACATGGACATTGTATATGCATTTCAACCTTATATCTTTGTTAATATTCATATATTGTGTTGGATTATCTCTACTAGGCTTTGGCTCACCCTATATAGGAAAACCATTTTCAAGTGTTGGAGAGATGCCTACGCCAAGGTAGTAGTTTGGAAGGATTAAAGCAAGAGCTTCATTTTGTTTACTTGTCGTTATTATTTTGTACAAACTTAGGACTTCATTTGTATTGGATTTAAATCCATTTTGATGTAATTCAATATAGTCTTGGAAATTTGTAGCGCTCAGGGCATTTCAATTATCTATTTAACTTCTATTTCATATCTTTGTTGTTGACACATGCTATAAATTCAGAGTTAGGACTTATGAATGTGTATCCGCATGTGTCATCCTTTTGTACAACTAAGTCTTATGTAATGAAATGATATTACATTCTGATTTAGATTGTTATTCACTTATCATCGTGGATGGTTTATTGAACTTATTTCGGGCCGTTACAACTTGGTATCAGAGCATACTAGGTTTGAATACTTTGGGTACGTAGGAAATGGTTATTACCACAATGGGTTTGTCTCACTTGATACAGGCATTAGTATGTATGGTATGCTATGTGATAATATGTTTATGCAGTTATATGTGTATAGGATTTAGTTTCTAAGATATTAATTGGGCCTACGGGTTTCTAGAAGTCCTACTAGAAGAGCACTCGATCACTGCTGTTTCTAATTGGAACTCTGGCAATGCTGTGGGACGATCATTATCTAGGAAGGAAATTCGTATGTGTTTATGTAATTACGTGCTTACGTGAGTGAATTACTATTGTCCACTGCATTAGGACGCAAGTGAGTTAGTTTCAACACATTTGTAAATATGCTAATCTCTTTTGTTACCTTTATTAGGATGTCAGGATGTGATCGTGGTGGTAGGCGTGGTAGGCCTAGACGGCATACTAGATGATATTCTGACATAAGAGAAGGGAGTTGGTTAGACCAATATGGTTGAGCAGACAGGTCAGCAGGCCATGGGTGCCTTAGCCCGCGAAATGGGCGGAGCATTACGAGAATCCATGGACGTTCTTAAGGCTGAGAATCAAGTCCAGGCCCAAGTAACTGAGGCAGGGTCGTCATCCTTGAAGAGAGAGTTCTTCCAGTCCAACCCAGACGAGTTTTTAGGCAATCCTAAAGAGCCTTTAAAAGTGGATGAATGGCTCGAACAAATGGTAGAGATGTTTAAGATGGCATTGAAGACGGTGGTTTGAGAGTGACCTTAGCATTTTTCCAACTGAAGGGAGATGCTAGTTAATGGTGGAAGTATGTACGTGGGTGCATTGGGATAACTTGGGAGGCTTTCGTCGACACTTTCTAAGACAAGTTTTTGCTTCCCACGGGTAGGGAGAAGTTGAGGGACCAATTTTCTTAACTCAAGCAGTTGAGTATATCGGTGGCTAAGTTTGAGGCCCCATTTACTCGTTTGTCGAGGTTTGCATTATAACTCGTGAAGACTGAGGAACACCGTTGTTTAGAGTTGTAGAAGAGGTTGAGGACCAGGCTCATGTTCAAAGTGGTCGAGTCGATGATTAGAGATTATAGACACCTTGTGGCGGTGGTAGCTCATTTTGAGACTGTGATGCAAATGTAGGAGGAGCGGATGAGGGGCTATAGGAGGAGTCAGGATGTTCAGGGAGACAGTAAGAGACAGAGGGGTTCTACCCCACATCAGTCCCAGGCAGCATAGCCGAGGTCCACTTTTCCAGTATCGAGTTCAGGTTCTGAGAGAGGTGGTCATGAAGATTTCACCTACTTTAAGTGTGGCTAGTTGGGCCACAAGTCTCCAGCTTGCATGCTAAGGAGAGGAGGGCAACGGTCTGTTTCATCTTCAGCTTGTTCTCAGAGCCAGAGTCAGGGAGAGAGCAACCTCTACTTGTTATCAGTGTGGGCAGCCAGGGCATTTGAAGAGGTTTTTCCCTCAATTGGGTGGCACACCTGGTCTGTATGGTTCGAGGCAAACACAAAACCACCAGCCTGCACAGTCAGCTCAGGCCTCGATGGCCAATCAAGGAGCCTTTTCTGCTTAGTCAATGCATCAGACGTATGCTCCGAGAGGTGAGCAGGTGGAGTAGAGACCTACAGGGCGTGTGTATGCTGTTACCCCGCCAGACCTAGTACCTGTGCCTTCGGCAGTGAGAGGTACTTTCTTGTTATGCAATTCTATTGCTAATGTGTTAATCAATGCAGGTGCATTCTATTCATTTATCTTGTTTGCATTTACATCAGCTTTGGGATTAGAATTAGCTCGGTTAACATCTCCTCTTAGTGTAAAGTCACCTATTGGTGGTGAGATTGTTTTAGAATAGAGGTGTTGGGGTTGTGTTATAGAAGTTACCGGTTGCCAACTTCCTTTTGCATTTGTGTTAATTAACATGTCAAGTTTTGATGCCATTTTGGATATGGATTGGTTGTCATCGTATCGGGCTATCATAGATTGTTACCGTCAGAGGGTTACTGTATGTACTTTGAGCGGTGATAGTTTTTATTTCATGGGGGACAGAGCCGATAGAGCCTTATCACCAGTGTATGATCCGCGTGGGCGGGGTGAGCTTAGTTGTCTTCTTGCCAACTTCTTGGGTAGTGAGTGTGATGAAGTCCGAGTTGCGAATACCTAGATGTTTTTCTCGAGGATCTTGATAGTTTACCACCTCACTGAGAAATTGAGTTCTTTATTAATTTAGTGTCTGGCATGGTACCGATTTCTATGGCACCGTATAGGTTTGCACCTATCGAGTTGAGTGAGTTGACGATTCAACTCCAATAACTGCTAGATAAGGGTTTTATCTGCCCTAGTACTTCGCCTTGGGGAGTACCAGCTCTCTTTGCCAAGAAGAAGGATGGCACTTTGCGATTGTGTATTGATTATCGGAAGTTGAACTGGGTAACTGTTAAGAACAAGTACCTAATGTCTCATATAGACGACTTGTTTGATCAGTTGAAAGGGTCTTGTTGCTTTTTTAAGATAGACTTGAGATTGGGTGTCACGACCCAAACCCGCCCCTATAGGTTTAGCACTGTAACCGGCCAGTAACCCCTGGATTACCAAAGGCCTCTAAACTGATTAGCAAATAATAAGGGGCTGCGGAAGCAATAATATAAAATAGACAAGGTCCAATGAGCTGTGATAACGTACATGGGACAGAACATTTCAAAACTTATTTGTATATACATAAACATGCCAGTCCAAATACACAATATTCACAAGGTATTTACAGAATGTACTTCCCAAGACCTGACTTTACAGAGCATACACAAAGGCTAGCATGATTACAAAAACAGCCATGGCTTTAGGCTTCGGAACCTCCTCGGGAGGCACGACAGTTGGCTGCCAAAAACAAAACAGAAGGCCGTCAACTCTGGTACTGGTCACATGCCGGCTCACATACATACATAATATAAACTGTGAGCGAAAGCTCAGTGAATAATAATAGAGTAAAGGGTTTCAATGAATGAGTTCGTACAGATTCAGAAATCATAATTCAGGTTTGTATCAAATTCATCATTTGTCCAGATCATATACAGACAGAAATCATAGGTCATGATTAAGTTTACGTGATACATCTATTAGCATTAACAGAACAGAGCAGAACATATACACGTGAGGTTACGAATAACCAGTTCCATAAAGGAACCTCCGGATCTGGGCAACAGAACAGAACAGAACAGAAGCTGAGCCCCCGTGACAGGGCCTCCGGTACGGGTAACAAAGTGCAGACAGAAATAAGTTCCATAAAGGAACCTCCGATACCGGGTAACAGTTAACAGATATCACATGATGTTAAGGATGTCACGAATACATATCATAAATTGAACAATCATTCATTGTACAAACATATCATTTCAAAAAACAGATCTTATTTTATCACACAGAAAGTAGATATAGTTAAACATAACTTTACTAAATCATTACTCACAGTTGGCCTTGAAATAGACAGACGGAGTAAATTGATCACACGACATGCGACACGTGACCTACATAACACATAACGGACACACACTTGAAACACACATTCTAATTGTACAAAAGTTACGTCATTGGTTCTTAGTGTGTTTCTAACCTTAAATCCTCACTATAGAGTCTTAAACATGGCCTAGGAATGCCTAGGATGGAATGAGGATGCAAAGATGTCTTGGAAAACATTTTTCAAAACTTGCTGAAAACAGGGGTCTCGCTCGAGCGTGGCTTCCTTCGCTCGAGCAAGCTTGTCAAAACAGAGGGGTAGCTCGAGCGTAGACTCCTTCGCTCGAGCGGTCTGTAAAAATGAAAAAGTACTGGTTGTTGAAATTTTACGCTCGATACTCGCTCGATGCTCGCTCGAGCTTGAGACATAACTCTTCGCTCGAGCGTAGGTCTCGTCGCTTGAGCGTGCGTCTGCGTGCACCAAAAACCTGAGAGCTTTCAATTTACGTTCGAGCCATCAATCCTTCACTCGAGTGGAGCTCTAAACAAATGGTGGTCGCTTGAGCGTGGAATCCTTCACTCGAGCGAGGAAGCCAAATTCTGGAATTTCCAGATTTGCCTTCCAAGCTCAAACCAAGCATTCAACACCTCAAATCTCAACCCTTTGGGCCCGTTTTCTGGAAACAGTTGTAAACTCATAGAATAAGATGTTTCAAAGATTAATTTGTAAAATCAAAGCCCAAAGGTGAGTTAATTAAACACAATTTCAAATAAAACTGCAAGAATAGAACTTAAATGTAACATGCATGAATTCTCATGACTTCTAATGCTCCAAAACATGATTCAAAGCAAGATTATGCTCAAGAATAGGATGAATTCATGGACCATAACAAAAATGTGGACATGCATGTGGAAATTCATGAAGAACAACTCCAAAATCCAAGAATATGTGCATGCATGCATGATTTAAGCCTCAATTCAACATTTTCAATCAATTCATAACTTAGATCACTAATGTCTCATGAACCAAGCAAGAATTAATCTTAAATTCACAATTGAAAGGGGAATCTCCTACCTTAAACCTTGAATTCCGAGTCTAGGAGCTCAAATTTGCAAAGCCTCTTCAATTCTCCTAAGTTCCAAGCCAAATCTCTAGATGAATTCTATTTTCTCCTAACTCTCTCTCTCTCTAGTCAGTTTTGGCCAAGAAAATGGCTGAGGAGATATGCTTCTAAGTGTAATAAGGTGTGATAAGGTTGGTCTCAAATCAAGCCACTAAGGGGCATAATGATAGATAAGTCCAACTAATGTAATTTAGCTTATTTAATCCAATTGAATCACACCAAATCAAATTTCAACTAAATTTACCATAAAATCACATTAATTCTAATTAACACAAAACACTAATCAGTTTCGGATTCGACAGCCGATAAGGCCTTCAATTGCAGTTTATAACATAAAACATGAACAGATCATTTTATGGCAAACAGATAAAAACACAAAGATAATGCAATACATATGCAATTTAATTCCAGATTCCTTCTAAATTACTGTTAGGCATAAATAATCATGGTTTAGCATTAATCGGAGGTTGGGGTTATTACATTGGGTTATCACTAGTTGAGGGTAAAGGACAAGGATATCTAGAAAATGGCATTTCGTACGCGGTATGGCCATTATGAATTCTTAGTGATGCCTTTTGAGCTAACCAATGCACCAACCATGTTTATGGATTTGATGAACCAGATTTTTCGTGAGTTCCTGGACCACTTTGTGGTCGTCTTTGTTGATGATATCTTGATTTACTGACCCCCTGAGGAGGAGTACAAGGAACCCTTACGGGTAGTACTTGAGTTACTTAGAGCCCACAGACTGTATGCTAAGTTTGGAAAATGTGCATTCTAGTTAAAAGAAGTTAAGTTCTTAGGCCACGTAATATCCAAAGAAGGAGTGACTGTAGATTCATCCAAGATAGAAGCAGTACAAGAATGAGAACAACCTAAGAATACTTTTGAGATCCGTAATTTCTTAGGGTTGGCCGGGTATTATCATCAATTTGTGAAGGATTTCTATAGGCTAGCTTCACCAATGACTAGACTCACGAGGAAAGGAATTAAGTTTGTATGGAGTGAGACCTGTGAGAAGTCATTTCAAGAGGTTAAGGTTAGACTTACCACTACTCTAGTATTGATTATTCTGGAGAGGGGTTTGAGCTATTTGGTGTATTGTGATGCTTCTCGGGAAGGTTTGGGTTGTGTATTTATGCAAGAGGGAAAAGTAGTAGCTTATGGCTCATGGCAGTTGAAAACTCATAAGAGAAACTATCCTACCCATGACCTAGAGTTAGAGGTGGTGGCCTTTGCCTTAAAGATTTGAAGGCATTATTTGTATGATGAGAAGTTTGAAGTGTTTTCTGATCACAAGCGTCTAAAACATCTATTTACATAGAATGACTTGAATTTGAGGCAGAGGAAACGGATGGATTTTATAGAAGATTATGACTTTGAGTTGCATTATCATCCGGGTAAGGCTAATGTCGTGGCCGATGCTTTAAGTAGGAAATTCATTGGTAGTGTGGCTAGTATTACCATTCGGGAATGGAAGATGTTGGGTGCTATTGGTGAATTTGACTTGCATCTTGGCGAGTCCATTGAGTCTGTAATCTTGTTTTCAGTGGTTGCACAACCTACACTTGTGAACCGAGTGATGGATGCGCATAATAGTGATCTTGAGGTAGAAATCCTTGGGGAAAAGATCTCTAGTGGGAAAGTAGAAAAAAGTTGGAATGTGTATCCCAATTCGAGTGTTAAATACCGTGACCGCTTTTTTGTGCCGGGGTCTTGCCGAGAGAAAGCACTTCGAAAGTTTCACCATTCACACCTTGTGGTGCATCTAGGAGGCACAGAGATGTATCATGACCTTAGTCACTAGTTTTGATGGAGGGGAATAAAAAAGGATATGGCCATGTTAGTATCAAGGTGTCTTACTTGTCAATAAGTGAAGGTCGAACATCAGAGGTCGCGGGTTTATTGCAACCCTTGCCTATAGCCGAGTGGAAGTGGGGGCATGTCACGATGGATTTTGTAGTGGATCTTCCTAGGACTCAACGGAGTGGTGATACGATTTGGGTGGTAGTTGACCGGTTAACCAAGTCGGCGCACTTTGTACCTATGCTCGTAAGTGACCCGATAGGTCATCTAGCCAACCTTTATATTAGGGACATAGTGAGACTTTATGGGGAGTAATGATCGTTTCGGATAGAGATCCGCCTTTTATGGCTCGGTTGTGGCAGAGCCTATAAAATGCCTTGGACATGAGATTGACTTTTAGCACTACGTATCATCCTCAGACTGACAGACAGTCAGAGCGCACCATTCAAATTCTAAAGGATATGCTTCGAGGTTGTGTCCTTGACTTTAAGGGGTCATGAGAAAGACAGTTACCCTTAGTGAAGTTTGCCTATAACAATAGCTTTCAATCGAGTATTGGCATGACACCATTTGAGGCCTTGTATGGATGACCGTGTAGATCCCTTGTGTGTTGAGCCGAGGTGGGTGATGCACCAATGTTGGGTCCAGAGTTAGTCTGAAAAACGACAGAGAAAGTTGCACTTTTCCGTAAGAGATTGGTTATTTCCCAGAGTCGCCAGAAAAGTTATGTCGACCGTAGGTGGAGACCTTTGTCTTTTGAGATAGGAGATCATGTCTTCTTAAAGACATTACCTAGGCGGGGTTTGATGAGGTTTGGGAAGAGTGGGAAGTTGTCCCCTAGATTTATTGGGTCTTTTGAGATCCTTGAGTGGATTGGAGAGGTAGTTTATCATTTGGCCTTGCCACCACAGCGTTTCGGGGTTCATGATGTGTTTCATAGTTGTATGCTTCAAAAGTATGTACCAGATCTGTCGCACATATTGGATTGGACTGACTTAGAGGTAGATGGGGATGCATGTATGAGGAAAGACTGGTAAGGATCTTAGACACTCAAGACCAAGTCTTGCGAGGCAAGACAATTCCTTTGGTGAAAGTGTTATAGAAACATCACGGAATTGAGGAAGTAACTTGGGAATGTGAGTTGGAAGTCCGTGAGAAGTATCTGGACCTATTTGTTAATGTTTGAGCATGTATTGAAACTTTTGTTATATCAATTTAATGTAAACATTGTATATGTTTTGGAAACGTGAATTGTATATTCAATATTGAGAACTTTTTTATCATGTTGATGAGAATGAATGACTGGTGGATAGGTCATGATACTTGAATTGATTGATTATCAGTGTTGTAAGTGGTTTAAACATGGTTTTAAAGTTTGATTTATAATTTTGGGGACGAAATTCTTTAAGGGGGGAGGGGGATTATAGCGATTCTGCTTTAGACTTGACCCATTTGTTATTCTAGACTCAGGTTTCAAGGTTTTGTATTGTTGTTCATGTCTTATTTTTCTTTCCCTCATTGAGTTTGGCTATTGGGATGTGTTGGTTGTGTTTGGCATAGGTTGGTACCTTGTTTTTAAAAAACCTTGTTTCCTATAATTTTGTTTCTATGCTCGAGCGTCACTTCTTACGCTCGAGCGGGCTTTGTGAACCCTAAGTACTTTTGCAGGTCTGCAAAATTGCTGGGACTTGTTATTCTTCGCTCAAGCAGTATTGAGCTCGAGCGGCCTTTTTTGTGTTCGAGCGTTGGCCTTTTGTCTGTAAAACTACTGGGAGTGTGTATTTTGCGCTGAAGCATCACTTCCTATACTCGAGCGGTAATTATTTTTGTGTCTGGACGCTCGAGCATCATTTCTCGCGCTCGGGCTGGCACAAATTGTGCATATATCAGTTCGTAAAAGTCATTTTTTCATCTCTCTCTCGCTCTCTAAACATTTCAAAATCCTAAATCTAGAGCTCCTCTCTCTTGAACCTACTCTCTCTGTCTACAAATACACCAAGATCTACCCATTTCTCCACCCTACTCCCTTTGTTAAAACGATAAAGCTCACCTAGAGCTTCATTTTCATCCCAATAGAGTTGGGTTTCAGCTTCATCCGAGTTTTATCCGTGTTTATCTTGTCTTCTAGCTTCGAGGTATGAATTCTTTACACTCTTTTATGATTGTTAACTTAGCTATTTGTTTTTGTAAAACAATCTTGTGGCTTTTGGAGGATTTTGAACAAAATCTAGGGTTTTGGTTTAAAATCAAAAGAGGGATTTTCAAATGAATGTATTAAAAATGGTTATGGGAGTAGAAATGAGGTTCAGTTGTGATAAAATTATTGATTTTGATACTTGGAATGAATCTTGGAAGAAAAAGGGGTTCTAAATGTCTCAAATGTTTATTTTGTATAAATAAATGGGATTGATGTTGGAAATATGAAATTGGATGGATATTGATATGGACTGTGAAGTTGAATATGTATTATCGCTTACATCTTAAATTTTGGAAAGTTTATCTGTATTGGAGATTTTATATCTGTTTAGAAATATCTGTTTTGGGCTATCGATGGAGGATAGCTATGATTGTTGTAGAAATTGCATGAGGATTAGGTGAATTGAATTAAAATTAATTTATCATCTATGTGCATTGAACATTGTTGCTCATTTAATACACTGCAAATGTATATGATTTAAAGAAAAATGGGTGAATGTGGGAAAGAAGTATGTATCACCAAATTAAGTTAGTCTGTGTGTCCTAGGTGAAAGCCTCGAAAAACGCGTGTATACATGGGTGTCGATTCCTGTGGATGAAATATCCATAAAATGGCAATAGTAGTGCTTGTATAGACTATGTTTACATGAGTGTTGTTTGACAGTTTCCTGCAAAAAAAATATTTGTGAAAGGTTGTATCGGTTGAGGTTTCCCCCTTGCTTTCTATTATAAAGGACAAAATTTGAGAATTGTGATATAAACTGGGTATGGTCTTTGGGAAAGAAATGTAAAACATTTTGACATGGGCATTGCATGTGCATTTCACCCTTATATCTCTGTTAAGATTCATATATTGTGTGGATTATTTCTACTGGGCTTTGGCTTACCCTATATGGGAAAACCATTTTCAGGTGCTGGTGATATGCCTCCACCAAGGACTTAGCTTGGGAGGAC
>NW_021029725.1:136212-201375 GCF_004153795.1 Camellia sinensis | reverse complement strand
AAATTTGAAGTGTTTGTGTAATGATTGTATTGGTTAGAGAACCATTGAGTTGTAGCCTTAGTTGGTTTGTTTGGATAACAATGGACTTGGCTCATGGATTGAGGCGAAATGAATTGCCATGAAATGAATTAAGATAAAATGGCCTGAAATATGAAACTTGGCATGTTATGATCTTGTAAGAATATGAATGATTTTATTATGGGCATTGTATATGCATATCATACTTATATCTTTGTTAAGAATCATACATTATGGTAGATCGCTTCTACTAGGCTTTGGCTCACCCTATTTGGGAAAACCATTTTTAGGTGTTGGTGATATGTCTTCTCCAAGACAATAGCTCGGGAGGAATTGGAGCTGAAAGCTTCTTTTGTTTATTATGTCATTATTTTGATTCAAGCCAAGGGCTTTATATGTATTGGATTTGTATCCACTTTTGTTGTAACTAGGCACAGCCTTGGAAAGATGTAAGCCTTTAGGGATATGAATATTTGTTTAACTTTTATTTCTTATTACTACTTGTAACACATGCTATAGATTTAGAATGAATCATTTATGAATGTATAATGCATGTGTCAACTTTTGTATATCAACTCTAATTAATGAAAGAATACTATTTTGTTTATGTCACTGTGTATATGTTGTTGAGAGTCGATTTATGACATTTATTTCGGGGCGTTACAACTTGGTATCAAAACGTACTGGGTTTGAATACTTTGGGTATGTAGGAAGTGGTTACTACCATAATGGGTTTGTCTCGCTAGATAGAGACATTAGCATGTATGGTATGCCATGTGATAACATGCTTATGTGATTATATGGGTTTGTAATTAAATTTATAGGATATTGATCGAGTCTACAGGTTTCTATGAGTCCTATTAGAAAGGCACTTGATCACTGCTGTTTTTAATTGGAACTTTGGCAATGCTGCGGAACAGTCATTATCTGGGAATGAAATCCGTATGTGTTTACATAACTACGTGCTTATGTGGAATGAAATATTGTTGTCTACTGCATTAGGACACGAGTGAGTTAGCTTCGACACATTTGTGAAAGTGCTAATCTCTTTCGTTACCTTCATTAGGATGTTAGGACGTGGACGTGGTGGTGGTAGGCGTGGTAAGCCTAGGAGGCATGAAGTGCTTTTACCATATGAAATTTTGGCACAAGAAGAAGGGGTTGGTTAGGCCAATGTGGCCGAATTGGTTGATCAACAAACCACGGGCGCATTAGCCTGCAAGATGGCTGGAGCATTGCAGGAGTCTATGGACATTCTCAAAGCTGATAATCAAGTCAAGGCCTAAGTAGCTGAGGCAAGGCTGTCTTTCTTGAAGCGAGAGTTTTTCCAGTCGAATTTGGATGAGTTTGTGGGTGATCCTAAGGAGCCGCTGAAGGCAGATGAGTGGCTAGAGAAAATAGTGAAGACGTTCGAGATGCTTGGCATAACGACCAGTTAAAAGTGACCATAGCATCCTTCCAGCTGAAGGGAGATGCGGATCAGTGGTGGAAGTATGCGCGTGGGCGCATTGGGGTGACTTGGGAGGCTTTTGTCAGCGTCTTCTAGGATAAATTTTTGCCTCCCACTATTCGGGAAAAGTTGAGAGATCAGTTCTCTAAGCTAGTGTTGTTGAACACTCCAGTGGTAGAGTTTGAGGCCATATTTACTAGCTTGGCGAGGTTTGCACTGGAACTCATGGTGACTGAGGAGCGCTATTGTTTGGATTTTAAGAAGAGGTTGAGGACTGGGCTCATGTTTAAAGTGGTCGGGTCGATGATTATAGACTATGGACGCCTTGTGGAGGCGGCGACTCATCTGAAGACCGTGATTTAAATGGAGGAGGAGAGAGTGAGGGGCTCCAGGAAGAGTTAGGACATTCAGGGGGACAGTAAGAGGCAGAGGGGTCCTACCCCACAACAGTCCCAGAGAGCACAATCGAAGTCTACCTTTCCAATGCCGAGTTCGGGTTCTGGAAAAGGTAGTCAGAGAGATTTTACTTGTTACAAGTGTGGTCAGTTGGGCCATAAGTCTCCAGCTTGCCCGTAAAAAGGAGAAGGGCAACGGCCTGTATCGTCCTCGACTCATTCTTAGAGCCAAAGTTGGGAGAGAGTGTACCCGCTTGTTATCAGTGTGGGCAGGTAGGGCACATAAAGAGATTTTTCCCTCAATTGGGTAGCACACCCTGTGCGTCTGGTTCAAGACAGACACTAAGCTACTAGCCTGCACAGTCAGCACTGGCCTCAAGGGCCATTCAGGGAGCCTCTTCGGTTCAGTTAGTACATCAACCTAATGCTCCGAGGGGTGAGCAAGTTGAGCAGAGATCTACAGGATGTGTGTATGCTATTACCGCGCCTGATCTAGTACTAGCTCCTTCAATAGTGAGAGGTACATTCTTGTTTTGCAATTCAGTTGCTTATGTGTTGATTGATACAGGTGCACCCCATTCATTTATCTCATCTGCATTTGCATCAGTTTTGGGGTTAGAGTTGGCTCAATTAGTATCTCTTCTCTATGTAGAGTCCTATTGGTAGTGAGATTGTTTTGAAGCAAGAGTGTCGGGTTTGTGACATAGAGGTTACTGGTCACCGACTTCTTTTTACATTTGTGTTGATTGATATGACTAGTTTTGATGTTATTTTTGGTATGAACTGGTTATCGTCATACTGGGCTATTATAGACTGTTATCGTTAGAGGGTTATTGTATATACCTTAAGTGGTGATTGCTTTTATTTCTTGGGGGACCAGGTGGATAGAGTCTTATCAACGGTGTATGATCCGCGTGGGCGAAGTGAACTTAGTTGTCTTTTTGCTAGCTTTTTGAGTAGTGAGTGTGATGAAATCCGGGTTGAGTTGCCAATGGTGGTTTGTGAATACCTTGATGTTTTTTCCGAAGATCTTACTAGTTTACCACCCTACCGACAGATCGAGTTCTCTATTGATTTAGTGCCTGGTACGACACCGATTTCTATGGCACTGTATCGGTTTGCACCCGTTGAGTTGAGTGAGTTGAAGATTCAACTCCAAGAATTGTTAGATAAGGGTTTCATCCGCCATAGCACCTCACCTTGGGAAGCACCAGCTCTCTTTGCTAAGAAGAGAGATGGAGCGTTGCGACTTTGTATAGATTACCGGAAGTTGAACCGGGTAACTATTAAGAACAAGTACTCAATGCCTCGTATAGATGATCTATTTGATCAGTTGAAGGGATCTTGTTTTTTCTCTAAGATAGACCTGAGATCGGGTTACCATCAGTTGAGAGTAAGGGAGGAGGATATCCCCAAGACGGCATTCCGTACGTGGTATGACCATTATGAGTTTCTAGTAATGCCCTTTGGGCTGACCAATGCACCGGCTATATTTATGGATTTGATGAATCGGATCTTTCGTGAGTTTCTAGACCGTTTCGTAGTCGTCTTTGTGGACGACATCTTGATTTATTCGCCCTCTAAGAAGGAGCACGAGGAACATTTGCGAGTTGTGCTTGAATTGCTTATAAACCACCAGCTATATGCTAAATTTGGAAAG
Source organism: Camellia sinensis (assembly GCF_004153795.1). NCBI lineage: Eukaryota > Viridiplantae > Streptophyta > Magnoliopsida > Ericales > Theaceae > Camellia > Camellia sinensis. The sequence goes on along the minus strand of NW_021029725.1, from coordinate 197,852 downwards.
TGTGAGTTCTAGCTGAAAGAGGTTAAATTCTTAGGCCATGTGGTATATGGGGAAGGGGTGAATGTAGATTCATCCAAGATATGTCTGTATGGTGAGAAATTCGAGGTATTTTCTGATTACAAGAGTCTGAAGTATCTATTTACTCAGAAAGACTTGAATTTGAGGCAGAGAAGGTGGATGGAGTTCATAGAAGACTATGACTTTGAGTTGTATTGTCATCTTGGGAAGGCCAATGTAGTGGCCAATGCCTTGAGTAGGAAATCTATTAGCAGTGCGGCTTGTGTCGCCATTCGAGAATGGGAGATGTTGGGTACTCTTGGTGAGTTTAACTTGCGTCTAGGTGAGTCTGTTGAGTCTGCAGCCTTATTTTCAGTGGTTACACAACCTACACTTGTGAATCGAGTGTTAGAAATTTAGAAGGGTGACTTGGAGGTGGAATCCTTCCGAGAGAAGATTCCCAATGGGAAGGTAGAAAGAGGCTTGACCATATATCCCGACTAGAGTGTGAGATACCGTGATCGTCTTGTCGTGCCAGAGTCTTGCCGAAAGGAAGTACTCCGAGAGTTTCACCATTCACGCCTTGCGATGCATCTGAGAGGCACAAAGATGTATCATGACCTTAGTCGCTAGTTTTGGTGGAGAGGTATGAAGAAGGATGTAGCTGTGTTTGTATCGAAATGCCTTACTTGTCAGCAAGTGAAGGTCGAGCATCAAGGGCCAGCAGGTTTGTTGCAATTCTTGCCTATAGCCGAGTGAAAGTGAGAGTATGTCACGATGGATTTTGTTATGGGCCTTCCGAGGACTCAATGGGGTAGTGATGCCATTTGGGTGGTAGTTGATCGGTTGACCAAGTCGGCACATTTTATACCTATGAGGGTGAGTGATTTGGTAGACTATCTCGCCGACCTGCACATTAAGGATATAGTGAGATTGCACAGGGTCCCTGTGATGATTGCTTTGGATAGAGATCCGCATTTTACAACTCGGTTGTGGTAGAGCTTGCAGAGTGCCTTGGGCACTAGACTAACTTTTAGCACAGCGTATCAACCTCAGATTGACGGGCAGTCTGAGCGTACTATTCAGATCCTTGAAGATATGCTTCAAGGTTGTGTCCTTGATTTTAAAGGGTTGTGGGAGAGACACTTGCCCTTAGTAGAGTTTGCCTATAATAACAACTTCCAATCGAGTATTGGCATGGCACCATTTGAGGCCTTGTATGGATGACCGTGTAGATCCCTTGTGTGTTGAGCCGAGGTGGGTGATGCACCAATGTTGGGTCCAGAGTTAGTCTGAAAAACGACAGAGAAAGTTGCACTTTTCCGTAAGAGATTGGTTATTTCCCAGAGTCGCCAGAAAAGTTATGTCGACCGTAGGTGGAGACCTTTGTCTTTTGAGATAGGAGATCATGTCTTCTTAAAGACATTACCTAGGCGGGGTTTGATGAGGTTTGGGAAGAGTGGGAAGTTGTCCCCTAGATTTATTGGGTCTTTTGAGATCCTTGAGTGGATTGGAGAGGTAGTTTATCATTTGGCCTTGCCACCACAGCGTTTCGGGGTTCATGATGTGTTTCATAGTTGTATGCTTCAAAAGTATGTACCAGATCTGTCGCACATATTGGATTGGACTGACTTAGAGGTAGATGGGGATGCATGTATGAGGAAAGACTGGTAAGGATCTTAGACACTCAAGACCAAGTCTTGCGAGGCAAGACAATTCCTTTGGTGAAAGTGTTATAGAAACATCACGGAATTGAGGAAGTAACTTGGGAATGTGAGTTGGAAGTCCGTGAGAAGTATCTGGACCTATTTGTTAATGTTTGAGCATGTATTGAAACTTTTGTTATATCAATTTAATGTAAACATTGTATATGTTTTGGAAACGTGAATTGTATATTCAATATTGAGAACTTTTTTATCATGTTGATGAGAATGAATGACTGGTGGATAGGTCATGATACTTGAATTGATTGATTATCAGTGTTGTAAGTGGTTTAAACATGGTTTTAAAGTTTGATTTATAATTTTGGGGACGAAATTCTTTAAGGGGGGGAGGGAGATTATAGCGATTCTGCTTTAGACTTGACCCATTTGTTATTCTAGACTCAGGTTTCAAGGTTTTGTATTGTTGTTCATGCCTTATTTTTCTTTCCCTCATTGAGTTTGGCTATTGGGATGTGTTGGTTGTGTTTGGCATAGGTTGGTACCTTGTTTTTAAAAAACCTTGTTTCTTATAATTTTGCTTCTACACTCGAGCGGGCTTTGTGAACCCTCAGTACTTTTGCAAGTCTGCAAAATTGCTGGGACTTGTTATTCTTCGCTCGAGCAGTATTGAGCTCGAGCGGCCTTTTTTGTGTTCGAGCGTTGGCCTTTTGTCTGTAAAACTACTGGGAGTGTGTATTTTGCGCTGAAGCATCACTTCCTATACTCGAGCGGTAATTATTTTTGTGTCTGGACGCTCGAGCATCATTTCTCGCGCTCGGGCTGGCACAAATTGTGCATATATCAGTTCGTAAAAGTCATTTTTTCATCTCTCTCTCGCTCTCTAAACATTTCAAAATCCTAAATCTAGAGCTCCTCTCTCTTGAACCTACTCTCTCTGTCTACAAATACACCAAGATCTACCCATTTCTCCACCCTACTCCCTTTGTTAAAACGATAAAGCTCACCTAGAGCTTCATTTTCATCCCAATAGAGTTGGGTTTCAGCTTCATCCGAGTTTTATCCGTGTTTATCTTGTCTTCTAGCTTCGAGGTAGGAATTCTTTACACTCTTTTATGATTGTTAACTTAGCTATTTGTTTTTGTAAAACAATCTTGTGGCTTTTGGAGGATTTTGAACAAAATCTAGGGTTTTGGTTTAAAATCAAAAGAGGGATTTTCAAATGAATGTATTAAAAATGGTTATGGGAGTAGAAATGAGGTTCAGTTGTGATAAAATTATTGATTTTGATACTTGGAATGAATCTTGGAAGAAAAAGGGGTTCTAAATGTCTCAAATGTTTATTTTGTATAAATAAATGGGATTGATGTTGGAAATATGAAATTGGATGGATATTGATATGGACTGTGAAGTTGAATATGTATTATCGCTTACATCTTAAATTTTGGAAAGTTTATCTGTATTGGAGATTTTATATCTGTTTAGAAATATCTGTTTTGGGCTATCGATGGAGGATAGCTATGATTGTTGTAGAAATTGCATGAGGATTAGGTGAATTGAATTAAAATTAATTTATCATCTATGTGCATTGAACATTGTTGCTCATTTAATACACTGCAAATGTATATGATTTAAAGAAAAATGGGTGAATGTGGGAAAGAAGTATGTATCACCAAATTAAGTTAGTCTGTGTGTCCTAGGTGAAAGCCTCGAAAAACGCGCGTATACATGGGTGTCGATTCCTGTGGATGAAATATCCATAAAATGGCAATAGTAGTGCTTGTATAGACTATGTTTACATGAGTGTTGTTTGACAGTTTCCTGTAGAAAAAATATTTGTGAAAGGTTGTATCGGTTGAGGTTTCCCCCTTGTTTTCTATTATAAAGGACAAAATTAGAGAATTGTGATATAAACTGGGTATGGTGTTTGGGAAAGAAATGTAAAACATTTTGACATGGGCATTGCATGTGCATTTCACCCTTATATTTTTGTTAAGATTCATATATTGTATTGAATTATCTCTACTGGGCTTTGCCTTACCCTATATGGGAAAACAATTTTCAGGTGTTAGAGAAATGCCTCTGCCAAGGCAGTAGCTTGGGAGGATTGGAGCAAGAGCTTCATTTTGTTTACTTGTCGTTATTATTTTGTACAAGCCTAGGACCTTATTTGTATTGGATTTTAAATCCATTTTGATGTAACCAAGTATAGTCTTGGAAAATTGTAGCCTTTAGGGCATTTCAATTATCTGTTTAGCTTCTATTTGATATCTTTGTTATTAACACATGCTATAGATTCATGGTTAGGATTTATGAATGTATATTTGCAGGTGTCATCTTTTTTGTTTTTTGATCGACAAAAGAAAGCTTTATTAATGGACCGTATATAAATTACATATGGTAGGCAAATATCAATAAAGACGAGCTTGGAGCTAGAAAAAGCTCCAACCTCCTAGTTGGTGAGAAACCAACAATACAAAAAAACACCAAATTGATAGCAGCAACAGAAAGACATGCAACAGTAGATCAAATTTCTCTCTAGAAAATTATACTCCAAAACAACAGCAGATAGACATGCTCCAACTACCTAGTTTCTACAATAGACATGCAACATGGATGCTTTGTCTGAAGAACAACACTAACTAGAAGAAAACATGCAGTAGCAGTGAAAAAAGCTCCAAACCAATTCCCACCCATCCACCACAAAGCATCATTACATGTAGCTAAATTGCAGCAGCAGGCTATTTGAAACCTTCACAATACTAAGCTCTAACCTCCTCCTACATAGAGCAGCCCATCTCCCAACCCTTCTGAAATCAGCAATCAACCAGACAAACAGTAAGCCAAAACCAGACCAACTTAGGTCTGCCACGCACCAGATATAAAACCAGCATTTACCAGATGAACTGCCGACAACTCTAGATCATCCATCCAAACCAATCAAACCTGGTCTGATTTAAATTAGACAAGAACCTTCACCCGTCATGAATCTAGAGCACATGCCCCCTGCATTTTGAACAACAAACCTCTGTAGTACTACACCTTATTGCAATTTGATCTGGTAGAGACTGGACACTAAATCATGGACTGAATAATCCACCTTCAAGTGCCATTTGGACCACAAAGCTACCTGCACCTTAACTTGTTCACAGAGAACTTGGAGATCAGGAATAGCATCCTTAAATAAGCATTGGTTTCTCAACTTCCATATTGACCATAAAACTACAGAGGGAATAATCTGCCAAACTTTGAGTACCCAAGCCTTGAATTTGGACCTGCCACCATTCCACCACTGCAACAGGCCTTCTATAGAACCTGGAATAGCCCAAACCTGGTCCCACCACTCTACCATGTGAGACCAGCACTTCCAAACCAGAGGACACAACAGTAGCACATGTTCAATAGTTTCCATCTCAGCTTGGCAAAAAACACACAGATTACTAGCACTCAAATGAAGAGCCCCAATTCTTTGAAGGTAGGATGAGGTTTTAACGCTGCCACGCCAAGCCAACCAATAGAAAAACTGCATCTTTGGAGGGGCCAATCTCACCTAGACCCCTACTGGGACTACTAAACCATTCCCACCAGCTGCAGCCCTCCACCTCCACACAGAGGCAATTGAAAACTGTCCTGACTTCTCTGCTAACCAGGAGCAGGAGTCCTCAACACCATCTCTGAGCCTAGGAGTTAAGAACAGCATGCCTAACAGCCTCTGCAAATCCTCTTCTTCCCAAGCTAAGAGATTCCTTCTGAAATGACGCTGCCACCCACCTGAGGCACTAATCTTTGTATTGAGCTGTTGTAAAGAATCCTCATTCTATGTGGATAAACAAAACAATCTAGGAAATCCATCCTTCAAGCCTCTACCACCTAACCAAGGATCATGCTAAAACTTTATCCTCCTCTCATTGCCAACTTTTATTTTAATTTGTTTGCCAAAAAATTCACCAATTTGCTAATTAACCATAGAAAGTTGTGAGATATCCTTCCAAACCAATGAGACCCCTATTGTCTGATTCAATACAGGTGACCATCCCCCGCCAATTTTGCCATACCTAGAGCAGATCACTGCTTTCCATAGAGCTTTATCTCCACTGCCATACCTCCACCACCACTTTGGCAACAAGCATTCATTTACCACACCTAAGTCCCTAACTCCCAAGCCTCCATGATTCTTACCTTTTGTGACCTCGATCCACTTAACCATGTGCACTTTTTTGCTGGTAGCATAACTCCCCATAGAAAATTGGCTTGAATCTTAAAAATAGATTTTACGACCCCCTTTGGCATTTTAAAGATTGACAGAAAGTAGATAGGAAAATTAGACAAGGCTGATTTGATCAAAGTCAGTCTACCAGCATAAGACAACAGTCTCCTTTTCCAAGAGGAGAGCTTCTTCTGAAATTTCGCCACTACTGGAGCCCAAGTGCTCTTTCTACTAGGATTGGTCCCTAAAGGCAAGCCTAAAAAATTAATAGGCAATTTATTAGGCAGACAATTCAACACCTTAACAAACTCCTTAGTTTGGTCTTCATGATAACCCACCCCACAAACCACACTTTTGTGGAAGTTTATTCTTAAACCAGAGATCACCTCAAAGCACCTTAAAACTCTTTTAATATTCAAGACTTCCTCCATGCATCCTTTACAAAAAATGATGGTATCATCTGCAAATTGAAGATGAGATATGCTAGCTGATCAGAGCCTACTGATGCTCCCTTAAGTAGGCCCTTCTCGATAGCCCTACCCGACAAAAGATTAAGTCCTTCAGCTACTATAATGAACAAAAATGGAGATAGGGTCACCTTGCCTTAATCCCTTTTGTGGTTGAAACTCCTCCGTGGGTGAACCATTAACTAATATAGACACCATAGTTGTTGTAATACAATCTTCATCCACCTAATCCACCTAGCCCCAAAGCCAAAACTACTCAACATTGATAGCAAAAAATCCCAACTTAATGAATCATAGGCTTTCTCGAAATCCAACTTCAAGATAATGCCCTTATTCCTAGCTTTGTGCCACCCATCTACAACTTCATTGACAATCAATACTCCATCGAAAATATGCACTTACAAATGCAGACTACACTGCACTAGTCACGGCTGAGAGAAGCTGCTTCATTCTTTTAGACAACACCTTGGCCAAGATCTTGTAGATGGAGTTGACCAAGCTAATTGGCCTATAATCTCCCAATCTTGAAGGACTATCCCTCTTAGGAATAAGTACAACGAAGGAGCTATTGATCCCAGATAATAGCTTAGCATTTGTGTGAAATTCATGAAACATTTGAACAATGTCACTTTTCATGATAGGCCAACACTTTTTTATGCATGCCAAATTAAAACCATCCGGATCGGGGGCCTTGTTCCCGTCACAATCCTGAAGAGCTACCCAAATCTCATCTTCCGAGAACACTGCTTCCAAGTTAGCAGCTGCCTCTGAGTTAATAACATTGAAAGGGCCTGAAAGCTTTGGCCTCACAGACCAACTCTCCATAAACTGCTTACTAAAATGCCTCACCACAGCCTGTTTAATCTGAGCAGGGTCCTCAAAGCACACCCCTTCCACACACACTGAGTCTAACAAGTTCTTTCTCTGTCTCCTGCAAACCATAATGTGGAAAAACCTAGTGTTTTTGTCACCATTTCGAGCCCACAACACCCTGGACTTTTGATGCCATAACCTTGCCTTATCTCTGCTTAATTTCCATACTAGACTTCTAACTTCTCTTCTACTTCTAATGCCTTCATCATCCAGAGACCCAGACTCTGTCTTCAAATACCAATCATGTAACTCCTCCTCAGTAGACTTTAGGAGAGAGTCAATATTTGCCAAACACCTCCTTGTTCCACACCCTTAAATGAGATCTTAAATCCTTCAATTTCCTCATGAGTTTAAACCCAGCCCAACCTGATACCTGATTATTTTCCCAAATCTATTTAATTGCAGGCATAAAGGTAGGGTGTGACAGATAGGGGTTTAAGAACTTGAAGGGTTTGGGACCCCAATCCCTTCCATCCTCCCTCAACAGAATAGGGCAATGATCTGATAAAGTTCTAGGTAAACCCCATTGCTTAAAGGAGAACTTTTCTAGCCATCTAGAATCCAACAGGAATCTATCTATCCTACTCCATCTTTCCCCATCCAATGCATTACACCAGGTGAACTGTCTACCTAACAAAGGCATATCTGATAATTCCAATTTGTCAATAAACTCATTAAAATCCTTCATCCCCCTCTCCCTCCTAGAGCACCCTCTCTTCTCACTAATGAATCTGATTTCATTGAAATCCCCCCCCCCTCCACACACCAAGGGTTTGGATAATGGGGGAAAACATTAATCAAAACCTCCCATAACTTTCTCCTACCTGCAACCTCATTTGGGGCATAAATATTGACTATGGTACACTCAAAAGAAAGACCAGATGTACCTGATAGACGAATAAAGTTCTTACTGCAACAACAGTCACAAAGCTTAAAGACCTCTGGCCTCCAAATGCACAAAAGACCACTTGCACTACCGTCTGAATCCACTCCCATCAACTCTATCTCGTCATAAGGCCATATAGTCTTCACAAAACTAGCATCCACCGAACTTCTTTTAAATTCTTGTAGTAATAATACATCCACACTCCTTTCACTCACTAGTTGCTTAATTTTCTCTATTTTTTCTAACCTTCTCAACCCCCTAACATTCCAAGATTAAATATGCATGATTAAATTGATTTAACACCCTTATTTCCCCAAATTACAACTAGCTAGCTTCTATTTTCCCCAACTGCACCTGCAAGTCTTTCCATATCGTTCTCCTCTAACTCCACTATTTTGTTCACAACTTCTACCTCTCTACCTTGGTATTGCAGCCCTAGAGCTGCTCCCACCTTCAGAGTTGACTGCACTTCTTTAATTAAATTCCTTCTTCTACTCCTTGATTGACTTTGAGAGGATGACAAAGAGGAAGCTACAGCTGTTGCCATGGCTCTGAAAATGGCACCTCTTTGGAATCCAAAGCTGCCGACTACTCCTCTTTGTTTGCTAATGCCACCAGCTACCCTACTACCCCTCCTCGAAACAAAGCCTTTTTTGCGAGTGGAACCTGCTTCCTGGCTTGCAACTTTCTTGCCTTTACTGCTTACAACAACATATTTTTCCAAATTATTCTGAATGGACTGAAACACATTAGGCCTAAGTCTGGGCTGGGCCACACTATCTTCCAATTTCAACCTCTCCCTATTATTTGATCCACTAGGCAAAGGCCTAGCTTGTACCCCCTCAAGTAAAACTTTAAGATTAATATTTGATCTTCCCTCCTCTGGCCCACACCACCCTATAAAAGGCCCAGAAGAGCCTATAGGCCCGTTTGAAATTTGAATATTGTTCATCATTTCCTGTTGTGAGTTGACTACTTGAACCATACCTTCCCCCTTGGAGCATGCACATATGCCATCATACCCCATGCCACCCTATTGAACACCGTTGGTTACTGCATACTTACTATCATCATCCCTACCCAACATATCTAGTCTGTCTGGCTCTGTCTCCAACACCCTACTCACCTCATCAGAGCCACCCCTCATGACCTCCTCCCTTGCTAAAGGAGCTTTCTGGGTACTCCTCTTAAAACCTCTATTGCCAGATAACTGATCCACCTCTTCATTATCTTTGGATGAAGGAAGAACAAGGTCATTGCCCCTACTAGAACTTGAACTTGGACATAAACAACTTGGTAATTCCTCGTAGACCCTCACAGGATATAGAGTTCCTTTACATTCCAAGTGAACAGTCTTGTTGATCATCTTCATACACCTCGTTAACACTCGAACTCTGCCTTGCTGAAAGGTTTGAGGATTATTAACATCGTCCTCAAGTTGGACCACCATCCCCCAATGACTCGCTATACTGCGAAAGGTAGTGACACTCCAAAGATTGATTGGGATACTGAAGCAGCACAGCCAAACACACCTCTCCTGCTCTACGAAGTGACCTTCCCCCATTCTTTGACTAAATCACACCATTCCTGGCACCACTTACCCAACTTAGCCTTACCTTCCTTCATTTGTTGCACTGAGATGAAAGTTAGCAACACTAATCTGCCTCCACACTCCCTTGCAATCACATCCTTCATTGGACCTTTTGTATAACTCTGCTCTAAACTCCTTCAAATCTAGAAAACTGCACAATGTCACAACTAAGCTTTCGTACCTCCACCCATTTCCTTCCTCGAAAGTCTTGATCACCACCTTCTCCCCTTCACTTGCTCTACCATTAACCAGTACCTCAGCATATGATCTTTTTCCTCCCTAAAACTGCCTCTGTTGCACTTGAAGCTGCTGTTGGATCCTCGTCCCAGCTTCATTTCTACATAGCCCCCTCTGTAACATTGGAACAGAATTTTGGGATTTTTGATACTCTGCTTTTTTCAACATCAAAGCCCTATTATCACACCACAGACCATCTGCCTTCTTGATCACTATCTCTGCAGCCACTTCACAATTGTACCTAACAAAACCAAATCTAGATCTTGTTCCTTGCCTTCTTTTCCCTGGGATGAACACATCTTTAACTATACCAAACTTACAAAAAAGAGTGAACAATCCTTTAGGATCCATTGATTCTGGGATATTATCCACGAAAATGGTGATTAGCCCTTGCTCCTTCCGAGATCCTCTCTGCTAACTCGTATTCTTTCTCCTTCGTATTATTGGGTTCCATCCACCTTTTCTCTCTGTCATTCTTTCTCTTTTGCTCTTCTTTGTTCTTTTGACTAAATAGTGTTTGCATTAATTTCTCTCTTGCATGTGTCATCTTTTTGTACAACTGAATCTTATATCATTATACTTTGATTTAGATTGTTATTTATTTATTATCGCGGATGGTTTATTGTAATTATTTTGGGGCGTTATAAAAAAAATTACAAATAAGTGGTAAACTTTATACACATTAATAATTAAAATCATAAACTTTTTCATGATTCTGTAATAATTTTCAGATAGTACCATTGATAGGTAATTTTCTCATTTTTTTTATATCACTCATACTATTGTATATGATGATTATATTTTTTAATTGTCACAATATATATATATATATATATATCTAAGTGCGCCCCGTTAAACTAATAAAATAATGGGTAAATTATAAATATACTCCTTGAGGTTTAATTAAAATATGAATCGTCCCTTGTAATTTTGGAAATTACATTCCACCACCTTGAGATTTCTAATTTCATAACAAATCGCTCATTTTATTAATAAATCATCAAGTCAATGAACAGTTTTTAATGATGTTAGAACTATGTTTCAATTAATAATTTAGGTAATTTTATTATTATATAAGAGAGAAATTATGAATTTCATTTTTTTAGTTAATTCTGTTATGTAAAAGATTCTAACAAGGGGATATTTGTGATTTTTCAAATCACATGAGACAATCTATACTTTAAGCAAACTTTAAGGAGTGTATTTGTATTTTTGACTAAAATAATTAATAAAGTAATGAGAGATTCAATGGAAAGACGGGAAATGTTTGAACATTCAGAACTTGTTTGGCATGTGCTAAAATAGCAAGCACATGCTATTTCAACATATTATTTTATTTGGATTACAATCAGTTTATTTGGGCCATATCACTTTTTTTTTGGGTCACTCAACTTCTCTACCACATTACTTCAACCCCAACTCACATTTCACATTTTTTCATAAAAAGTTAAAAAGTATACTAATCTAACACTTTCCAAACAATCCCTAACTCTCACAAGTGTTTGTATAGATCAAAAAGTTCCACAAAAAAAAAAAAATGAAGAGTGCAAAATTTAATGCATTTTATGGTTAAAATATGTTTTTACAAAAAAATGTAATATTATCATAAATACATAATATTATTATAAAATATGAAATTTTATTTTTCAATCACAAATTATCGTGATTTTATCAAAAAATTACATAATATTTACCAAAAAATGTCTAACAAATGTCACAAAAATACATAACAATAATGCATATAGTACACATCTTATAAGCAGTGTTTGTGCGTTGGATTTGAGCGATTAAACTAAGAGAATTTTTTTTCTCTAAAGACTTAAAAAGGAAATGAACAATACCTTAAGAGGTGAAAATGTAATTTTATCAAAAATATATATTTTGTAATGTCTTGGTAAATTACACATAACCATACTCGAGAGCAAATAAAATGAAAGTCTAAACTAGGGCAGCAGAAGCATACATTTGATCCGTCAAAATCAAATGGGCCGAACCGATCTATTATAGAATGAGTAATTTTGATGGTTTGAACGGACGGATGGAGATGCATTTGTTCCAATGCCTCTAAATATTGAAAAATAAACTTCTGTTTTAATATTTTGGGAGTTATGTATATTTCTCCATTTAGTTATGCTAATTATGGAGGAATAATGGTATCCATGTAATGGTTCATAATGATGTGCTGAGGGATATTAGTAATATGTTAATGTGTTAGTAGTTACAAAGAATAATAGAGTTAGGGGCGTTTTGAGAAGATGGCTAAAATTTGATTTTTTAATTTTTTAATTTTTTACTATTTTATGTGAGAGGTAATGTGACCAAAAATAGATTAAAAATTGACTTTTAGCTTTTAACTCATATTCTCAAAATGGGCCTTAGTGGGTCTTACCATGAGGGCGTGTGTTACATGCAGGTTATAGTCATGTAATCTATGTAATGGAATAGTAAGTATAAGAATAAGAAAGAGAATTCAATGATAATAATATAAGTGAAATATTATTCCTCTTTAATTATTTTTTAATTTTGTGTGAGTATTGTTGTATAACTATTTTTATTTCAAACACCGAAGTAGTGTTTGGTTCACTAGAATAAAACAAAATGAATTCAAAATATTCATTTCCATGTTTGATTGATTAAAAAAACAATGACAAAATGTATTAATTAAAAAAGAAATCATCATTCATCATTTTAAAAAAATAATCATTCTATACAAGAATTTAAAGAATGATCCTTTTATTTCATTACAACTCATTTCTATAAACTAAATGAAACATAAATTTAAATGAATAACGACTGGAATGCGACGCAACTTAATTCAATCAGCGAGCATTCCTAATCTAAACGCAAACATTTTCTTCAAAAGGAGCTTTTGACTTTTGCAGAGGTCACTACAGTAACCTCTGTGACGGTACTTTTATTATTCTCATTCTCTCTGATCTTTTTGATGAATAAATAATAAACACGCGCACCCAAAGTTTAAAAATAAACCAATCGTGAGCAAGATCACAAAAATAATAATTGTGATAGAAATTACCGCACATACATGATTTTCATAAGTTTTCCTCTCATCCCAATCACTTATAATATGAGACTCAAATATACATGACTAGACCCAACACAAACATCAAGAGGTTAAGATCAAATTGAGAGTCATGAAACCTCAAAAAGAGGTCCCAAACATTTCTTCAAAAACAATTGTGATAGAGACCCTCACACATACATGCCCTTACAATCCCCACTCTCATCCCAACCACTTATAAACATACATGAGTGGATCCCATACACATATCAAGGGTAAAGATTAAATTGGGAGTCATGAAATCCTAAAAAAGGAGTCTCAAACATTTCTCAAAAAACAATTGCGATAGAGACCCCGACATATACATGACCCCCACAACCCTCACTTTCATCCCAACCACTCATAATATGGGGTCCACACAGATATGATTGGACCTCATTGATTAAAAAAACAATGACAAAATGTATTAATTAAAAATGAAATCATCATTCACCATTTTAAAAAAATAATCATTCTATACAAGAATTTAAAGAATGATCCTTTTATTTCATTACAACTCATTTCTATAAACTAAATGAAACATAAATTTAAATGAATAACGAATGGAATGCGACGCAACTTCATTCAATCAGCGAGCATTCCTAATCTAAACGCAAACATTTTCTTCAAAAGGAGCTTTTGACTTTTGCAGAGGTCTACAGTAACCTCTGTGACGGCACTTTTATTATTCTCATTCTTTCTGATCTTTTTGATGAATAAACAATAAACACGCGCAACCAAAGTTTAAAAATAAACCAATCGTGAGCAAGATCACAAAAATAATAATTGTGATAGAAATTACCGCACATACATGATTTTCATAAGTTTCCCTCTCATTCCAATCAGTCATAATATGAGACTCACATATACATGACTAGACCCAACACACACATCAAGAGATTAACATCAAATTGGGAGTCATGGAACCTCAAAAAGAGGTCCCAAACATTTCTTCAAAAACAATTGTGATAGAGACCCTCACACATACATGTCCTTTCAATCCCCACTCTCATCCCAACCACTTATAAACATACATGAGTGGATCCCATACACATATCAAGGGTAAAGATTAAATTGGGAGTCATGAAACCCTAAAAAATGAGTCCCAAACATTTCTCAAAAACCAATTGTGATAGAGACCCTGATATATACATGACCCCCACAACCCTCACTCTCATCCCAACCACTCATAATGTGGGATCCACACAGATATGATTGGACCTCACACACAAATCAAGGGCTAAGATTAAATTGGGGGTCATAGAACTCCCCAAAAAGGGGTCCCATACATTTTTTCAAAAACAATTATGATAGAGACCCCCATACATACACGACCCCCACAACCCCTACTTTCATTCCAACCACTCATAATGTGGGGCGCGCACATATATGAGTGGATCCCACCAATTGTGATAGAGACGTCACACATACATGACCCCTACAACCCTCACTCTCATCCCAATCACTTATAATGTAGGGCCCACACATACATGAGTAGATCCCCCACACACATCAAGGACTAAGATCAAATTGGAGGTCGTGGAACCCCTCAAAAAAGTGGTCCCAAACATTTCTCCAAAACAATTGTGATAGAGACCCCACACGTATATGACTCCCACAACCCTCACTCTCATTCCAACCACTCATAATATGGGACCCACACATATATGAGTAGACCCCACTCTTCGTCTGCAGGCAAATTGACTAACAAACAAATTCTTGTTCCATTTTTTTTTCCTTTTACTATAAATAAATTAAGAATAATCCACGTTCTATAACCAATTAGCGAGTCCCCATTCATTTCCTTGTTTTCTCTGTCTCCGCATCTTCAACAACCCTTTCAAGAACAAAAGCAATGGCTCTCCTCCAGCTATTTTCAGTTGCATCATGCAATCATCGTGGTTGCCACGCATTTCCGACGATGCCAACTGCCAAAACTTGAAGGCTCTTTCGTCAGAGAAACCCAAAAGGAAAGCACAAAAATCACCAGGAGCTCCAATTGTGTTGTCATACTTCCCTGTTAATTCCCAACTTTCTCGCTTGTAGTTATTTATTTATGAAGCAGTTCAGTTTGATATGGTATATTTGGGTATTGCCATGGTACTACCAATTGATGAAGGCATAAAGGCATGAGTCCCTAGTTTATGGGCATTGAGAGAGGAGATTTGCGCCGTTAGTATGGCCGAGCTAAGATAGGACAGATCTGTTTTGCTCAGTCTAAAAGATCGGCTGACCGGGCGTGAACTAAGCCTGGCCGAGCTGCGACTAGCAAACATTCGGCAGTGCACACGGCCAAGTGGCGAGACCGGGCTACGGGTAGCTCGAGCTAAATTATGGACAAGTGAGGGATGGCACGTCTCTGACCAGTGAGCCGAGATGGGCAGATTCCAGATAACCTCGGATGAAGGTAGAACGGACGGAGGCCGGCATGCCTCGCGACCGGTATGCCACGATAAACCGGTCAATACCAGCCCGGCCCATGAGCATCACCTCGCTGCCCCTTTGCCAAGGGGCAGTCCGGTGGGACATAGCGCGGTTGAGTGCCTGTAGTGATAGTTCTTCGCGGGAGATAGGCCGGTCGTGGTATTGCGGTCAGGTGTGCCACCTGGGCCAATGGCACGAGGGAGGGGACATCTGCTCCACGCATGCCTCAATACCGTTAGAAAGTTCTATGTGTACTGGTGGGAGGACTAAGCCTTTACACGCATAAGGTGGTGAGAGGCGAGCACTGCCACCTGTCTTGGGAAGGACAGAAGAGGTAGTGCACGCATAATCTTGAGGTTGCATGGCCAGCCTTGAAATAGGGAGGAGGACGAACGTTAGAGGTATGCAAACTTCTCCCCCAAAAAGAAAATACTCTCTCTCTATCAGTCTTCTTCTTCTTCCTCAATTGGACTGACTTGATCGTCGGAGGGTCTATCCGGCACACCACCGCCAGGCAGCTCACCGTTTCTGTGTTGGCAGGTAGACGCCGTCAAGAGAAGCTTGGAGTACAAGGAGTACGGAAAGCAGAGGATATTTTGCCCCCGTACAATTGGCGCCGTCTGTGGGAAGTTTTTTGATACTTAACCCTTGTTCTTAGAGCTTCTTCGACCATTTCCATGGCCAACAACGGCGAAGCCCCACTGTCCGTCGTCGATGGCGTCACACTTGAGTACGTCCGCTTGAGAGAAGGTCCTCCGAATATTCCAGTCATGGCGGGCCTAGAGACTCCTTCGCGAAGTGCGCGAGACAAACGCGGGAGGAGTACTGATCGCTCGCAGAGTCCTGAGGGCCGCCGACGCCGGAGGAAGTCCCATGCGCGGCGCCTGGAGCACAAAATCAAGGACCAAGACGCCGTCATTCGCAACATGTCGACGGAGATGGAGCTGCTGAAACGCCAGATCAAAGGGAAGGGTGTTGCTGGAGAGGGCAACCTCAGTGAGTGCACCCCGTCCCCTCACTGTAGCAGTTGCTGCCAGGGGAGGACTCACTCTCTCTCCATCACCAGGAACTATGGGGTTGGAGGTTCCGACCAAGGAGAGGGCAGGTCCCTCTCTCGCGACAGCACCTACCGCCCCTCACACCTGACGCCGACGTCGGGATCCTCTTTCTCCACACGTTCTAGGGACTTGAGGGATGTATTGGAGGAGAGGGCGCGCCGTCGGGAGGCTCGGAGGAGTGCCGGCATTGCAGAGGTTAAGCGCTCCAGTGCGTTACAGTGAGGAAGTGGCGATGCCAGCCCCCAAAGTGATGGCCCCTGCGCTGGTGGACAAAGAGCTGGCGCGACTTACAGCCACACCACTGTCTCCAGAGATTGAGAGTACGCCACTCCCCGCCGGATTCCACCAGCCAAAGTTCACTTTCTACGACGGCAAGACGGATCCATACATGCATGTGAGCCATTACCGGCAAGTAATGGTTGGCCCCGGCGGAATGACGCTTTGATGTGCCTCATATTCTCAGCAAGCTTGGGAGAGCTGGGTTTGATGGTTCGAAAGGCTCCCGGAGGGGAGTATGTGGGTGCAGCAACTAGCGGGCCTTTCGTCCCCAGATTCAAAACCAACACACGAACGTCAAGGAGGTCGACCATCTCCTGGGCGTCAAGATGGAGTCTGGATGTTCGTTGAGGCTACAATGCGAATACTGGGAAACTTACAATGAGATCCTCGACTGCCCCACTCCTGGCGATCACTCAGTACAAACGGCGTCTCCCAGTCGGACATTAGGCTGTGAGATTTCACTCCGATGCATCAACCTACACCATGGAGTTCATTGATGCAGCGGTATCATGTAGCCATTCGTGTGGGGTGTGGCCGCCTCCGCGACCGAGAAGGCTAATCCGGTCGCGGCGGACAGAAGGGTGGCGGGGAAAGTTCACTCGGTTGGGCAGGAGGATAACTGCCCAAACAACCGGTCGAAGGACCAGCGCCATGGATCAAACCGTGATGACAGAAACAAGGGCCGCCGAAACGACCGGGCTGACACTCCCCGTGATGCAGCGGAGGATGCCAAAAGAAAATTGAAGGCACAGACTGGAATCACCACGGTCTTTAAAATCCCCATCTACCGCATTTTGAGCGAGATTCGAGGTGAACCCTTCGTCTGTTGGCCGGCCAAGTTGGGGAGTGCGCAGAGGGGCTTCAATTCGAAATATCGCTGCACCTTCCATGAAGAACGGGGCCACCAAACGGAGGACTACTTGCCGCTCAAACAACACTTGGAGGAGTTGGCGGCGGCTGGACATCTTGACCAATACATAGATGGGGGAATGAAGGCTGCACCATCAGGGCAAGCCGAGCCAAACGGGCTAGCCGCCCTGGATGCGGCCCCGCAAGGTGTAATCAACGTTATCCATGGTATCATTGAACCAGCCAGGGTCTGCGAGCTGAGAGGGATGATCAAGAAGGCCGAGCATATGAGGGAAGTGCTCTCTGTTCAGCCCACTGTGAAGAGGGGGAAAACCGAGCCAAAAGACGTCCTTACCTTTACAAGCAAGGATTTAGAAAGGATCTAGATGCCCCACAATGATGCCTTAGTGGTAACTCTTCGTGTCAAAGGCTTTGACATTAAAAGAATTTTGATCGACCAGGGGAGTTCGGTCGAAATTATGTATTATGATGCTTTCAAGCAAATGAAGCTGGAGGACAAAGACTTGGTTCCTGCGACGTCCCCCTTGGTTGGTTTCAACTCTCAACCAAAGTGGCCGATCGGAAAGATCATTTTGCCGGTCAGAGCGGGTTCTGTAGTAAAGCAGGTGGAATTCTGGGTGCTGAAAGTTTCATCCACATACAACTTAATTTTGGGCAGGGGGTGGTTGCATGCCATGCAAGTAGTTACGTCTACCTTCCATCAAGTTATGCGCTTTCCGGCGCCCACCGGGCAAATCGAAGAGGTTTGAGGAGACCAAGTGATGGCAAAACAATGCTTCGTTGCGATAAATGGCTGCCGAGCAGCCAAAGGGTTCGTCTAGATGATTGAGGGGCCCGAGGGGAAGGAGGTCCTTGAAGACGTAGGAAGGAAGGCTGAGGAAAAATCGGTAGAGGATTTGGTTGAAGTGCGCATCGACGAGGACGACCCGACTAAGTTCTTCCTCTTGGGATCATCTTTGTCGAGCGCCGAGCGGTTAGATTACGTCAAATTCTTGACTTCTAATTTGGAGGCCTTTGCGTGGACGCCTTACGATATGTCTGGCGTTGACCCAAGCTTCATTTGCCATCAGTTGAATGTCTTCCCTGATGTACGGCCCGTCATCCAAAGGATACGCCGCTCAGCCTTGCACCATGCTGAGGTGGTAGCGGAAGAAGTGAAGAACCTGTTGGAAGCTGGGGCCATAGAGGAGGTGCAATACCCTCGGTGGATATCCAACACGGTGGTTGTTTCGAAGAAGAACGACAAGTGGCGAGTGTGCGTTGACTACAAGACTGTCAACCGAGCTTGCCCCAAGGATAGCTTTCCCCTCCCACGAATTGACCAGCTGGTGGACTTAACCGCTGGCCATCAGAGGTTTAGCTTCCTAGACGCATACCGCGGCTACCACCAGATAGCCATGTATAAACCGGACAGAGAGATCACATCGTTCGCAACCCCTAGAGGCTTATATTGCTACAAAGTCATGCCGTTTGGACTAAAGAACGCCGGGGCGACTTTTCAGAGGATGGTAACGAAGATGTTCGCTCCTCTTCTGGGTCGAACAATGGAGGCCTATATCGACGACATGGTGGTGAAGAGTAAGGAGAAGTCTCAACACCTTGCCGACCTTGCAGAGATGTTCGCCATACTTAAGCTCCACAAGCTTCGTTTGAACGCCACAAAGTGCGCCTTCGGAGTTGGCACCGGCAAGTTTCTGGGTTTTCTGGTCACAAATCGAGGGATTGAAGCTGAACCATCACAAATCAAGGCCATACAAGACCTGGAGCGTCCCAACTCCACGAAGGACGTGCAACATCTTGCTGGGATAGCAGCCGCGTTGAACAGATTTATCAGTCGGTCTTCTGATCGTTGCATGCCCTTCTTTAAAACTCTGAAGTCCAAGTTCTTCTGGGACGACGAGTGCGACCGCGCACTAGCAGACCTGAAAGCATATCTCTCCTCAGCCCCTATTTTGGTCACACCTCAGCTAGGCGAGGAGTTGTACCTCTACTTGGCTGTCTCTCAACACGCAGTCAGCGCGGTATTGGTGTGTGCTGAAGGCATGCAGCACCTACCGATCTTCTATGTAAGCAAGACTCTTCTCCCCGCCGAAACGAGATATCTGCCCTTGGAGAAATTGGCGCTGTTCCTAATGATGGCGTCATGAAAGCTGGCACACTATTTTCGTGCCCATACAATAGTTATGTTAACCGAGTTCCCGCTTAAAGTGCTTTTTGAAAAGTTAGACTTCACTGGGAGAATTTTGAAATGGGCCGTGGAATTAGGACAATATGACATCAAGTTCTGACCGCGCACCGCAATCAAGGCTCAAGCACTTGCCGACTTTGTGGCAGAATTTGCCCTTGGGATGCATCCAGTATGCCCAGTTGAATTGGTTGGTGCAGATTTAGCACAACCCATGGTTCTGGCAACAGAAATGAGTGTTGGTCCGCAAGTAGGAAAAGGGACGAGCACGACCAGACTAACAAAGTCTGACGATGATGAACCCAACCAAGACAAGGAAAGGGACCAGAATGAACCGATCAAAGACTTGGAAATTAGGAGCTCCCAGAACCCCTCTGATTGCTGGAAGCTGTTTATTGGCGAGATGTGGAAGCTCTTCGTTGATGGGGCATCCAACAGACATGGGGCCGGGCTGGGCATCGTGCTAAACTCGCCGGACGGGCTGATCATCGAGCAGGCAATTACACTCGGCTTTCCAGCATCTAACAATGAGGCTGAGTATGAAGCTCTCCTTGCCGAACTAAGAAGCACGCTGAGAATGAAAGCCACTGCCCTTATGGTATTTAGTGATTCCAAGTTGGTGGTCAATCAGGTCTCAGGGGAGTACGAGGCAAAGGACGAAAGAATGGCCAAGTATCAGGCGCTGGTATGCTCAGAGATCAAGAAGTTCGCTGCAATAAGGTTGAAATAAATCGACTGCGAGGAAAACAGCGCGGCTGATGAATTGGCCGGACTTGCTTCTACTCAGACAGCTTTTCCTAACCCCTTGATGATAGAATTTTTACCCCGGCCAAGCATTGAGGAACCAGAATTAGCTGAGGTACTCTGCACCGACTTGGGCCCTTCCTATCATCGCCTTCCTGAAAGATAGAATTCTACCAGAAGAAAAGAAGGCGGCACACAAGATCCGGGCAAAGTCAAAGCGGTTTTGGCTCTCCCCGTCCAGGGCCTTGTACAAGAAATCTTTCACCGGCCCGTATTTGAAATGTGTCCACCCCACCAAGGTAGAGGCTTTCCTCTATGAGATGCATGAGGGCATCTGTGGCAGCCATACTGGGGGCAGATCCTTGGCTTACCGAGCAATTTCTCACGGTTATTGGTGGCCGCGCATGCAGGCAGATGCGCAAAAATATGTTCGCAGGTGCGAGAAGTGTCAGAAGTTCGCCCACCAGATCCACCAGCCGGCTAGAGATTTGCTCCCCCTCACAAGTCCTTGGTCGTTCGCACTTTGGGGGTTGGATATTGTTGGGCCACTCCCAGCTGCACCAGGAAACCGTAAGTTCTTCATCGCCACAATCGACTATTTCACTAAGACCATAAGGGAAAAGGATGTGAAGAAGTTTGTATGGCAAAACGTGATCACCCGTTTTGGTATACCCAAGGCCCTCATCTCGAATAACGGTGCTCAATTTGATGGTAAACTCTTTTGCGGATTTTGCGAAGAGTTGAAGATCGAGTTCTACAATTCGACGCCGGCCTATCCTCAGTCAAATGGTCAAGAAGAGGCCTCAAACAAGACCATCCTGGACGGGCTGAAGAAGAGGCTTGAGAAGGCTAAGGGCAAGTGGGCTGAAGAACTCCCTAATGTGCTCTGGGCATACCACACTACGCCAAGGCGGTCAACCGGGGAAACACCTTTTGCTTTGGCCTATGGCATGGAGGCCGTCATCCCGTTGGAAATTGGCATGCCAACCATCCGCTCTGAAGGTTTCAAGCCAGATCTGAATAGTGAAGCGGTGGCATTGGAGTTGGACCTTGCTGAAGAAAGGAGGGAGCGAGCATTGATCCACATAGTAGCTTATCAACAAGAACTCTCCAAAAAGTACAACAAGGCTGTGCACCCCAGGATGTTCAAGATTGGGGACTGGGTATTAAGAAAGGTGCTTGGCAACACAGTGGTCCCTGGCAAAGGAAAGCTCGGTGCAAATTGGAAAGGACCATACAAGGTGATTGGTCTTGCCGGTAAAGGGGCGTACCATCTAGAAGATATAGACGGCAAGGCTGTCCCCAGACCATGGAATACGGCCAACCTTAAGGTCTTTTACTTTTAAGATGTAATTTGCTCGTGTTGTTTAGTCTTTTTAGACCTTTAGCCTTTTGGCACTTAATGTAAAGGATAACAATGCTTTTGTAATGAAAAATAACCCTCTTGTTGTTTGGAATTACGTCTTTGTACAATGGATTCGCAAGGACGCAAGGCAATTATGAATACCAGGGGCAAGAGACCGACCTGAATGGGACCAGACTGATTTCCTCTCACCGAAATTAATGCAGACCGCACAAACAGTTGGTGCATTGTCCGATGATGTAGTTGGCTTTATGGCCCCATTCGCATTAGGGCTGAGCTGGTTTTGCTTGCCCGGTTGAAGTGTTGGCGTCATGACCAACTCAACTAAAACATTGGTGTTTTGCCCAGTGTGAGGGCCGAGCTGATTTTGCTCGGCCCAGTAGACGTATTGGCGTCTTGTCCAATATGGAAAAAGAGCGGAGTTTGCTCGGCAGAATTCGGGATGTTGGAATTTTGTCTAACCGATAAGAAGTCGAGCTGAATTTGCTCGGCCTAAAAGAAATGTTGGCGGCATACCCAACTTAAAAAGCGAGCTGATTTTGCTCGGTCACGTCGAAATCGCATGAAATTTACAAACGAATGAGGCTGAGCAGATTTTGCTCGGACGAGTTAAAAAATCAGTTCATTTGAAAGTTCAGGGAACCGAACTACTAGTTCTGATTAGAAAACGTTTGAGGTGATTTTAGCTCGGCAAACTGTACGGCAAAGCCGACCTGGCAGTTGTGAATTGTCAACGATTGAGTCAAGGAATCCATGCAGATACAAACTGAACAGAAATAGAAGATGAGCGAGCAAAAAGTCAAAATTCTTCATTGATAAAGGAAATTTAAGTACAAGACGGGGGGAACATAGCCCGGTTACATCATAAAAAAAAAAAAAAAAAAAAAGAGAAAAGAGGAAAAAAGGTCAATCCAACTCTACGTCAACCGTTTGTTCGGCGACTTGCACAGTTTACTCGGCCTCTTCCACATTGTGCTCGGGCAGGTTTTCCTCGGCGTCATCATCAGTGCCTTCCACCACGGCAACATTCCGATTAGCCTCTTCCTCCGCATCTGGAGATGCTTCGGGAGGATCTTGTTCGGCTAGTTTCGCAGCGGCGGCTTCTTCTTCGGCCTCTTTCCTTGTGTCCGTGATGAGCCGGTTTTGGGTGGCCTTGGAGTACGCCTGCATGTAGACCGGGATATAAGCAGCAGGCGGATTGATGAACATGTCAGAATCCTGACCAAGACCAACTTTCTCCACGGCAGCTTTCCAGCCGCACTGGAAAAAGATGTCCTTGGTCACTTGGACCTGCCGTTCGTAGGTCTTCTCGCCCTGCGCGTATCCCCGATCTTCTGCATCATCAACGGCCTTGTCCTTCTCAGCTTTGTGCGCATCGCGTAGCTTCCTCAGCTCGGCGAGATACCGAGCCTTCGTCGACTTCACGGCCCGAAGTTTGTCCTCGTTAGCTCGGTCAACCTTTTCCCTCAAGATATCTCACTCGGCCTCAACTGCTTCCTGCGCAGCTTTAAGCTTCGCTATCTCGGTCTTTTGCGCATTATTCTCCACTATGGCATCCCGCAGGCTCTGCCGCACTTTGATCATTCAGTCGTGGGCCAAATAGTTCTTTTGCGCGGCCTGAAAACAAGTGAGATCGTCAGTATTTGAAAAACCGCGCAAAAACCGAGCAAATAGTTTGACTTAAAGAATGGAGAACTTACCAGCACTATGGATTTCGCCGTCGAGCGGAGGACCTTGAGGTCGGAAAGCTCGTCGTGTTTTTTCATATCAGCGGGCAAGATTAACCCCTTGGTCAAATTGAAACCAAACGAGTAATCCTTGTCCGCGTAGACGGAGTCCTCAGAAGAAACTGCTCGGCCCTGGTATTTGAACTCGGCCGCACAGACCGGGGGGGTGGCTGGGCCCTTGGACTTGCCGATCTGTGGTTGCTCGGCCTGGTCCCCGAGCTCGGTGGAGACGCCATCGGTAGAGTCCTCATCGGCCAGACGCGGCCCGATTTGCTCTTTCCTCGGCCGCTTCTTGGACCGACCAGCCGGTTGTTTGCTAGCAAGCGCCAGCACTGCCCCTTCTTACTGCACGGCAGGTGTGGAGGATGTCCCCCCGGTTGCCTCTTGTCTTTGGGACTCGTCTTCTTTCCCGATGATCAGGGACTTGATGGCGCTGATTTTCGCCATTTCTTGCTCGGCGGTGAGTGGAATAAGCCTGATCGGTGGTAAGTTTGGATTTGGTTCTGGGGTTGGCGCACGCAGAAAATCGGTAACCCGGCTCCTGCGCGGCGCGGTGTAGTGGTAGGTCTGATTGAAGCCGAGCAATTTTGAAGCCTCCCTTTCCTCGGCAAGATGGCGCAGCAGGACACTGATGGCCTCTTGGTTGGCCCGGTAATAGTCTGCTGCTAGGTGCTTATCTGCAAAAAGAAGACAAGTGTTAGATCGGCATGGAAAGTAATTGATGCATAAAGAAAATAGCGCGGTCAGCCGAGCGACTCACCGGCACTGCCAAAATCCTTTCTAATATACCATACCGGTATGGGTGCCTCGGTGTCCTCATAGCGACCGGACACCCACAAGAAGTCGTCGTCGTTGGTCTCCTTGTCTGGGTTACCCTCAATTAATTTTGCTCGGCCCTTCTTCACTTTGAGGTACCAGCAAAACCCGCTCTTATTTCTACTAAGGCTATACTGATGGAAAATTTCAACCAGACCGAGATTGAGACCGAGCCTCCGGTTCAGTTCGGCGACCCCGTTTATTATTTTGTAAGTGTTATTTGAAACTTGGGTCAGGCAAAGCCTTGTCTGCCTCAAAAACTCACAGATCAAAGGCTGGACCGGGAAGCGGTGCCCTCCCTCTACTATTGACACGACCGTAAAGGGGCACCGGTCTAGATCTCCCCAAGGGGTGTCTCCCTTTTTGGCGAGCTCTAAGATGACGTCATCTGGGATGTTGTAATCCCTGCGAAACTCGGCCATGGCACCGGGCGAGCTAACCATATAGCGGTACTTCCTCATCTATCTCGGTCTTATTTGATATAGTGTATATCTCGGTCAAAAATGTTGGTGGGTCTGCTCGGACTCTGAGCTCCACCAATTAGTGCTGGACTGGCTTGGTCGGTCCTATTTGTTTTGCATTGTTAAAAAATGAGGCTAAGGGTTAGCGCGGCATAAATTCCACGGTTTCTATTGGAAATAACTCAGTGAAAGGATTTTTGGTGTTTTACTGGCCTGACCCCTATCTTGGCTAGATTACTTGGTCGATCTTCTAGCTCGATTCATTCCAATTTACAAATTTTATGGAGTATTCAGCTCGGTTAGGCTTTGCAGTGAAAGTTACAGCTCGGTGCTTTCCTATTTACCAATCTAATTAAAGTATTCGGCTCGGTTGAGACCTCGGTAAGAAGCCACAAACCAGTTTTTGCTCGGCTATAGCCCTACCAATGGATCTAAATGAGCGTTTAGCTCGGTTCTACCCAGATTTTAGCTGTTCATCCCAGAAGTGGGGCGAACTCGTTTGAACCAGGGAGGAACGGGGGGTTCAGAGGCCCCCTCCCATTCTCAAGGTTCTCATTTGCCCTAGGGTGTGCAGGTTCTAAGCAAAGAGAGGGGGCACTGGTGGTTACAAACAAAAATAAATAAAAATACGAAGCATAGTGACACGGAAATGAAGAACATGTATGAAAAAACCTTGAGAAGTAGAAGTAAAAGATGCAAGGGGGGGGGTAGTGCGACTTACCAGGGGGACAGGTGCGAGGGTGAACGCAACCTCGAGAGCTCAATTGTGGCCTTCGAAAGGATCTGAAATGGAGGATGTGGCACAGAAACAACAATGGCAATGGTCTTAGGGGTTCGAAAGTTTGGGAGGTTTAGGGCTTGTGTGGA
Organism: Camellia sinensis; assembly: GCF_004153795.1. NCBI lineage: Eukaryota > Viridiplantae > Streptophyta > Magnoliopsida > Ericales > Theaceae > Camellia > Camellia sinensis. The sequence goes on along the minus strand of NW_021029725.1, from coordinate 172,081 downwards.
AGAGAAGGTGAAAAGTGAAGGGTTTTAGGCCCTTCGTTGGAATACAAAATAGGGGAGGAAGGAACCCCAAATGGCTGCGCCGTTTGAATTTTGCGCGTGCAGAACAGCTGGTTGTACGACCCAGTGGCGTGAAGCCACGTGGTACTGGAAACGCGGCTGTCAGTACGGCTGTACGACCTTTGATGAGACTGTGGAGGAAATGGCCGACCAAACGGGATAGCTCGGCGAAAGATATGCCCCCAATCATGCTCGGCTTGGTGATGACGCAACTCATCCGTTAGCTCGGTCACGATGGTAACCCCAGTCACGACTAGATCGGATGGGGTTAAGGGGCAATTGAGAGGGGAGATTTGCGCCATTAGTACGGCCGAGCTAAGATAGGACGGATCTGTTTTGCTCGGTCTAAAAGATCGGCTGACCGGGCGTGAACTAAGCCTCGCCGAGCTGCGACTAGCAAACATTCGACAGTGCACACGGCCAAGGGGCGAGACCGGGCTACGGGTAGCTCGGGCTAAACTATGGACAAGTGAGGGATGGCACGTCTCTGACCGGTGAGCCGAGATGAGCAGATTCCAGATAACCTCGGATGAAGGTAGAACGGACGGAGGCCGGCATGCCTCGCGACCGGTATGCTACGATAAACCGGTCAATACCAGCCCGGCCCATGAGCATCACCCCGCTGCCCCTTTGCCAAGGGGCAGTCCGGTGGGACATAGCGCGGTTGAGTGCCTGTAGTGATAGTTCTTCGCGGGAGATAGGCCGGTCGTGGTACTGCTGTCTGGTGTGCCACCTAGGCCAATGGCACGAGGGAGGGGACATCTGCTCCACGCATGCCTCAATACCATTAGACAGTTCTATGTGTACTGGTGGGAGGACTAAGCCTTTACACGCGTAAGGTGGTGAGAGGCGAGCACTGCCACCTATCTTGGGAAGGACAGCAGAGGTAGTGCGCGCATAATCTTGAGGTTGCATGGCCAGCCTTGAAATAGGGAGGAGGACAAACGTTAGAGGTATGCAAACTTCTCCCCCAAAAAGAAAATACTCTCTCTCTATCAGTCTTCTTCTTCTTCCTCAATTGGACTAACTTGATCGTCGGAGGGTCTATCCGGCACACCATCGCCAGGCAGCTCACCATTTCTGTGTTGCCAGGTAGACGCCGTCAAGAGAAGCTTGGAGTACAAGGAGTACGGAAAGCAGAGGATATTTTGCCCCCGTACAGGTATGCCTTATGTTATTTTTTTTACTATTCAACAATGATACATCCCTCTAAATCAAGAAGCTCTAATGACATGGAAAGTCGAAAAAAAAAAAACACAAACATCACTATCACAGTAGGACTCACACTCATTAGAGCTATTAGAGCTCCATTATTAGCAGGGCCGACCCTAAGCATAGATCCATCAGGCCATGGCCTAGGGCTCCTTAAAATAGATCCAAAAAAAGAGCCCCTTCTGTTATAGTTTAGTGTAATATTTAGGTATATTTTAAGTTCAAAAAAAATTAAAGAATGTCCAAACTAACTTAAAATAAATTGATCCATTAAAAAATTGAAAGGCCCATTCAAAAAAAATTAGCATTGTTATCTATTGAAAATAGACCAAAAAAAGGGTCCCCTCCTATTATAGTTTAGTGTAATACATTAGATATATTTTAAATCTAAAAAAAAATTAAGGAATGCCCAAACCAACTTAAAATAAATTGATCCATTAAAAATTGAAAGACCCATTTAGAATAATTAGCATTGTTATCCATTGAAAATGATTTTGCAAAAAAACTAGATTGTGCAAGTATGATTGATTTATTTGCTTTTAAAAATGCAAGAAGAGTGAGGATCAAGCGGCATTTATTAGTTGTTGTAATGTAATGTTAAGTATTTTTTGTGATTTGGTTACAAATTTTTTGTCTTTTACCTTCAAATTATTATTATTTTTTCATTCAATGCAAAAAAAATATGAAGGGCCCCAAAAATTTATTAGTTGATTATCAACTTTGGATTCGGAAATCTCAGGACTGGGCCTAATTATTAGAGCTCTAAAACATTTTTGTTTTACTATTACACATGAAGACTTGAGTCCTTGGTATTTATATTCATGTGGACCTTACTACTTTATGTCTAATAGTTTTATTTTATATTTTTAAGAGTAGTAAATTGGGTCTATCATTTGTACTTTGATGATTGAATTTTTTTTGTTATCATATGTTAATAAGATCTTCTATGAATTGTATTCATCAATTTTCATATCAATAAACTTTTCTTTGTTTTTTTGTTTTGTTTTGTTTTGTTTTTTTTGTTTTTGAACATGGTTCTCAACTTTATTGGGTTTATCGGTGTCCATTTCTATGTGAAATAAGGATTGATCTTTATGAATAAAAAATATGATTAATGTAATTGTTTGGTGAGAAAAACAAACCATTGTTTTGATTTATTTATTTTTCCATTTTTACCCATTGTAGTTAGATCACCATTAGACCATCGGTGCAGCCATAAAAAAAATGCTTGAAAAAGTTGTCAAAAAGTCACCAGCGGCAGCAACTAGTGTTGTGGTGGGGACATAGATAGATAGTCATATTAGCTTGACATATAGGTGACATGTGGATAAATAGAGAATGGCAAGTAAATAAATAAATAGATGATACTTGGACAAATAGGTAATATGGACAAATAGATGGGAAGTGGACATAGAGACAGATATCCAAAAGTAATATGGTCTTTCAATTTATTTTGTCATTTTAGCTTCAAAAATTTTGAAATTGGATTTAAGTGCCAAGTGCCCTTAATGATTTGTAATATAAGGACAATAGTTAAGTAAGACTTCTATTATGGTGTGCTCCTTTTGTAACATAATCACAATCCTTCATAATTGATATCATAAAATCTAATAAACTTTTCTTATGACAGTGGAGAGTGTAGGATAGTATTTTATTATTATTATTATTATTTTTTTTTTATTTTTAAGGAAGTATTCCAAAAGAAAGCGTATAATGTATATTCATCACCATCCCGCTCTCACCATCACCGTCACGACCACTTAATTCACCACATCATTAGCACCCCCATTACATCACTACTCCTACCCACCTCAGCACTAGCACCACCTCATTCTCTTCCACTACCACCACCAAGATACCACCTCCACCTCAACACTATCACCACCATTGGCACCTCCTATACTACACTACCACACCACATCCATATCCACATCCACATCCATCTCATCTACCATCCCCACCTCCACCTTCACCAATGCCATCTTTTTCCACCCCCCACTGCTGGAAAATTTACTTTTAGCGGCGTTTAAAAAACGCCGCTAAAAGCACTAAAAACGTCGCTATTTCTTTTTGTGACGTTTAGCACCAAACGCCGACGACGCGGCCGTCGCTATAACTTTATGGCGTTTGAAAAACATCGTTACATTACTATAGGCGGCGTTTTTAAAAATGCCGCCAAATGTCCTTCCCAAGCTAGCTATGACATCACTATGACATTTAGCGACATTTTTGAAAACGCCGTCATAGACATTCATACATTTTAAAAATCTAGTCGTTGGGATAGGATATAATGACGTTTTTTAAACGCCACCATAGCCTTTTTTTTTAATTTTTAAATTGTGCTAATTTTATATAATTGAACAAAAAAAATACCTATCAAACAATTATCAAGAACTAATAATTGATGTTTATTAAAATAATAAATAAACTAAGCTTAAAAAATACCTGTCAATCAATTATGAAGAACTAATAATTGATGTTTATTAAAATAATAAATAAACTAAGCTTGAAAACAAAATTAAAAATAAGAAACAATGCATTACATACCTAAGAATAGAAACAATTCAGACTTTAAATACATCAATTAAAATCAAAATGGTCAAGAAGTGTAATTTGCCCAAAAAAATTAAAAAGGAATAGAAAGCACACTAATATGGGTTATAATATTAAAAATACCACTTGTCTTCCAACTATATCCAAAGATGAGCCTAAACTATATGCAACAGATGATATATTTGGAACCATACAGTACACTATAATCCAATTAAACAAGATAAAAAGAATTAGAGGGAGGGAAAAGTAAAAGAAAAATAACAAATAAAAAAAACTTCATCATATTCCCTCTTTGCCTGAAACATTTTCTTCTTTGCCTGAAACAACCCATCTTCAAATTTATTATTAATTTCTCATATACATCAGAGGAATGAAGGCAGTCACCTGCAAAAGAAAAACAAATTAGCAACAACTTTATCCCGAATAAAATGACAGTCAATTTCTATATGTTTAGAGCGTGAATGGAAAACTGGATTAGAAGCCAATGCCATTGCAGAAATGTTGTCACACCAGAGCTCAGGAACAGAAGATGGAAAAATATGCATATCTTTTAACAATTGCTGCAGCCAGGTTAATTCAGCAGTGGCATTAGCTAATGCTCTGTACTCTGCCTCAGTAGATGATCTAGAAACAATAGGTTGTTTCTTAGCACTCCATGAAATTAGATTAGAACCCAAATAGACACAGTAACCTGAAGTGGACTTTCGATCAACACTATCACTGGCCCAGTTTGAATCAGAAAAAGCTTGAAGAGATAAGGGACCAGCAGTAAAGTGTAGCCCATGATGAAGAGTACCTTTTACATATCTCAACAAACGTTTAACAGCTTAAAAATCAGCATTTGTGGGCAGATGCATATGTTGACATGCTTGGTTAACAGCTAAGGCTAAATCAGGTCTGGTAATAGTGAGGTGCTGAAGACCACCAACAATACTCCTATACCAAGAAGGATTAGAAAATGGAAGCTCATCTGAAGAAGAAGAAGGAGAAGAAGAAGCCTTCACAGCTAAAGGAGTGGAGCAAGGTTTACAATCAGTTAAACCAGCTTTGTGAAGTAGCTCAGTGGCATACTTAGTTTGAGATAAGAAGTAACCCTGAGATAAGGCATTAACGGAGATGCCCAAGAAATAGGACACAGTCCCCAATTCCTTCATGGAGAACACTGTATGCATATGCTGAATAAATTGTGCAAGAAGAACAGGATCACTGCCAATGACTAGAATGTCATCAACATAGACAACAAGAATAAGCAAACTGATGGAAGTGTGTTGAACAAAAAGAGAGGAATCTGAATGACTATTAACAAAGCCTTGAGAAATAAGGAATTTAGAGAAAGTAGAATACCAAGCTCGAGGAGCTTGTTTAAGTCCATACAAGGCTTTCTTGAGTTTGCACACTTGATTAGAAGACTGAATAAAACCTGGAGGTTGTAACATATACACTTCCTCATCTAATGTTCCATGAAGAAAGGCATTAGATATGTCTAATTGATGAATAGGCCAATTAAAATGAAGAGCCAAACAAAGAAAAATACGAATTGTAGGTTGTTTAGCCACAGGGCTAAAAGTTTCATGGAAATCAACACCTTCTTGTTGAAGATATCCCTTTGCCACCAATCTAGCTTTATATCTTGCCACAGAACCATCAGAATTTCTCTTGATTCTATACACCCATTTACAACCAATTGCTATTTTATGAGGAGGAAGAGACACAAGATCCCAAGTGTCTTGTTGCTGCAAGGCTTGAAATTCTTCCTGCATAGTAGTAAGCCACACAGGAGAACCTAAGGCAGCTTGAACAGTAGGAGGTTCAGTGGAAAGATAAGAAGATGAGGTGGTTGTAAGACACAGAGGAGGTTTTATTTTGGATCGAGTGAGCATGGGATGAACATTAGAGGAAACCAAGGAAGGAACCAGAGTAGAAGGCAAACCAGAAGGTAAAGGAAGATCAATAGAAATAGAATGAATAGGAATAGCAGGAGAAGGAGAATAAGAACTCAGAGGTGATGAGGTTGCTGGAGAAGTAGAATTAATAGGACTAGCATGAGGAGAAGGAGAGATAGATGTAGCATGAGGAGAAGAAGGAGATGTAGATGTAGATGTAGAAGGGTCAGTAAAAGACTCAGAAGAAAGAGAAGAAGAAGGCTAGAAGACATTATGAATCTGAGACAAAGAGCTAGTTGAAGATGAAGAGAAAAGAGAAGAAGAAGCAAAAGGAAAGCAGGTTTCATTGAAGATGACATGCCTAGAAACAAAGATTTTGCCACTAATAGGATCTAAACACCTATAGCCTTTGATAGTGGGATGATAACCTAAAAAGACACAAGATAAGGACTTAGGTTGAAGCTTGTGAGTAATATAAGGCTTTAACCAAGGAAAACACTGGCAACCAAAGACTTTGAAGAAAGAAAAATCTGGAAGAGTGTTAAACAAAATCTGAAATGGAGATTTGTGAGACAGAACAGAACTAGGCATTCTATTGATGAGAAATACTGCTGTAGCAACAGCATCAAACCAATATGGCAAAGGTAGAGAAGATTGATGAAGTAGAGTGATAGCAGTTTCAGTGATATGGCGATGCTTTCTCTCAGCAACACCATTCTGTGCTTGTGTATAAGGACAACTGGTTTGATGAATAATACCATGTGAAGAGAAAAGAGAAGCAACCTTTTTGTTTACAAATTCAGTCCCTCCATCAGTTCTTAAAATTTTAAGAGAAGTGTGAAATTGATTTTCAACATAGGCTTTAAACTCAAGCAATTTTTCATAGACTTCACTTTTAAAATGTAAGGGATAGATCCAAGTGAATCTACTACAATCATCAACAAACAAAACATAAAATCGAAAAGGAGCATTATTAACAGTAAAAGGCCCCCATACATCAGCATGAACAAGAGAAAAAGGACTATCACTAGAAGAGCAAGACAATTTGAAAGGAAGTCTATGACTTTTTGACACATAGCAGTCAGTGCAATCTAGGACTTTATTAAAACTCTTTTTATTTGGAAGATGAGATGCCAGGTGTTGAAGTTTGGAAATAGAAGGGTGACCCAATCTTTGATGCCACAGCAAATCAGAGATTGGAGAGACTAAAGTGGTGGAGGACTGAAAAACCTGTGGTTGCTTAGGACAGAAAGTAGAGGATGGAGACAACTGATAAAGGCCATTGATGTTTAATCCTTTATGCAGAATCTGTTTTGTGTGTTTGTCCTGAATGACAAAAGAATCAGAATCAAAAATAACACAACAGTTATGATCCTTGGTTAATTGATGAACAGATAACAGATTGGATGATATAGAAGGAACATGCAAAAGATTGGACAGATGAAAGGAAAATTGAGGTGTAGGAAGAATACCACTTCCAACATGTTGAATAGGTAAAACTGAGCCATTGCCTACTGTAACCTGATCTGAGCCTTGATAGGTTTGATACTGCTGAAGATTGGTCAAATCATGTGTAAGATGAGTTGTTGCTCCTGAATCAATGTACCAAGGTGGAACAGGAGAATCTGAAGAGGAAGAAGTTACTGCAGCAGCATAGGCCTTGGGAGATGCGGAAGGTTGATATTGTGGATCAAGCCGATACCAACAGTCCAATGCAAGATGACCAGATTTGCCACAGATCTGGCAGACAGAGGAAGCAGAACCAGAATAGGCTGATGCTCTGGAACGATTGTTAGAAAATCGATTATGAGATCTGTTGCCATGAAAAAACCTACCACTTCTACCTCCTCTGTACTGAGATCTACCACTGAAAGTAGGACGATGATATGATCCAAGAATGGAGTGTTGTGCTTCAAAACCAGAACCAGAAGCAGAACCAGAATCAAAACTAAAACTAGAAGTGGAACCTTTGGGTGCTGAATAAGCAACATGCAAATCAGATTTGGAAGAATGCTTAATCTTGCTCTCGATGTGAATTTCTTCTGAGCCAAGTAAGGAACACAACTCTTCCATAGAGATAGCATTAGATCTAGTACGCCAACAGTCCAATGCAAGATGACCAGATTTGCCACAGATCTGGCAAATAGAGGAAGCAGAACCAGAATAGGCTGATGCTCTGGAACGATTGTTAGAAAATCGATTATGAGATTTGTTGCCACGAAAAAACCTACCACTTTGACCTCCTCTGTATTGAGATCTACCAGTAAAAGGAAGATGAGGATATGATCCAAGAATGGAGCGTTGTCCTTCAAAATCAGAACCAGAAGCAAAAACAGAAGTAGAACCTTTAGGTGCTGAATAAGCAACATGCAAACCAGGTTTGGAAGCATGCTTGATCTTGCTTTCAATGTGAATTTCTTCTGAGCCAAGTAAGGAACACAATTCTTCCATAGAGACAGCATTGGATCTGGTACGAATGGATGTTTTGAAGGCATCATATTCGTCTGGTAAGCCATTTAAGGTAAGAAGAATGAGATCTTCATCCTCAACCTTTGCACCAGACAGAGCTAACTGATCTGAAACTGCTTTGATCTGTGAAAGATAGCAGTCAATTGAAGAAGATTGTTTTCGAATGGTATGAAGCTGGTTCTTCAGTTGATGAATATGAGATCGAGAGACAGAAGTAAATTTCTTCTCTAAGGTTTTCCAAACTTGAGAACTACTGTGGAGATGAAGAACAGAGGCATAGACTGATGAAGATAAAGTTGCAGTTAAACATGTGAGCAGATTTGCATCAATAGCTTCCCATTGAAGATATGCAGGATTGGAAACAAATTTTCCAGATGCATCAGGAATTTCAGATGGAGGACAAGGACCAAAATTGGACAGAAGAGACTGAAGACTTGAAGGTAAAGAAACAGGATCAGCCATGGATGACTCTTGAAGAATACTCGGAAGAGTTTAGGAAGGCTCTGATACCATGTGAAGAATAGAAGATATTTTTCTATATTCCATTCAATCAATATTCATATACACTGCTCAAGATATTTATAGAGAACAATATCTAACTAACTCAGTAACTGATTAACAAATTCAGTAACTAACTCAGCTAACTAACTAACCAATTCAGCTAACAACCACTTTAACTGTTTAACAACCATTACAGCTGTGATGACTCAGTTATCATTGCTGACTTCTTATTAAGCTGAGACTGAAGCTTTGACTCTGCCTCTAGCTGCACCTGAGACTGCACCGAAGTGTGTGAGTGCTGCTGTGAGTGCTGTTGCACCTGTGTATGATGTATCTTAGCAGTTAGGCAGGCCATCGCCCGTGCTCACTCCTACAGGGATTTAGGTCTAATTGTGAAATGAATGGTATAGTTGAGATGAGTGATTTGGATGATTCAAAAAATGATGGTTGTGGTTTTGTGTATTTTGTGTAATTATTGGATGGTCATTAATTTTGATGTATGTATACAAAGTGTATAAAAGGGAATTGGGGTGGGTGCTACGCAGGGGTACAATAGTCATTGTTTCGTTTCAGATATCATTTTGATGTTTCAAACTATTTATTTTTTTAAGATATATTAAATAAGACATGCTTACAAAAAATCAAGTTGATCAGAAATGAAAAACCCTTTCATCAAATGTATCTAAAAAAATGAATGGCAAATGTAATTTAAAGTATAATCTGAATATAAATATTATTTGATGAAATAGTTACCGATGTTTGATTATCTTGAATTTTTACAAGTATATTCTACTCGATGTAACATAAAAAGTAAATGGTTTAGATAATCAAAATGAGATCTGAAATAAGTCACTTCGGCTACACAAAAATGGTTGTTGTGCCCACAAAGGTCACCCCAATTTCATATAATAGTGTGTAAATGTATTTTAAACTAGGGTTATCTAAATTTGACTTTAGTCTATGTAATTTCACCCTTGTAATTTTATTGGGAGCTTTTTTGACAAATTCTTTTTTTAAGAATTTTATTCCATCCAACCTATATTCTTTTTAACTATTCCATTAGATCCTATTCGAGGTAATAAGGCTAAAACACCATCAATCTCTTATACCCCCTATTAATGTTGGAATATTTAATGTTGATTGTCATTATATTTTGGTAGTTCTCATGCATCAGGATATTCACTGTCGTTATATTCATGTTAATTTGAAATAAATTTTTGTCATTGTGTTGTCAATTATATGAAGTGAATATTCACATTATATAATTAAAATGAATGTTTACATCATTATATTCACATTAATTTGAAATGAATTTTTGTCATTGTGTCGTTACTTACATGATGTGAATATTCATACTAAAACACATGAATATGAACGTTTACATCATTACATTAGATGAGAGAGAATGTTCACATGTTGTGAACGTTCACATCACTACATTAGATGAGAGAGAATGTTTACATGATGTGAATGTTCACATCATTACATGTTGTGAATAAAAATGTATTGTCAATTAAAAATATAATGAACATTATTTTTAATGTGTTTTCAATCAAAAATAAGAAGGTTCACATGTTGTTAATATTCACATCACAACATTAGATGAGAGAGAATTTTTTGAAAAGGTGTTGTGAACGTTCACATCAGATGAGAGAGAATATTTACATTATTTTTAATGTGTTGTCAATTAAATATATTGTTGTGAACTTTCACTTCACTACATTAGATGAGAGATAATTTTTCGGAAAGGTGTTATGAACGTTCACATCAGATGAGAAAAAATGCTCACATCATTTTTAATGTGTTGTCAATTAAAAATATATTCAATAATATAAACTAATAACATCAATGCTATTTAATTTTTGTATGAAATTTCCTATGCCTTGGTCATTTCCCTTCTCTCTCCTCCCCCAATATTAAATATCAAAATTAAATATCAATATTAAATATAAGGGCATAAGAGTCTAAGAAAATAGTGTAAATCAAGAAAAATGATTTTATGGAATAAAAGTATAAATACATGGGACTAAGTGGGTTAAAAAATTCCTTCATGGACTTTTTGGGATAGAATACTTCTAAATTGAACAAGTCTACAGTTTAAGTATAGTTTTAATTTGGTCATTCATTTCAAATTGGAGGTTAGAATTAATAATTTTGGGGACACTTGTTAATTTAGATGGAAGAATCAAATTGAACAAGTTGCTACACTTTAAGTATAGTTTCAATTTGATTAACGTAATTCTGTTCAAATTGAAGATTGAAATTAATAATTTTGGGAACACTTGAAGTTGTAATTATGTAGATTTTCTTTTCCTTGGTGACATGTGAGTGTCCACACGCGAAAAACAAATGATGTTGAAAATGACAAACAAATGAAGCCGAAAAAGTCTTTAAATGATAGAAACAAATCATTCAGAAAAGTCTTAATGAAATTGGAACATAATTAAACAGAAAAAATAATATATATATATATATATATATTATATTTATAATTATCAGTGAGTGATAAATTTTTACTTATATATAAATCTATATATTATATAAGAAAAAAAGAGTTTTAGTGAGGAAGATTGTGAGAGTTTCAATATCTCATATTAATTTTCTTGATCTTCTTAATTTTAAATAATTAAGAAAATCTGCATTGACTAACTTTTATTTGATAATCTCACAAAAGGAGAAGAAGGAAAAAAATGAGTTGTTTTACGTATATAAAGTAAATCTTATATTTTCATCCCATTTAATATTGTAGCGTTGTGCATGTTTCAATTCAATATAGTTTAAATTTTAAAAAAAAATTAATTAATTAATTTTAACCTAGCCGATTAGGCTAAATCATTTTTGATTTGATTGATTTTTTGGTTTAAGCGTAATTTTAGCAGTTTTATCAAAACATATTAATTAGATTTGTTTATTTTGAAATAAATTAAAAATTGATCTGCAATTTAATATTGTAGTGTTGTGCATGTATCAATTCAAAATAGTTTAAATTTTAAAATTTTAATTAATTAATTTTGACCTAGTCGACTAAATCATTTTTGACTTGATTGATTCGTTGGTTTAACCGTGATTTTAGCAGTTTTATCAAAATATATTAATTAGATTTGTTTGATTTGAAATAAACTAAAAATTGATCTGATTAAAGATTGAAAAATTGAGATTGCCTTATTAGAAATAAAATTTCCGTCCAAAATAATTGTTAGCTTTTATTTTATAATTCTACATCGAAAAAAGAAGAAAAAAGTGAGTTGTTTCACTTATATAAAGTGAATCATAATAGTGTTGTGTATACTCCAATTTAAGACAGTTTAAATTTTAAAATTAAATAACATTTAAAAGTTTTAATTAATTAATTTTTATATAGGTTGGTTGGTCATTTGACCTAACTAATTAGCCTAAACCATTTTGGGTTTGACCGATTCGTCGGTTTAATCGTGATTTCTTATACTAATTTTTATTAATTTTAAACAATTAAAAAAATTTCCATTGACTAACTTCCATTTAACCATATAAAAATAAAACTCTAATTAGTTTATGATTTATTTTATAATCTCACATTGGGAGAAGAAAAAAAAGCAAAGTTTGTTTCACTATTTATATATTATATAAGAAAAATGAGGTTTTAGGAAGAAGCCCTCTACGAGCTCTAAACCCTCATTCTAAGATTATTGAATTTTTATTATTAGCTAGCTTTCATTTACCTTTTATTTTACAATCCCATATCGGGAAAAGAAAAAAAAGAAGAAGAAAAGTGAATTGTTTCACTTACATAAAGTGAATCTTATACTCCCATTTATATAAGCAAAATGAGATTTTTAGTAAGAAAACTTATGATCAATATCTCATACTAATTCCCCCCCCCTTAATTTTAAACAATTAAGAGTATCCTCATTGGTTAACTTCCATATAACTTTTATTGTACAATCCCACATAGAGATTTTGATTTAAAAAATAATTTTATATGAGATTTTGAAACTCTCATAATATCTCTCATTAAAAGTATTCTTTTGTAAATATATAGATATATTAAAAATCTCAACATCATATTCTTGATGTTCCTTAATACAAAAATTATGAGATAATAATGAAAATTTTAAATTTGTATTTAAAACTTATAAATCTAATCTAAATAGTATATAAAGAAAATGAGATTTTTAGGGAGAAACCTTTTAGGAGCTCCAAACCCATATTCTAAAATTATTGAATTTTCTTAATTTTAAACAATTAAGAAAATTCTTATTGGCTACCTTGCATTTACCTTTTATTTTACAATCCCACATTGGAAAAAGAAAGAAAAATTGAATTGTTTCACTTAGATAAAGTGATTCTTATACTCCCATTTATATAAACAAATTGAGATTTTTAGTGAGAAACCCTATGATCAATATTGCATACTCATTTTTTTTTTAAAATTTTCTAAATTTTAAATAATTAAGAAAATTTCCATTGACTAGCTTCTATTTAAATTTTATTTTACAATCATACATAGATGTTTTAATTTTAAAAATAATTTAGTATGAGATTTTGAAACTCTCATAATATTTAATTTTAAAATAATTACAATCCCACATATAGAAAAGAAAAAAAAAGTGAGTTGTTTTACTTATGTAAAGTGTTACAATCTCACATTAGGAAAAGAAATAAAAAGTGAATTGTTTCACTTATATAAAGTGAATCTTATAAAAAGAGTTTTGAAGAAAAAGCCTTCTAAAAGTTCCAAACTTTCATTCTAAAATTATTAAATTTTCTTAATTTTAATTAAGAAAATTCTCATTTGGTAGCTTCCATTTACTTTTTATTTTACAATTCCACATCAGAAAAAAAAGGAAAAAGTGAATTGTTTCATTTATATAAAGTAAATTTTATACTCAATTTATATAAATTATTGAATTTTCTTAATTTTAAACAATTAAGAAATTCCACCTTGGCTATCTTTGATTGACTTTTATTTTACAATCCCACATTGGGAAAATAAAGAAAAAATGAATTGTTTCACTTATATAAAGTGAATCTTATACTATTTATATAAGCAAAATGAGATTTTTAGTGAGAAGCCTCATAATCAATATCATTTTTTTTTTGATTTTTTTAATTTTAAACAATTAAGAAAATCTCAATTGGTTGGCTTTCATTTAATTTTTATTTTACAACCCCACACAGAGGTTTTCATTTTAAAAATAATTTTGTATGATATTCTAAAACTCTCATAATATTTAACTTTAAAATAATTACAATCCCACATCGAGAAAAGAAAAAAAAAAGTGAGTTATTTCACTTATATAAAGTGAATCTTGTACTCTCATTTAATATTATTGTATTGTGCATATTTCAGTTTAAGATGATTTAAATTTTAAAATATAATTTAAAAGTTTTAATTAATTAATTTTGTTGTAAATTGGTTGGTCTTTTGACTTAGCCGATTAGACTGAATCGTTTTCGGTTTGACTGATTCACTGGTTTAACTGCCGTTTTAGCTGTTTTATCAAAATATATTGCTTAGATTTGTTTGATTTGAAATAAACTAAGATTGACCCTATTAAAAATTGAATGACTGAGATTGCTTGATTAGAAATGAATTTCCCGTCCAAATAACTGTTAACTTTTATTTTAAAATCCCACATCAGGCAAATGAGAAAAAAATGAATTGTTTCATTATATAAACCTTATGCTTCCATTTAATATTGTAGTGTTGTATATGTTTTAATTCAAGATAGTTTAAATTTTAAAATTAAAATAAAATTTGAAAGTTTTAATTAATTAATTTTTGTATAAGTTGGTTCGGTCTTTAACCTAGTTGATAGGATGAACCGTTTTCGGTTTGACTAATTTGCTGGTTTAATTGTGATTTTGGCGGTTTTATCAGATATATAGGTTAAATTTGTTTGATTTGAAATAAATTAAAGATTGACCTAATTAAAGATTAAACGGCTAAGATTGCTTGATTCAAAATAAATTTTTCGTCTAAATAATTGTTAACTTTTAAACAATTAAGAAAATCCTCATTAACTAGTTTTCATTTAACTTTTATTTTAGGAAAAATTATGCAAATAGCCCTTGTAGTTTACACGATGTGTCAATTTGGTCTTTATAGTTTCAATTTTCTCGATTTTGCCTCTTAATTTAACGGATTGTGTCATTTTAGTCCAATAAATAACGGTTGTTAAGTTAATTTAATGAAAGGTCAAATAATGTGTCAATTTAGTCTCTGTACTTTACACGATGTGTCAATTTGGTCCCTGTAGTATCAATTTTCTCGATTTTAACAAGGACTAAATTGACACATTGTAAAAATTACAGAGATCAAATTGACACATTGTTTGACTTTCTGTTAAATTAACTTAACAACCGTTATTTATTGGACTCAAATGACACAATCCGTTAAATTAAGAGACAAAATCGAACAAATTGAAACTGCATGGACCAAATTGACACATCGTGTAAATTACAGTGACTATTTGCATAATTTTTTCTTTATTTTATAATCACACATCGAAAAAAGAAGGAAAAAGTAAATTGTTTCACTTACATAAATTGAATCTTAGGCTCCCATCTATATAAGCAAAAAAAGATTTTTAGTAAGCAGTCTTATGATCAATATCTCATATTATTTTTTTTTGATTTTCTTAATTTTAAACAATTAATAAAATTCCGATTGGCTAACTTCCATTTAACTTTTATTTTACAATCCCACATAGAAGTTTTGATTTTAAAAATAATTTTGTATGAGATTTTGAAACTCTGATAACATCTCTCTTTAAAAGTATTCTTTTATAAAATATATAGATATATCGATAATCTCAATGTCACTCGTACGGCCCCTTTATACAAAAATTATAAGATAATTATGATCATTTTAAATTTGTATTTAAAACTTATAAATTATAAGATAGATTATTATAATTCTAAATTTATATTGTATCGATTTTAAATTTAAATTAATAAAATACTTTTCATATTTAGTGATAGTTTAAATTTTAATAAAATAAAATTTAAAAATTTAATTAATTAATTTTTGTGTAAGTTGGTTTGTCTTTTAACCTAACTGATTAAGCTAAACCGTTTTTAGTTTGAATGATTTGCTGGTTTAATCGTGATTTTAATGGTTTTTCATGTTACGATGATTCTTTTTTACTCATTAAGTTTTTAAATTTTTTAAAAAATTATTTTCCTTTCTAAAACCGATATGATAATTTTTAAAATTCATATAATTTTATTCTAAAATAGTGAAATATTAGAACTATGTCATTTTTTTTAATAACAAAGCATAATTTTAATTATTAATTGTCAATACACCAATTTTAATCCATCTATACTATATATTATAGTAAATGAACATTTGAAACAAAATCCTTAGACTTATATATAAAATTTTATTTACGAGAGATAAAATATAAAATAATTAAATATAATTATCATACTTTTAATAAATAATATATTATTTTATCTCGTACATAGTACATGTGATATGGTGAATGATATTGTGAAGTTACAAGCATATTAAACCCTTGTGCTATGTTGGTTCACTAGAATAAAAGTGGAATGTAATGGAATGCTTATTGGTTAGTATTTTTTTGGATTCATTCACTTACAATGATAATATGCTAGTTCTATAATGCATCAATTGAAAATAAAATTTTAGACAAAAATGAAGAGTATTTATAGCAGTGTTTAGGAAGGGCTAAAATGACTATTTTAGTCGTAAAAGACAAAATAGGCTATTTTAGTCACAAAAAATAAAATATCACATTCAACCCATAATCATTACACTCTTCTCTCATAAAAAAAATCAAAAAAATCAAAAAATCAAAAAATCCTTTCCAAAACAAATTTTTTAACTCAAGCTAAATAATCAAAAAAGTCAAAAAAAATTAGAAAGCCAACCTACTTTCTAGGTGGCGGCTATGTCGTAATATTTTTCCAAGTGGGAAAAAGTGTCAATCAAAGCAACCACAAGAACTTGGAAGGAAGCAGAGTAGTAGAAAATTAAGGCCAAATTTGACATGATTGAAAAAAAATAAAAAGTCAAAAAGTCACTATCCTATTTAAGTCATATCATCTTATTTAAGTCACATCACCTCTCTAACACATCACTTCAAACCCAACTCATATTTCATAAAAAGTCAAAAAATACACTTATTTAATCTTCCCAAACTAGACATAAAACAATCAAAGCAACCATGAGAACTAGGAAGGAAGAAAAGAAGTCGAAAATAAAAACAATAATAATAAATAAATAAAAACTTCCTCCCCAAGCTAATTGACTACCACAGGTCGGGTCAACAATCAGTAGCCATAAAGAAAATAGAAAGAAACTGTAGTAGCTATTTGGTCTTCCGTGCTCTACAAGCTCATTGACTGACATAACAAACCTCATATTTGTTCTCTCTCTCTCTCTCTCTCTCTCTCTCTAAATAAAGCCAAATTCTCAACTCAATTCTTATATCACTCATCATCTTCTCATTCTCTCATCTTTTCTCATTCCAAAATCATTTTCAACTTCATCCTATAAAAACAGCTAAAACAATACAAAGTATGGTTCTTTTCTCAGCCATTTTCAGTTGCTTCTTTCCATCATCACCGGAACGGGTTTCTGACGATGCCAGAAGCCAACAAGTGAAAGCAGCTTCAATGGGGAAAGACAAAAGGAACTCAAAGTCATCAAAAGGAGCTCCAATTGTGGTGTCATACTTCCCGGTTAACTCGCAGCTCTCTCGCTTGTAGTAATTGAAGTTCATGATGGAGCATGTAGTTTGAGTTTGAAAGTCTTCACAATTCATGTTCCCCTATGTTATGCATTTTCAACTGCATGATGGCGTCTCGTGATTTTTGTATTTCAAAATTCTCACCGCAGCCTGCTGCATGTAGTTTTAGTTGAAAATGCATTAACGACTAGGGGGACATCAAATTTAAGAACAGAGGATCTTAAAATCAGACAAATTTCTTTGAAAAGTACTCTGATGATGGCAAAATCAAGGAATGGAGAGAGAGAGAGAGCAATAAGTACTTGTTACACAAATAGTAGTGTTAAAGGGGTTTCATTCTTGATAAGATCTTCTTAATTGAATGATTTGTGTTGTCTGTGGCCATGGAAATCATATTTCAATGTAATTTCATTAAATAAATGCATTATTAAGATTGTCTTCATTTGTTTGATTTCTCAAAACTCAGGTCATTTTTTAATGTTTATGTATGGTGGTATTTGACGATACTAAACAGAAATCACACTCCTACTAGCACATGAAGTACAAATGTAATTTGTGATGTTGATATTAACCAGAAAAGAGTAGAGAGAGAGAGAGAGAGAGAGAGAGAGAGAAACTAAGGGAGTAAATATGTTAATTTAACATAGTTGATTAGAAAAAAATAAAATAAAATAAAATTAATTGTGAGAATTTCAATATTTCAATCTTAATTTTTTAATTTTTTGATTTAAAAAAAAAATTCAAAATTTATTGACTTTCTCAACACACAAGCATTTTTTACTTCTTCAATATCTACTGTCGCACTATTTTCAAATTCCCCCATACGTTATGGTTAGTGATGAGATTACTAAATTATTTTTATAAAAAATCTACAATAAATAATTTGTACATTAAAAAAAATCTAACACACAGTGTTTCTGACCCACAAATCTTGTGAGAATTCCAATATCCTAATATTAATTTTCTAATTTTTTAATTTTTAAAAAGAAATCTCAGCATTTATTGATTTCTCCAAACCCACAAGCATTTTTGACTTCTTCTATACCTAATGCCGCACCATTTTTAACTTCTCCCATATACTATGATTAGTGATGGGATTGTTAAATTATTTTTATAAAAAATATAAAAAAAAATAAATTGTATATTAAAAAATTTGAAACAAATATAAATTCTTATTAAAAAATAACAAGTTGCAATTGCGAAAAAAATTACACTGTAAAAAATAATTTGTATATTAAAAAAAATCTAAAACAAATATAAATTTTATTAAAAAAATAACAGGTGGCTGTTCCGAAAAACAAATAGAGAAAGAAATTACACTGTGCATTTCATTAAAATCTAAAAAAATAATTTGTAAAATATCTAAAACAAATATAAATTCATATTAAAAAATAACAGGTTACAATTGTGAAAAAAGAAAGAGAAAAAAATTACTGTGCATTTCAGTAAAGTCTAAAAAAAATAATTTCTATATTAAAAAAATATCTAAAATAACTATAAATTCTTATTAAAAAAATAACAAGTACTATGTGGAACTTGATGACGAATTATTTGAGGTGAATCTTAAGGGAAGTGCTTGGAGAGTCAAAAGGAATGAGACTCAGCTCTAGGGGAACTTGGTTGTGGAGGGAAGAGGTTCAAGCGATAGTTAATGTAAAAAAAGAGTGCTTTAAAAAGTGACAGAATGATAGAACTGAGAAAAACCTTAGGAGCTATAAATTGGCTAATAAGGAGGTCAAGAAATGAGTGAGAGAGGCTAGGTTGAAAGCTTATGATGACCTATACACTAGGCTAGATAGTAAGGAGGGAGAGAAGAAGGTATAGAAACTTGCTAGGATACGGGAGAGGAAAATAAGAGATTTTAATCAAGTTAAGTGCATCAAGAATGAGGATTCTAAGATATTGGTGAATGATGAAGAGATTAAGGAATGATGAAAGAACATGCAATTCAAATACTGTTCATGTGAACATTCATATCAACATTGTGCATAAACAAACCAATAGTCTAGTTGTTACAAAACATGTTCTTGTGAAGATGAATGCCGATTCCTTCAAAGTTGGGTTAACCAGCTCTTGTAGTTCGAGTAGTATTTCTCCATATGTATCTATCACCTGCACAAACAGAGGGGTGGCAGTACATTATTTCTAGTGTCTACATAGTGTGTCTGTGTGTATGTATGTTTTGTATAAATTTGCGAGTGTCATACATTGTTGTATATTGATTCTTCCTTGATGATCTGTACGATGTCATCAAAATACATATATCTAGACTTTGAGTCCTCTCGCCACACAAGCAACTTGTGCATTCTGATTACAAAAAATGTGAATGTTAACATTGCACAATTATAAAATGATCTAATCCATTACGTACAGATGTGAAGCTTCACATCATCATTAAAATAAATACAATCTCAACGTGTATAATCACTTATTTATTATTGTCATTCTTGTGTAAATTTTGGACCTTTTGCCTATTGAGTTTGCTCATGTTGGCCCAAACCTTCATTCTGTTAGTCAAAGTTAACTTCTTAGATTTTGTTGGGTGCTTTGTTTGTGGATGTTTGCCCACATCTTATAGAATGTAGACTGTATGAGATTGGTCTTCAGCTCTCTCTTTCTCTTACTTTTGGCCAGGCAGGTTGAGGAATTAAAAGTCAACCATGCAGTCCTCTTTCCGTACCTTCTGCTTGATACGCTTCACCCTAGATGGTGGGCTGAGAATGTCTTTCAGTGGTGCAATGGGATACTTCTTAAGGCTGTCATGAACCTTTTGTGCTTCGACTTACATGATAATATGGACGGACTGATCATCGTAAAGGTCTTGAAGAATCGTTTTTTCGCATTCTAGGTTGATGACCAATTTTGTCAACCGCTCAATTTCTGCATCCTTCCGCTATATGCAATTCTTGATCTCCATGTCCACATTGGATGGGTCTGATTGGTCAAATAATTTGGCTTCAAGTACAACGATCACCTTTGCCCTCAACTTCCATGATTCTTCCAAGTGTTTGTATTTTGCTTCCCATTGTTGTAAGAAACCCCAAGCTTTTTGGTTTTTTTCTATAAGCATATCTACGATGTCCAGTTCACTTGGTTGTGCTACGGTGATACCTCTCTTAGCATTGGGGCTATTAAAGCTGGTGTTGATGTCATCGTTAACATCATTTAGGTCAACTGTATCCCCAGAAATTCCATCACGGTTGTCACTGCCTTCATTGTTTTTGCTTTCAACATTGTTGCTTTTATCTTGTTTGGGTGTTGCATTCGACGAATCCTCACGTTTGGGATCCACCATCAAATTGATATGATGGTATATCGTTGCTTCTATTGGAAATGCCATCAGCTCGCCGCCATATACCTGGAATTGGAAACATTATGTTAGTCACATAGTTCATTGTGTCAATACATGAATGTTGACAACATTTTGGGGTGTACTTTTGTCTCATTTAAACTAAGCTTTGGCAAAGATATGGACTTCATGTTGGTATGTAAAGCTGTGAGGTTCCATTTCATACACCGAGAAATGGCATTAGGTTTGTGAGGTTGTAACCAGTACTGAAACAAATAACAAAATTCAATGTTGATTTTAGAAAAATTAACACTTGCATGAATGTTCATATCAGTAAACACTACTGTCAATGTTTGCACCAGCAGCACACTGATGTGAATGTTCACACCAGTGTCTACTAATGTGAATTTTTACATCAGTACACTCTTGTCACGCCCCCAAACCGCCCCTAGTAGTTTGGTGCCGTGATGGTCAGTAATCCGAGATTACCGAAGGCCGACTTACAAAATTCACACACAATCAGAGTACAATATACGGGGCTCACAAGTGCGGAAGCAATAATCTAAAATACAAGTGGTCCATAAGAGCAGTGCATAGTCAAATGGAATGGCATACATCTTTACATAACTTATAACTTGATTACAAAAGTACATGTTACATCTTGGCAAAGGGCTTCTCAAGCCGACATAAATATAACACATGAAATACAAAACATGGAACATGATCTTCAGGATTGCCGACATCCTTACAGCCGACCAAACAAGCATACAAAACACACATCTTGGCGACACCGACCTCTTGCTTATTACCTACATATATACATAGGGAGGGTGAGCTTGGATACTCAGTGAATGGTATAAGTAATAAAGGGGTTAAATGAATGATTTCCAAGGTCCTTGTCAAAACAATACATATATCATAGCTTGTTCAAAACATGGGATGAATCAAGTTCATCGAACAAATCTTGGTCTTTCAAATCTTGCTTGGGATGTTAAATAACATCTACATAATACATGGGGTGATGACATATCAAGACAAGAGTGCAGTTGCATTATAGTCCCCTGCAACTAAGGACTTTCAAGAAATGTCATCAAAACAAGATAGTGCTTAATATACAAGTAGGGATAGTCATTCATGCTAGATCAAATACTTTTCAAAACAAGGCAAGACGAGATTTATGAAAGCAAGTGTAACATAGCTTTATTAAAAATACCACTCACATAGTTCTTGGGATGTCGGGATCAAGGCAAAGGTCCAAGTCCTACAAACACGTGGCAAAGTCTATTGAACGCACTCTTAAAACAAGCTTCACATGAATGCAAATGATCTAGGGAAAACATGCTGAAAACATCTAGGGAAAACATACTGGAAATACCTAGGGAAAACATGCTGAAAACACCTAGGGAAAACATGCTAGAAAACATCTAGGGAAAACATGCTAGAAAACATCTAGGGAAAACATGCTAGAAAACATCTAGGGAAAACATGCTAGAAAACATCTAGGGAAAACATGCTAGAAAACATCTAGGGAAAACATGCTAGAAAACATCTAGGGAAAACATGCTAGAAAACATCTAGGGAAAACATGCTAGAAAACATCTAGGGAAAACATGCTAGAAAACATCTAGGGAAAACATGCTAGAAAACATCTAGGGAAAACATGCTAGAAAACATCTAGGGAAAACATGCTAGAAAACATCTAGGGAAAACATGCTAGAAAACATCTAGGGAAAACATGCTAGAAAACATCTAGGGAAAACATGCTAGAAAACATCTAGGGAAAACATGCTAAAAATACCTAGGGAAAACATGCTGAAAACACCTAGGGAAAACATGCTAAAAATACCTAGGGAAAACATGCTGAAAACACCTAGGGAAAACATGCTAAAAATACCTAGGGAAAACATGCTGAACTTAGGCTTGACATGACCTAGGCTTGGCATGACCTAGGCTTGGCATGACCTAGGCTTAACATGACCTAGGCTTAACATGACCTAGGCTTGGCATGACCTAGGCTTGGCATGACCTAGGCTTGGCATGACCTAGGCTTGGCATGACCTAGGCTTGGCATGACCTAGGCTTGGCATGACCTAGGCTTGGCATGACCTAGGCTTGGCATGACCTAGGCTTGGCATGACCTAGGCTTGGCATGACCTAGGCTTGGCATGACCTAGGCTTGGCATGACCTAGGCTTGGCATGACCTAGGCTTGGCATGACCTAGGCTTGGCATGACCTAGGCTTGGCATGACCTAGGCTTGGCATGACCTAGGCTTGGCATGACCTAGGCTTGGCATGACCTAGGCTTGGCATGACCTAGGCTTGGCATGACCTAGGCTTGGCATGACCTAGGCTTGGCATGACCTAGGCTTGGCATGACCTAGGCTTGGCATGACCTAGGCTTGGCATGACCTAGGCTTGGCATGACCTAGGCTTGGCATGACCTAGGCTTGGCATGACCTAGGCTTGGCATGACCTAGGCTTGGCATGACCTAGGCTTGGCATGACCTAGGCTTGGCATGACCTAGGCTTGGCATGACCTAGGCTTGGCATGACCTAGGCTTGGCATGACCTAGGCTTGGCATGACCTAGGCTTGGCATGACCTAGGCTTGGCATGACCTAGGCTTGGCATGACCTAGGCTTGGCATGACCTAGGCTTGGCATGACCTAGGCTTGGCATGACCTAGGCTTGGCATGACCTAGGCTTGGCATGACCTAGGCTTGGCATGACCTAGGCTTGGCATGACCTAGGCTTGGCATGACCTAGGCTTGGCATGACCTAGGCTTGGCATGACCTAGGCTTGGCATGACCTAGGCTTGGCATGACCTAGGCTTGGCATGACCTAGGCTTGGCATGACCTAGGCTTGGCATGACCTAGGCTTGGCATGACCTAGGCTTGGCATGACCTAGGCTTGGCATGACCTAGGCTTGGCATGACCTAGGCTTGGCATGACCTAGGCTTGGCATGACCTAGGCTTGGCATGACCTAGGCTTGGCATGACCTAGGCTTGGCATGACCTAGGCTTGGCATGACCTAGGCTTGGCATGACCTAGGCTTGGCATGACCTAGGCTTGGCATGACCTAGGCTTAACATGACCTAGGCTTGGCATGACCTAGGCTTGGCATGACCTAGGCTTAACATGACCTAGGCTTGGCATAGCAAGAAGGAACAAAGTATGCATACAATACTTAGGGAAAACATGATAGCATCAAGACAAGACAAGAACCTTTACCTAGGCAAAACAAGTCCAAGTCTACAAATGCAAGCTTAACATGACAAAATCATGCAATGTACATGAACATGACTAAGACATGAATGTGGGTTATTACAACTCTGTTGTGAATGTTCCTATCATTGCACATTGATGTGGATGCTCACATCAGTGTCCACTAAAATGAATGTTTGTGTCAATATACACTGATGTGCATGTTCACATCAATAATGTCAACCTTGACATCATTGCCTACCAATGTGCGTGCTATATTTATCTTGGTGCCAACATGAGCAAAACACTGGTGTCAATATTTACATTAGATCATTTTATTATGAATGTTCCCACCATTACATACTGTTTTGAACATTCACATCAGTTTGTATTGATGCCAACATTCACACTAGTGTCTACCGATGTGTGTGTCACATTTGTTTTGTTACAAACAGGAGTGAATAGACTCTATGAATGTTCATATTACATCTATATAATAAGATTTATGGGATTTACCATTAACAACATAACACATCCGATGGCTCGTCCTGGTTTTCCCCAGTTTTAGCCCACTGAGCCCATGAGAGTTGCCCGGATGCTCTCAGCCCAGTCATAGTCGATCATCTTGTCTAATGGGTCCATGTATAAACATAATGCCCATCCAATTGTTTCTCCGGACGTGGAAAAGAATAGTTTCACCCATGCATACATGCAAACTAATCTTGCAACCTCTTTGTTGTCTTGTTTCTTTGTGCCATTTAATGCTTTATTCAAAATTTCATGTATTTTGCTGCACTTAACCGACTGATATCATTGCACGTTCGATGTATGATGCCGGTCGTTGGTTTAACGCCACAAGAGAGGTCCATCGGCATGGTGCTGCAGTCAGTGAGTACGAGTGCATACCTCTTCCTTATTGACTCTGGAACCTGATACTTAAAAAAATCCTCAATACCATAAAGAGCTAATCCGTCCATGATTCCCATCAGTACAAACTGTGGAGAGATCCAAAATACAGATATTGTTGCAATGGCTTCGGGATTACCTAACAAGTCATGTTTTTTCAAAGCTTTTAGCCTTTTATACTCCACCCACCGAGCAACATTACAACAAGCCAAAGCTACAAGCATTCCTAAACCAACCTTCATTCAAGCTAAGTATCTCCCATTCATTCGCTCTATTCGTCGTTCAAATACTATCCTATAGAGAGGTTGCACTGCACACTATGAAGCACGACCACCTCTCCGAGGGCTCCGTACCAGTGTTAGACACGTGTCAGACACGGACACGCGACAGGCACGCGGAGAGCACGTGTCCGACACGCACCAGAGAGTGTCCCATTTTTATTCTTATTTTTTTTATATCCGGACACGTTCAGGACATGTTATAGAAACTTTCGGGACATGTTCGGGGGTAATTTCAGAAATTACAAAAAAAATTTGGGGTCGATTTGTAAATAAGTAAAAATTGATCAATATCTGCCCTAATCTACTTGGATTAGAACAGAAACGGAAGAGAAAGGGTGAGAAAGAGAGGACCGGGTCTATTCGTCGTTCGTCGTTCGTCTTCACTTCTCGTCTGTCGCCGTTCCTCGTCGATCGTCACTCGTCACTCGTGCCTCGTCGTCCCTCATTAAGGTACACGCTGCTCTTCTTCGATCTTCATTCTTCTTCTTGTCTCGTCGTCACTTATTTTTACATTGATATTTCATTAGAGGTTAAAAAATACATATGTATTAACTATAGCGGAATGGAGCAGTTCAGTTGACGAATTATAAATTTTAAAGTTTAAACCGCGGTTAGTGGTTAGAGCGGTGTGGATTGATGCAGATCGGTGCGGTTTTAGTGGATTGGGCGATATTTTGCATAGGCGTAACTATACTCAACCCCTTCTCATCTCATGACCTTTTACTTTGTTCCAATAACCTTTTAATATTTGCCATTTCTTTTTTAAGTAAGGTAGTCTTTAACAAATTATATTCAAGAGGGACATGCCCAATAATTTGATTCTCAGCAGCATATTGAAATGCACCCACAAAATATAGATTCCTAGCCAAATGGAAAGGCAAACCAGCTGAATAGAACATACGAGCAATTAAAGAATATAAATGTTCTCTGGCACTTTAATTGAATGCTTTATTTAAAGGACTACTCCCAATTGTTTTTCTTTTTCTTAGTTCATAACCTTCTATTCTAAATGTTCCAACATCTCCTACCCTGTCGTGGCTAGTACTAATTTGGAAAGATGAAGGTCGTAAAGGAACATTTTTAGGCTTTGCCATCTTTTTCAGATTCTCAACTTCTTGATCTGCCTTTCGAATTCCAGAAAGAAGATCACTCTTGTCCTTCACAATTGCGCACACTCTAATTCCATGGCTAGTAAGTAGCAACAAATGGGCTTTAACTCTAGAATATGACCCTTGGTACTCAATGTTACAAAAATTATACTTAAATTTTGTATTACCACTTCCTCCTTCCCCCCTCTTGACTAATTTTGTAACGTAGCCCCAAAAAGGAGCATTTTCATCTCCAGATTGATCGATGAAAGGAGCAAAAGAAGCACTTGCAGATGAACCTAAACTGCTTGATGAACTCATTTTCCTATAATATAAAACCATTAAGCATTAAACATAATATTTGTGAAATCTCTCACTTTGACATGTTATGCACTGTGATCATAATTTATTTTTAAAATCTTTCTTTTTGCTCATCAACTTGCTATTTTTGTAGGGTGAGACCAAAGAAATAACAGGAGACCAAAGAAAGATTTCATAAAGACAGCAGATGAAGAACAACAACGATTAACATTACACAAAAAAGCACTTGAATTAAGTCAAAATGAAGATAATACTCTACTACATTTACACAGATCAATAATCTCATCCATCAATGCAAGCTTAGCTAAGAATTGAAGAGAGAAATTGAAAGGTCTTACATGAAATCAATATTGGGCTCAAGAGAACAACGCTGATATCTGCAAAAGAGAAAATAGAGGGGTCTTGGCTGAAGAGAACAACGCTGATATCTACAAAAGAAATAACAGAACAAAATTGCTGATCTGCAGGGGCACCAAAAAAAAAAAAAAAGAGATGAAGAACACTCATTGAAGGGAAAACGAAGAAAGGAACAAAGAAAATGAAAACCAGTTGCAGATCTGTAGAAAAAAAAAATGTAAAAACGAAGAAGAAGAAGAATAAACGAATAAGACGAAGACGAAGAAGAAGATGAAGAACACTCGCCGGAGGGCTTCGTCTCGTTGCGTCGCCGTCACTGGAGGGCTTCGAAGTGAAGAGATGTTGCTGAAGAAGACTGCGCCGTTTCTCTTCGCTGTTGCTAAAGTGAAGAGATGCAAGAAGGGACAAAATCTAGGTGTTATATATTCTTAATATTACAAAATAACACTGTATTTTTTTTTTTTTGATAAAGAACATAAATAAATTGCTCCAGTACCCCTAATTGTCTTACAAATTAGATTTTTTGCCCCCGCGTACCCGAAACGTACCAATGGCATACCTATGTCGTGCCCATGACGCACCTGATTGAACCAAACGTACCGAACCCCCTTCATAGGATCTTAGCATCCTCCACAAGTCCTTTGAATGGAAATTTGTCATTTGGATCTGCTTCCATCAACTGCACCACTTGCTCTGCATCTATCTCAATAATCACATTGTGCATACCTTTTTGAAGATGATTGTTAACCCTTTGTAGAGAGCCATTGTGAAATTTGCCATAGTAACCATACACCCAAGCTTCTCTTTCATCTCTGAAGAGTCCACCAAATCCCTCTCCACCTCCAAGCTTCCTGTTGCCATCAATGTTAAGCTTGATTTTCCCTGCAGGTGGCAAATTCCATTTAGTTAGTTTAAAAGTTGGTTTATGCATTAAAATAGTCATGTTAAACGCTTGATTGATCTCTCTAGAATAATCCAAAATATGATTAACACTTTCTTGGCAACTAGTCACAAAGTTTTCAAAAATAAAGAGATTTCTATTTTTCCAAATTTTCCACAAAGCCACAATCACTACAACAAAATGCACTTTTGGCGATTAAATTTGACGGCTAAAAAAATTTAGTCGCCAAAAATTGTGGAATTGGCGACCAAATTTTTTTTTAGTCGGTAAATGTACAATATTTAGCTTCTAATTTTTTTTAGTCGGGGTATATTGATTATTGGTAACTAAAAAAAAATTTAGTTGCCAAAAATGCTACAATTGGCTACTAAAAAATGTTTTAGTCGTTGTATGATTTGTTTTGGCTACTAAAATTAGTTAGTTGCCGAATAAAAAATAAAAATTTAATTTTTATCTTTGGCGACTAAATTTTTGGTGGCCAAAAGTGTGTTTTCAATAACTAAAATTTTTTTTAGTCGCTGTATGATTAGTTTTGGCTACTAAAATTATTTAGTTACCGAATGTAAAATAAAATTTTAATTTTTATCTTTGACGACCAAACTTTTGGTCGGCAAAAGTGTGTTTTCAGCGACTAAAAAATTTTTTAGTCGCAAAAAAACTAAAATATTTAGAGGGACATATTTCAAATTTTGGAGGGATTTATCAAATTAATTGGCGACTAACAAATTTTTGATCGCTAATCGTGTAAAATGATATATATTTTGAGCGCCTCTGTCTCTCTCTTTATTTCCAGCCTCTCTCTCTCTCTCTCTTTTTCTCTTCTCTTCACGTATGGTGGATCTCTCTCATCACCCATAATCTTCTTGAAGGTGTTGTAGTACAGAGAAAGAGATGGGTGTTGTTTTCACCACCCATAATCTTCTTCAACATCAGTCTGCTGCCATAGCAACTCCGCGACTGTCCCCCACCATTGAAGAGGAAGATCAGCAAACAGCAAAAACCCAATGCAACATTGACACCCACCCTCGCTCTTCGCTACCGACGCTGAATTCCCTAAATCAGAGGTATTTTTCTTCAGTTCTTTGTACTCTGAATTCCCCAAATCAGAGCTTTTTTGGACTTGCAATTCAGTAACGATTGAACTGTATTATTGTATACGTACATACACAGTTGATGAGATATATATCTATGATGAGAAAAAGCAAAGGGAGTGGTCTGATTTTTTGTTCTATTGTGTTTGCTTGATGGGAAATTGTCTTTGCCTCCCTGTTTTTGAGTTTGGTTTGTGCTGATACATGTGTGGTTTGCCATGAATTTCTGCTTCTGCTCACCAACTGTTTGATGCAATGCCTAAATGAAAAATTCATCACAGACCAAATTATCTGTCCTCTTTTATTTTGATTAGTGATATCTGTCGTTTGTTTTCCGTCTTCATGAACTAATTTAAATTCTGGTACAAATCTCTATGACAAGGTCATAATCTCCTTTGGTTTCTAATATTTTTTAAGGATCAAAATTCACAATTAGTCATGATAGTCAGCGTGAAATACACTTAAACACCTAGCTGGTAACATATATATGTTTTATTAAAAAAAAAATTATTTTCCTTTTAAGATTTGTAAAAACAGTTTCATTATGAAATTCTGTTCATGCATGTCTTTGTAACAGGTTTACTGATTTAGGATGGAGAAATTGGGGCATCAGAGGCTAACATGTTTGCTTGTGGCATGGTTGACATTGCTTGTTCAAATCTTCTTCATTCACGCTGCAGATTGTAGTCAACATAATGGGTGAGAAACTAAAAGAAGCTTTTTATTGTGAATTTTCTTTCACTGCTTTTCTATTGGCTTTATTATGATAATCTCTTATATTGTTTCCTAACTTCAGTTACAATGTTTGACCATTAAAACCGTAGATTAATTGTTGCAAAGTTTACAAGTGAAACAGCTACAAGTGGTTTATGAAGCCTGGCTGTGTTAAATGTAACGGAAGGTGTTGCCTTTGGTCGTTCACTTTGATGCCACTTATGGTAAACCATAAGTGTCTTCTTTTTTTTTTGGTTTGATCGGCAAAAAAAATCCTTTATTGATGAATAAAGAAATCATTACACTTATTGATGAACCATAAGTGTCTTGATGCATTAAGAATTGATACACCTAATAAACAGGATTAGTGAGAACACAAAACACAAACATAAATAAGAATAAGAAACAAAGATCAAATATAAATGAACACACAAAATTTACATGATTCTTTCCAAAAACTAGTTGTGGTTTGTAATATGACCAGAAAGTTATAATATCTAGAGCTAGTCTTTTCTCCCTTGAATTATAAGTACATAGAAATTAGGGCAACATGTGTGTAAAAATATCAAAATATCCTTACTCTAAAATTCGGGATCAAATGATTAGTATTCAATCCTTATCAGGATCCACACCACCCTAAAATGATGCTCCAGCTAGTTGCGGCTTACCCTTTAATGAACCTTATCATTATTTTTATAACTGGTTATTATATGCTAACGTCTGGATAATATGAATGCATTTGACCAAAAAAATTATTCTCAAATTTGTTATAGGACCCTTACATACTTTGCTGGGACATACGCAAACATAGTTCTACATTTTCCAGTGTGTGTTGCTTTAAATGGCTTGTTCTTTCTGTTCATGCAAATTTTGGATTACCCTCTTTAATCACTAAATTTAAAGAAGGGCTTTGACTGATTGTTTTGCCTGTGTTCATCTTGTAATTAGGCTGTATCGATCTTCAGAAAATATCAATCAGCAGATACTGTTTGATATTGATCCTTTTGGTCAGCATCTTGGTATAGGCAGTGAGGTATTATTCTTGTGTTCATCCTCGTCCCTTTTCCAAGTATGATGCTAATAAGTTCAATGCCTTAATGGTCTTGCATTCTTTGCCTTAATTTTCTGGCTTTTGGTATGATGGAAATAGGGATAGCAAATATGGAGATCATTAAAATGCAGGGAAACAATATATGTGAGTATAGGGTCACAGTAGCTAAACAAAAAGTAGATTACAGCAAGTCATTCAAAAGCAGGGGGGGAAAAAACAAAGGGTGTACTTCCTCCAAATTAATCCTGGTAAAGTTCCAACTGGTGAATGTAGAATTAGAAGGGGAGAGAGAGAGAGAGAGAGAAGTCTAAAAGATGAAATTGTGAGTGGAAAAAACTAACATAGGATGGTAACTTAAATTCTAGAATTCGGGGAATAGATCAAGTCCTCAAAAAGAATGGTAACATAATATAAGGTCATTATCATAGAAACATGATACAATTCTGTCATTATACCCATGAATCTTCACAAGGATCACAACCATTTGTTTGGAAGGGCTGAGAAGTTATTGGCCTATAGATCCAAGGTTAGTGTTGAATATATTTTTAATTTAATAGGTTGAGTTCTCTATGAGTTTTGGCAGCATTTACAGATTTTAGAGTTAAGATCCAAGCTACTTCTAGGTTTTGATGTTGATCTTTGCAATGAAGAAAATACATATTGAATATGTAGTGAATCATACTTCTCAACCTGTTGATGCCATCTTATAAAAGCATATGTAGACAACATGCAAAATCATTTGTTCTCTTATCATGGAGATACTTAAATTGTGCCTCTAGTGGTTGCCAACCACAGTAAAGTTGTGACCAAAATCCTACTATGAGATGCATTGTCGAGTTAATCTTTTGGATGTCAATGTTGCTTGTGTCAATATCATTGAGGCATCTTTATTAATTTTTTTTAGATACCAGTATTTAGAATTTCATTCACGGTCACAAGTAAACGATAATTTTTAAATCACTTGCTGCTGATATGTCTGATTCATCTACAAAATATTTGGAGTCATGCATGTTGTTGGTCTTTTTAAGGGTGGGTCTTCTTGTTTCATTTCATCCTCCTCTTCGTTGTATATAAATATAAACTTATTTCTGTATTTATATTTATACCTTCTTGGAGAGACACTTATGCATAGTTAACTGCTTTAAAAATGACTAGGTTCAGATACATGCATAGTTAACTGCTTTAAAAACCTAGAATTCTGTAAGAGTTGAGTTTTAATGACTAGGACCTAACATTCCCTTTGCCAACATGCAAGACAGCTGATCTCTCCACTCATGTATCTGAACGTCGCGAGAAAAACTTGTTTTTGCAAAGTTTATACAAAGAGGAGCAGGAGAAATCATATATGACAAATGATAACAACAACGGGAAGCATGCTTTTCATAGTGACATTCAAGATAAGGATATAGTTGAAGCTCTAGAAAATGAGGTTCAATATTAGACAGACTTTTCGAAAGTTCACTATGATCCCCGGAGTCTATACGAATATAATGGTTTTCGTATGATTCTCTATTTTGTATGGAATTATTATTTTAGATTGGAATATACTTAGTTTGTATGGAATTTGACATTAAAAGTTATTCCTTTTTGGATGGTTGAAAGTGAAATGGATGTAAATTGCGAAATGATTGATAATATATATTGTTTTGTTTATATACATGGTATAGGTTGCATGAAATACGTACAGGTTATGGACAAACACTACAAGAAAATACAGTTTTGGCGACTACTTTTGCCGACTAAAAATATTTTAGTTGCCAAAAGTTGTCGAATTGGCGACCAAAAATTATGTTAGTCGGTAAAAGTACAATATTTAGCTACTAAATTTTTTTAGTCTGGGTATATTAATTTTTGGCAATTAAAAAAAATTTTAGTCGCTAAAAATCTCACAATTGGCGACTAAAAAAAATTTAGTCGCTACATTTGCCACAATTGGCGACTAAAAAAATATTTTAGTCGCTGTATAGATAGTTTTGGCAACTAAAATAATTTAGTCGCTGAAAGAAACATAAAAATTTACTTTTTATCTTTGGCGACCAAAATTTTGGTGGCAAAAATGTAATTTCAGCGATTAAAAAATATTTTAGTCGCTGTATAGATAGTTTTGGCAACTAAAATAATTTAGTCGCTGAATGAAAAATAAAAATTTATTTTTTATCTTTGACGACCAAAAGTTTGGTCGGCAAAAATTTAATTTCAGCGACTAAAAAATATTTTGGTCGCTATATTTATAGTTTTGGCAACTAAAATAATTTAGTCACTGAATGAGAAATAAAAATTTTCTTCTTATCTTTGGCGACCAAAATTTTGATCGGCAAAAATTTAATTTCAGCGACTAAAAAATATTTTAGTCGCGGTATAGATAGTTTTGGTAACTAAAATAATTTAGTCGCTGAATGAAAAATAAAAATTTATCTTTTATCTTAGGCGACCAAAAGTTTGGTCGGCAAAAATTTAATTTCAGCGACTAAAAAATATTTTGGTTGTTGTATATATAGTTTTGGCAACTAAAATAATTTAGTCGCTGAAAGAAACATAAAAAATTTCTTCTTATCTTTGGCGACCAAAATTTTGGTCGGCAAAAATTTAATTTCAGTGACTAAAAAATATTTTAGTCGCGGTATAGATAGTTTTGGCAACTAAAATAATTTTGTCGCTGAATGAAAAATAAAAATTTGTTTTTTATCTTTGGCGACCAAAAGTTTGGTCGGCAAAAATTTAATTTCAGCGACTAAAAAATATTTTAGTCGCGGTATAGATAGTTTTTGCAACTAAAATAATTTAGTCGCTCAATGAAAAATAAAAATTTGATTTTTATCTTTGGCGACCAAAATTTTGGTCGGCGAAAATTTAATTTCAACAACTAAAAAATATTTTGATCGCTGTATAGATAGTTTTGGCAACTAAAATAATTTAGTCGCTAAAAGAAAAAGAAAAATTTACTTTTTATCTTTGGCGACCAAAATTTTTGTCAGCAAAAATTTAATTTCAGCGACTAAAAAATATTTTGGTCACTGTATAGATAGTTTTGGCAACTAAAATAATTTAGTTGCTGAAAGAAAAATAAAAATTTACTTTTTATCTTTGGCGACCAAAACTTTGGTCGGCAAAAATTTAATTTCAGCGACTAAAAAATATTTTAGTCGCGGTATAGATAGTTTTGGCAACTAAAATAATTCAGTCGCTGAATGAAAAATAAAATTTGTTTTTTATCTTTGGGGACCAAAAGTTTGGCCCGCAAAAATTTAATTTCAGTGACTAAAAAAGATTTTAGTCGCTGTATAGATAGTTTTGGCAACTAAAATAATTTAGTCGCTGAAAGAAAAATAAAAATTTATTTTTTATCTTTGGCGACCAAAAGTTTGGTGGGCAAAAATTTAATTTCAGCGACTAAAAAATATTTTAGTCGCGGTATATATAGTTTTGGCAACTAAAATAATTTAGTCGCTGAAAGAGAAAGAAAAATAAAAATTTACTTTCACTGATCACTCTTTCTCTCTCTTTCTGTCTGTCTGTCTCTCTTTCTCTCTGTGTCTTTGACTCTATCTCTCTTCTCTTTCTCTCTCTCACTCATTACTCTTTTCTGTCTGTCTGTTTGTCTCTCTCTTTCTCTCTGTGTCTCTGTTTTTTGTCTCTGTCTCTCTTCTCTTTCTCTTTCTCTTTCTTTCTCTCACTCATCACTCTTCTCTGTCTGTCTGTCTCTCTCTGTGTGTCTCTTGCTCATCTCTCTTCTTTCTATCTCTCTCATCTCTCTTCTCTTTATCTCTCTCGCTTCTCGCTCATCTCTTTCTGTATCTCTCTCGTTTATCTCTTTTCGCTCTTTCTCTCTCTTTGTCTGTCTCTTTTCACCCATTTTTTCATATTCCTCTCTCTTCTTTTTCTCTCTCTTACTCATCACTCTTCTCTGTCTGTCTGTCTGTCTGTCTCTCTCTCTGTCTTTCACTCATCTATTTTCTCTCTCTGTCTCTTTCGTTCATCTATCTTCTCTCTATCTCTCTTGCTCATCTCTCTTCTCTCTCTGTCGCTCTCGTTCATCTCTCTTCTCTCTCTATCTCTCTGTCTCTCTTGTTCATCTCTCTTCTCTCTATGTCTCTCTCGCACATCTCTCTTCTCCCTATCTCTCTCTCTGTCTCTCTCGTTCATCTCTCCTCTCTCTTTGTCTCTTTTTCTGTCTCTCACGCTCTATCTCTTTCTCTTTTTGTCTCTCTCTGTCTCTCTTCTTTTTCTGTCTCTCACTCATCACTCTTCTCTGTCTGTCTGTCTTTGTCTCTGTCTCTTTTTCTCTTTGTCTCTCGCTCATCTCTCTTCTTCCTATCTCTCTTATCTTTTTTCTTTCTCTATCTCTCTCACTCATCTCTCTTCTCTCTATCTCTCTCTGTCTCTCCCGCTCATCTTTCTTCTCTCTTTATCTCTCTCTTTTTTTATGTCTTTCTCTCTCTCTTTGTCTATCTCTCACTCATCTCTTGTTTCTCTCTGTCTCAGTCTCTATCTTTTTTCTCTTTGTCTCTCTTTATCTCTTTCTCTCTCTCTTTCACTCATCACTCTTCTCTCTCTCTTTCTCTCTCTATGTCTGTCTGTCTCTCTCTCACTCTTCTCTCTCTCTTTCTCTCTGTGTGTCTGTCTGTCTGTCTCTCTCCCCTATTGTGTTCACTTTGCTCACTCTCTCCCGTCCCTCTTCTCTATTTACCGAGCTCTTCACTACAAGAAAATGCACTTTTAGCGACCACTTTGTCTCTCTCTCGCTCATCACTCTGTCTTTCTCTCTCTCTATCTGTCTCTCACTCATCTCTCTCTTACCACCCATCTCCTCTACCACATTCACTACTACTGCAAATGTCATTCCACTACCAGCATTATTACCATTGTTGCCAC
Organism: Camellia sinensis; assembly: GCF_004153795.1. Lineage (NCBI taxonomy): Eukaryota > Viridiplantae > Streptophyta > Magnoliopsida > Ericales > Theaceae > Camellia > Camellia sinensis. The sequence continues at coordinate 136,629 of NW_021029725.1, read as the reverse complement.
TCCACCTCTACGACTACCATTACTACCACCATCGTTACCACTCCACTACCACTACCACTACCACTACCACCACCACTACTACTACTATTACCTCTCCTTTACCAATGCCACTTCATCTCCTCTACCACTACCACAATTTCACCACTAATCTCCTTCGCCATCACCACCACCACCACCATCACCTCTTATTCACCACCTTCACCACTATTGTCGCTCCCTCTCCTCTACCACAAAAAATTAGCTCTTGATTTTTAGTAATAAAAAAAAAATAGGCCACAAAAAAAAAAATTCATGGACCATAAAAAATTAATTTTATTTTAACAAAAAATATTTTTCATTAAAATATTACCTCTACTTCTACCAAAGTAAAAAAATAAGAATAATTTTTTATTCATTAAAATAAAAATGAAACAAATA
>NW_021029725.1:102845-136162 GCF_004153795.1 Camellia sinensis | reverse complement strand
TCATTTCCTTTCAGGTTTGCAAAGCCCTAAGTTTCGAAACAACAGTCTCTCTCTCTCTCTCACGGAGGCGAGCGACGAGCGGCAAATTTTGGTTTGGACGAGCAACCAGCAGGACCATGATTCTCGACAAGGGTCAGCTTCTCGAGACCGAGCAAATGTTTTGCGACGCTGGTGAGCAGTGGCCTGTTATTATCCCTGAGGAGGAGATCCGCCAAGCAGCCCCTGGTACTAAGGTAACAATCCGGATTTGAATTTGAATTTGGTTTGTATTACCCCTGAGCAGTGGCCTGTTTTTTTTTTATCCCTGAGAAAATGCACTGTTTTTATTATCCCTGTTATTATCCCTGAGCAGTGGCCTGTTTTTTTTTTCTTAGCTATACTGTAGCAATCCGGATTTGAATTTGTTTTCAATAGTTTGTGTTTTAATTCAACTTTAGAATTGATTTGATTTGTATTTGATTTGTATTACCCCTACTTCAACCAAATATTTTTCAGATTCAGACTAACTTGTTGCCATTGTTGTAGTGTCATCTCTTCAGCAGTTTATCTTCAACTTCTGAGATTTACTTAAGTTCAATTTTGATCTTTCTAGAGAAGCCGACTCTAGCAGCTCCAGATTTTGCTTACAGGGATATTGTCACTAGTCAATACCTTCACACCTTACCTCTTCTATAAATATTTCCTAATTATCAAGTGTTTTCTCAATCATTCTCTTTTATTTTTCTCTATCTCAGAGCTTATAGGCTTGATGGATGTACAGGGTTCCATCATGTTTTGAAACAAAACCTTCAGAAGGTCGCACTAAAATAGAACCTGATGTTGTCTATGGTCAAAGGAAAGGATATGTTAGTTTTCTTCTGAATTTATAGCTACCATTCCAGTTTCCCATTCCAGTTTACCATTCCAGTTTTCTTCTGATTGCATTCTGCAGTAAGAAACTCATGTATTTTGATTTATTGCATTGAATTTCTGAACAATTTCTTACTTTATATTTACTTGTTGGAATTCATGAAATGAAGTTTGTTCTTGAAAAAGAAAATTTAATGCTAGTCTGTTTCTTTGGATTGTGCTTATGTGAAGAGGAGAAGGAAGAAAACGTGTTTTAGCTATTTGTATTAGCAATGGTATCCATGATAGGCTTTGTAAACTATTCTTAATATAGGCTTTGACGTTATTTAAATGTCTAATATATAAGTCACCACCATATAGTGAAGAAAACTTTGCATTCCGCAAGTTTCTGATACTATTGTGTATCAATGTTACTAATTATGATTTGTTTGGAAATATTGGAGAATACTGCTTATAGATTGTGGAACTGTTTTCATTTCGGAGGCTTGGTGCTTGTATTAATTGATTGGCACTGATTTCATGGGAACCTGTTATGTTCTGACGTCTTAATGGCTTCGAGGATGATCGAAATATGATATGATTGTTTGTTAGTAGTACTAATAGAAGATGGAACATAGACCTAAATCCAGCATTATATAAATTGGCTAGTTGGTGAATAAATGTTTCCATGAAACTGAATTCAGCATTAAAGTTAAAAATATCTACTTGAATAAATGTTTATTGTCTTGAATGACAAGTGCAAGTTACATGAAGATTTATTCAAGTATCTACTTGAACTTGATTCGACTCATTATTGTGAGCCGAATAATTAAAGTGGGGTATCATTATAGGAAGATTGTTTACCACAAGGCACAAACAGGAGAGGTAAGAGGGGAAGGGAGCATGGTTCCCTCCTCTTTCCACCCACTTTTGAGGGTAACGCATATGGTAAACTCAAACAGAAAGATCCTTGCCCCTCTTTTCCTTTCCCCTCAGCTTTCCTTGTAAACCCTCCTCCCTTTCCCCTTTCCCCTTTCCTTCCATCCAAATAATGAAATCTTTCATTTCCCTCACTCTCCCTCCTACCAGATGGACCTTAAAGTGAATACTCAAACCTTTAGCACATGCAACATTAGGGACATTTAGATAGAAATTGCAACTTTTTTTCCTTTTTTCTTTTTGGGTACTGTTAGACATTATTAAATGTAAATTCTAGATGTGATGTACTAGACATACATTTCTATAAGCCGATTTTTCTTCTCTTAACTGAGTACCAAGTAAGCTCTCTCTCTCCCTTGTGCTGGTGCTGGTGGTTGGGAGGACTATATTTTTATTTTATTTAATGAAGCGGTATTCAATATCGTATCATATGGTATTAGACACATCAATAGTGAGCTTATAGTTATAGCCTTATACGTAGACCCAGTACTAAATGAATACTGCAAATGAGTGAAGATGAGCAGTGGTTAAAGCACAATGATGTACAAAAGAAAAGTATAATTAACAATTGAACTTTTATCTAATTATGAGTTAAATAGTATAACAAACTCATGCCTTTCACTTTACTTGAAAATAACAGTACACAGGAAGCACCAAAAAAACATTAGAGGTAAAGCATTTAAAAATTCAAAAGTAGCAAATTGTCATCATACTCATTAGTACAGTACATCAACTTATAATATTCTTACAGTATAAAAAAAATCTGAGTCACCGAAGGAAAACGGTAACTGAAAAATATAAGGACAACAAACAGAAGTGCCCCATTGTGAAAATCTCCATAACATACGTACCAATTTTCAATGAAGGCATTAAAGCCTCTAATTGAGTACACTCATAGCAATATTGATGCTTATTTCCAGATGATCCAACAAGAGAAGCAGCATCGTCAGTTGTCAAGGAGTCTACATCTACGAAAAGAAGGATTCAATTAAAAGAGAACAAGAAGCAGCAGAAAATGAAGTAACTTATCATTAATTAGGAAACATGAATCACCCACCATTTGATTCCAGTGACAGGGCACAATGCCATAATGTTCAAGATCTGACATGTCTTTTGCAGAACTAGGCTGATTGAAGATTTAACTTTAATTTTCTGTGGTCTTTGTGCAGGACCAGATAGATGAGTCCTAAACATCTTTCAAGCTGACCAGTCATTATCTTCACCCGGAGGAGGTGGGCTTTGAATGTCATTTGTTTGTGCTGACTAATTGTGTGTTGATTGTGAATGGATCCATGAAACTAATGTTCAATACTCCAACTTAAACTTGCTTAAAAATTTTATAGTGATTTGCAATGCTCTGCTGAAAGTACTGGTTCCTATATTTGCAGTATTGTTGCATTTGATTCCAGTTCAAAATTACTACCCCTTTTTTCCCCATAAATGAAAATCAAGGGTCATAAAAAAAAATGGAGTGAGATTTAGATCTGAAATGTCTTTTGCAACTGCTTTATAACTTTCTCAAAAAAAAAAAAAAAAAAAAAAAAAAAAAAAAAAAAAAAGAAGAAGAAAAAGATCTGATATTGTTTTGATCTGACATGTCTAACAGGTTTGTACAGTTATGGAGAACTGTAGATAAAAACAATGATTGTTATTGTTTTGATCTTTAAATTTCAATTGCTTAGTGCATAAATGTGATACAATTGGTAATTTTCTTCTTTATGTAGTAACAGTTGTACACAAGTATTATAATTAGTTCTATGATTTAGCTGATGCATTACATGATTTTAGTTTATGAGCTTATTTCAAATCATATATTATGCATGTAAAAATTTATGTATTATTGATTGATGTGCATGAATCGCCTCTTTGATGGTTCAAAATGATTTGTCTCTCTCTCTCTCTATATATATAACAATACACATTGAGCAGCATTGCAGCACACACACACACACACACACACATATATATATATATATATTTGTGAAGGATGTTGCACTCATCCCATGGAATGCTGCATTAAAAGTCTCTTCACATATATTAAAATTATTGTCTCCTTAATGTGAGCAGCAGCAGCAGCATTAATGTTTTTTTAACTATTATTATTTATGTTTCAAGTAATTCTATGCTTGTTTTTTGGTTTTTTGGATTGTCAAACTAATGGCATTCATGTTTTCTCAGCTCCTCTCCATCAGATGCAGTAGTATTATAGGCGGCTTTGCGTCCCTGATAACTTTTCCAGAAAATGGAATGCTGTTGTTCATTGCTTAACTTTGGAGGCAAAACGAACTTCTGTAGTGGAGGTATGTCCTTAAACCTAAATTACTGATAGGAATGCTAGTAACAACCTCAATACATGGGTTCTAAAATCAATGTTCGCATAGGATAAGGCTTGAAGCTATTTTTTGGTTTGTACTTATACTTTGGGATAATTGATGGACCACTGTCAGATACCTTCTTAATGATCTATTACATGTTCTGCTGGTCTAAATTCAAAGTTGCTATGTGTAACAAGCCCGCGGGGGACCTCGCTACAGCTCGGACTCGACTTTGTAGTCACGGTTCCTAATCTGAACCAAAGAGTCCAAATCCGGCAAATCGCTTTTAGAAAACTGATTTTTGAAAGAAGTGCCAAACATGGACTGCTTTGCCAGATACAGAGTCGCCACCTAAATATTTTATTTTGGGAAATTTAGGAAACCCTGACTCGGTGCCAAAAGGCCACGTGTCCGTCATCACCAAAGTTGCCTCGGCTCGGGAACTTGGGTACGATTGGGGAAGGTCACTTCGTGAGCACCCCCGCTCGCCCGGTCATAGACCGGCCTCTACTAACCATGATATCAATTTTTGAAAACATTGTGAGTTCTTATTCCGGTTTATTAGCCTAGGTTACTATGTGATGCGCACAGCATACAAATATAGATCGGGTCGCCTGAATTGGAACGAAACATTTCATGTTTGTTTTTGAAAATGGTTTGCTATCCGCAGGTAGGCTTTGAAACATTTGATGTTTTACTCCAATTGAAGTAACCCAACCTTCATCCACAGGCATTTAAGCAGTTATATCACACAGATAAGCACATAGCCTCATGGTAAGCATGCTATCATGGCATTCACTCACACGCATGCAAGGACGCTTTTTGGACATTTGGTAGGGTATTCTGGGCATTTGGTGGGGCGTTCTGAACAGTAGGTGCCTGCTCAGGTAATGGAGCCCCTGCCGGAGGAGGGATTTGGTGTGAAGCAGATGCTGTATTCTGTTGTTGCAGTCTGGCGATCAGCTCAGCCTGCTGGGCCATGACTGTGGCCTGCTGTTTGGAGAATTGTCTTCTACAACGGTCCGACATGACCCCATAAACTGTCTTCTACAACGGTCCGACATGACCCCATAAACTGTCTTCTACAACGGTCCGACATGACCCCATAAACTGTCTTCTACAACGGTCCGACATGACCCCATAAACTGTCTTCTACAACGGTCCGACATGACCCCATAAACTGTCTTCTACAACGGTCCGACATGACCCCATAAACTGTCTTCTACAACGGTCCGACATGACCCCATAAACTGTCTTCTACAACGGTCCGACATGACCCCATAAACTGTCTTCTACAACGGTCCGACATGACCCCATAAACTGTCTTCTACAACGGTCCGACATGACCCCATAAACTGTCTTCTACAACGGTCCGACATGACCCCATAAACTGTCTTCTACAACGGTCCGACATGACCCCATAAACTGTCTTCTACAACGGTCCGACATGACCCCATAAACTGTCTTCTACAACGGTCCGACATGACCCCATAAACTGTCTTCTACAACGGTCCGACATGACCCCATAAACTGTCTTCTACAACGGTCCGACATGACCCCATAAACTGTCTTCTACAACGGTCCGACATGACCCCATAAACTGTCTTCTACAACGGTCCGACATGACCCCATAAACTGTCTTCTACAACGGTCCGACATGACCCCATAAACTGTCTTCTACAACGGTCCGACATGACCCCATAAACTGTCTTCTACAACGGTCCGACATGACCCCATAAACTGTCTTCTACAACGGTCCGACATGACCCCATAAACTGTCTTCTACAACGGTCCGACATGACCCCATAAACTGTCTTCTACAACGGTCCGACATGACCCCATAAACTGTCTTCTACAACGGTCCGACATGACCCCATAAACTGTCTTCTACAACGGTCCGACATGACCCCATAAACTGTCTTCTACAACGGTCCGACATGACCCCATAAACTGTCTTCTACAACGGTCCGACATGACCCCATAAACTGTCTTCTACAACGGTCCGACATGACCCCATAAACTGTCTTCTACAACGGTCCGACATGACCCCATAAACTGTCTTCTACAACGGTCCGACATGACCCCATAAACTGTCTTCTACAACGGTCCGACATGACCCCATAAACTGTCTTCTACAACGGTCCGACATGACCCCATAAACTGTCTTCTACAACGGTCCGACATGACCCCATAAACTGTCTTCTACAACGGTCCGACATGACCCCATAAACTGTCTTCTACAACGGTCCGACATGACCCCATAAACTGTCTTCTACAACGGTCCGACATGACCCCATAAACTGTCTTCTACAACGGTCCGACATGACCCCATAAACTGTCTTCTACAACGGTCCGACATGACCCCATAAACTGTCTTCTACAACGGTCCGACATGACCCCATAAACTGTCTTCTACAACGGTCCGACATGACCCCATAAACTGTCTTCTACAACGGTCCGACATGACCCCATAAACTGTCTTCTACAACGGTCCGACATGACCCCATAAACTGTCTTCTACAACGGTCCGACATGACCCCATAAACTGTCTTCTACAACGGTCCGACATGACCCCATAAACTGTCTTCTACAACGGTCCGACATGACCCCATAAACTGTCTTCTACAACGGTCCGACATGACCCCATAAACTGTCTTCTACAACGGTCCGACATGACCCCATAAACTGTCTTCTACAACGGTCCGACATGACCCCATAAACTGTCTTCTACAACGGTCCGACATGACCCCATAAACTGTCTTCTACAACGGTCCGACATGACCCCATAAACTGTCTTCTACAACGGTCCGACATGACCCCATAAACTGTCTTCTACAACGGTCCGACATGACCCCATAAACTGTCTTCTACAACGGTCCGACATGACCCCATAAACTGTCTTCTACAACGGTCCGACATGACCCCATAAACTGTCTTCTACATCGGTCTGACACCGCCATACAGTGTCCTCTACAACGTTATGACACCCCCATACAGTGTCCTCTACAACGTTATGACACCCCCATACAGTGTCCTCTACAACGTTATGACACCCCCATACAGTGTCCTCTACAACGTTATGACACCCCCATACAGTGTCCTCTACAACGTTATGACACCCCCATACAGTGTCCTCTACAACGTTATGACACCCCCATACAGTGTCCTCTACAACGTTATGACACCCCCATACAGTGTCCTCTACAACGTTATGACACCCCCATACAGTGTCCTCTACAACGTTATGACACCCCCATACAGTGTCCTCTACAACGTTATGACACCCCCATACAGTGTCCTCTACAACGTTATGACACCCCCATACAGTGTCCTCTACAACGTTATGACACCCCCATACAGTGTCCTCTACAACGTTATGACACCCCCATACAGTGTCCTCTACAACGTTATGACACCCCCATACAGTGTCCTCTACAACGTTATGACACCCCCATACAGTGTCCTCTACAACGTTATGACACCCCCATACAGTGTCCTCTACAACGTTATGACACCCCCATACAGTGTCCTCTACAACGTTATGACACCCCCATACAGTGTCCTCTACAACGTTATGACACCCCCATACAGTGTCCTCTACAACGTTATGACACCCCCATACAGTGTCCTCTACAACGTTATGACACCCCCATACAGTGTCCTCTACAACGTTATGACACCCCCATACAGTGTCCTCTACAACGTTATGACACCCCCATACAGTGTCCTCTACAACGTTATGACACCCCCATACAGTGTCCTCTACAACGTTATGACACCCCCATACAGTGTCCTCTACAACGTTATGACACCCCCATACAGTGTCCTCTACAACGTTATGACACCCCCATACAGTGTCCTCTACAACGTTATGACACCCCCATACAGTGTCCTCTACAACGTTATGACACAACCATCCAGTGTCTTCACCAATGGTCTGACACGACCATACAGTGTCTCCTATCCTCTTTTTTTTTATGTATTCGTTTATTTTCTTGTTTTGTAACTCTCTCCAAACTCAAGTTGGTTGTTCCTATCCCCCTTGAGTTTGCGGGGGGCTGTTAAAATTCACCTACTACACACCTACCACTACCACCTACTACACACTCACCTACTTCACCTACTCTCCACCTACTCCTCACCTACTCCATACCTACTACACACTCACCTATTCTCTTCCCACATCCTCTCTTCTATATATAGGAATCATTGTAATATATCAATACAACAATCAATAATACAATTCTCTATTTCTTTTTATACATTGAATTCTAACAATTATTAATGTTGAGCATTTTAGAAAATTGAGGGAAAAGGCCCAAAATAAATATTTATAAAACGGGAAAAAAAAAAGGCTCAAATTTTTTTTTTTTTTTAAAAAGTCCAATCCGCAAATCACCCGCAACCCTCCCACACATCCGCAAACCCCATCAGCACAAACCGCAACCCGCACTACGGGCGGTTGCGGGATCAATTTTTCCCAAACCGCATGTATGTGGGCAGATCCAAACTGCAAACTGAACCGTTCAAAACCAAACCGCGAGCACCTCTAATTGTAACAATGATCGGGCTAGCAATCCCCGCAATGATGTGGACAGTGCCAAAAAAAATTTGAAAGCGCGGACCAGCATCACTACGGTTTTCAACATACCGATCTATCGCATCCTTAGTGAAATCTGTGACGAGGTATATGTTAGACAGCCAGCCAAGCTAGAGGATGCTCAGAGGGGGTTCAATTTGAGATACCGCTACACTTACCACAATGAGAGGGGGCACCACACAAAAGATTGCGTGCCTTTGAAATAGCACTTGGAAGAATTAGTGGCAGCAGGACACTTAGATCAACACATCGACGGCGGCGTAAGGGCGGTGCTGCAAGTGTAGGCCGAGCCTAATGGCCTGGCTATCCTAGATACTCTCCCTAAGGAATTATCAATGTGATCCATGGGATCATTGAGCCAACACAGGTATGCGAACTCATGGGGATGCTTAAAAAAGCGAGACACATGAGGGAGGTGTTGTCCGTCCAACCGACCATCAAGAAAGGAAGAACTGAGGTAAAAGATGTGATGACTTTTTCAAGCAAAGACTTAGAGAGGATCCAAACTCCTCACAACAACGCGCTAGTTGTCATCTTGCACGTCAAAGACTTCAACATCAAAAGGATTTTGATTGACTAAGGCAGTTCGGTTGAGATAATGCACTCTGATGCCTTCAAGCAGCTGAAGTTAGAGGATAAAGACTTGGCACCAACAACTTCTCCTTTGGTCGACTTTAATTCGCAACCGGAATGGCCGTTGGGCAAAATCATATTGCCGGTCAAAGCTGGCTTGGTCACCAAGCAAGTTGAGTTTTGGATGCTGAAGGTGCTTTCCACCTACAACCTAATCCTTAGGCGAGGATTGTTGCACGCTGTGCAAGCAGTGGCATCAACTTACTATCAAGTGATGCGCTTCCCTTCAGCAGTCGGGGTGATAGAGTTAGTCTGGGGAGACCAAGTCATGTCGAAGCAATGCTTCGTGGAGGTGAACGACAACCGAGCTGCTAAAGGTTTCATCTAGATGATTGAAGGACTGGAGGATAAAGAAGTCTTGGACGATGTTGGTAGGAAAGCCAAAGAGAAGGCTGTGGAGGACTTAGTGGAGGTCCGCATTGATGAAAATGATCCGAGCAAGTTCTTTCTGCTAGAATCGTCTTTGTCTAGCAAAGAACGGTTGGAAATTGTGAACTTGTTGATTTCTCACATGGAAGTGTTTGCTTAAACGCCTTACGATATGCTTAGCATTGATCCAAGCTTCATTTGTGTAAAAAATTTATGTATTATTGATTGATGTTTATTGATATAAATTACAATGATTCATGATTCCTATATATAGAAGAGGGTTGTAGTAGGTAAGGAGTAGGTGAAGTGGAGGTGGTAGTGGTGTAGTGGGTTAGGTTTAGTGGAGTAGGTTTAAGTGGGTGAAGTAGGTGGAGAGTAGGTGGATTTTAACAATGCATGAATAGTGCAGATTTTGAGGTGAAAGATTTTAATTTATGTTGCATCTTTGAGTTACTTTACCACATGTCCATGTTTGAGGACATGGCCACCAATTGTTTGGTTAAATTTCTCAATGCCTATTACCACAGGTCCATGTTTGAGTTACTTTACCACAGGTCCATAAGTTTCTCTGGCATGTTCTATTATTGCATTAAGTTTCTTAATTCCATGCTTGCCTTTTGGAGTCAAGATTGCCCTTCAAAATATCCACCACATGCACTGTACATAGATGGAGTTAAATCCGAAATATGTTAAATAGGTTTATTGATAAATGCTAATAAATCTGGTGATTGTTTTGGTTGATTTTTGTTGGATGGATATTGGTATTAGCTCTTTGCCTTTCCAAGGATATCCACCACTTTATACATCACCTTGAAATCAGATTGCTTTCTCGTAGTGTAAACTAACCTCCATTTCTTTGTGTTTCGCTTGCATATGTTGTTTAGGATACTGTTGAGATAGCCTCTGTTATCCATGCTAACTGCAGTAGTTAATTTGTACTAGTTAATTTACATGTTCAATGCAATTATTGGTTGCTTCTTCATGTGGCTGTACTAATTATTTTAATAATTATTTAATGATCATAATGAATATAAAAAATAGAAGAATGTGGAGCTTTTATATATCAATGCATGTCTATATTAATGGGTTTAATGTTATTATTTTGAGGGCGTTACAATAGTGATTTGCAATGCTCTGCTGAAAGTACCGGTTCCTATATTTGCAGCATTGTTGCATTTGATTCCAGTTCAAAATTGCTACCCCTTTTTTCCCATAAATGAAAATCAAGGGTCATAAAAAAAAATGGAGTGATATTTAGATCTGAAATGTCCTTTGTAACTGCTTTATAACTTTCTCAAAAAAATAAAAAAGAAGAAAAAGATCTGATATTGTTTTGATCTGACATGTCTAACAGGTTTGTACAGTTATGGAGAATTGTAGATAAAAACAATGATTGTTATTGTTTTGATCTTTAAATTTCAATTGCTTAGTGCATGAATGTGATACAATTGGTAATTTTCTTCTTTATGTAGTAACAGTTGTACACAAGTATTATAGTTAGTTCTATGATTTAGCTGATGCATTACATGATTTTAGTTTATGAGCTTATTTCAAATCATATATTATGCATGAATCGCCTCTTTGATGGTTCAAAATGATTTGTCTCTCTCTCTCTCTATATATATAACAATACACATTGAGCAGCATTGCAGCACACACACACACACACACATATATATATATATATATTTGTGAAGGATGTTGCACTCATCCCATGGAATGCTGCATTAAAAGTTTCTTCACATATATTAAAATTATTGTGTCCTTAATGTGAGCAGCAGCGGCAGCATTAATGTTTTTTTAACTTATTATTTATGTTTCAAGTAATTCTATGCTTGTTTTTTGGTTTTTTGGATTGTCAAACTAATGGCATTCATGTTTTCTCAGCTCCTCTCCATCAGATGCAGTAGTATTATAGGCGGCTTTGTGTCCCTGATAACTTTTCCAGAAAATGGAATGCTGTTGTTCATTGCTTAACTTTGGAGGCAAAACGAACTTCTGTAGTGGAGGTATGTCCTTAAACCTAAATTACTAATAGGAATGCTAGTAACAACCTCAATACATGGGTTCTAAAATCAGTGTTCGCATAGGATAAGGCTTGAAGCTGTTTTTTGGTTTGTACTTATACTTTGGAATAATTGATGGTCCACTGTCAGATACCTTTTTAATGATCTATTACATGTTCTGCTGGTCTAAATTCAAAGTTGCTATGATTCTTTATTTACTTTAAAAGAACAATTTTTTTAATAAATGTCTGCTTTGTTCATATGTTTGAAAAAATATTTGTTAGTTTTTTTGATAGATATAAGATTCATACCCCTAACTGCACAAATCCCTCTCATATGCCATGTTAGTGTCACCCCTCCCCCGCAACAACTAAATTCTTGTAGGTGATACTAGAGTAATAGATTACAAACCCTGATTATGGTCACTTCCTAAAACAGGACAGGGTGACCATGATTATTAATTTATTATTAACTAAAGTCTGCTTGGACATTTTTTGCCCTATTCTGGTGTAACACCAAACTAAATGAAATTTCTACAATTTGTTTCTTGTTCATGTTACCTTTAGTTTCCATGAAACTTTTTATTTTTTTGTCCAATTTTACAATCATTTGATGTGCAAATATTTTCATAGAAACATTACCTGACATTTTTTTACCTTTTTCTTCTGTACAGATGGATGAACTCGTGTAACAAGTTGAATTGTACAGGACTAGTTGGCACTTGTTACATTTTTTCAAGGATTATATATTTTTGGATAGATGTGTATGAAAAATATTTGGGTAGACTAGTAATTATATTTTTAGATTGATGCGCATGGATAAAAATTTAAAACATAATAACAAGTACTTGTTATGTTTTAAATTTTTATACTAGATGGATGTGAATCAAAATTTTAATTGGAGAAATATGTACTTTGGAATTATTTGTGGATGAAAATTTATAATAATTGCCGACTTTTATTAAACAGGTTAAGGATTGTATAATTTTTGTATTTCATTGAATGTTCATGATTCAGATACTTTGTTGGTATGAATGATTCTTTTTAATTACAGGTTATATTGAATGGATTTGATGGAATATTTGTCTTCAATTACAGGTTTATTTTATTAGATGTGGGCGACCAAATTGTGGTTTTGCCAGCCAAAATGTTGGTAGGCAAAAGGGTACATCTGGCGACTAAATAATTAGTCGGTAAAATTGATGATTTTGGCAACTAAAGAGTTTGGTCGCGAATAGGTCTATTGCCGACTAAACTTTTAGTTGCGCAAGCATTACTTTTGGCGATTAACATATTTGGTCATGGAATGTGACTTTTGGCGACTAATCTATTGGTTGTGGATTGTGACTTTTGGCAACTAACATGTATGGCCGTGGAATGTGGCAATTGGCGACTAACATGTTTGGTCGGGAATATGTCACTTTTCGCGACTAAAGTGTTTTAGCGACTAAATGGATTAGTCGCAGTAATTATATATTTAGCGATCAAAAATTTAGTCGGCAAATCTAATTTTTTCCCGACTGAAAAAAGTTTTGGTCGCTAATTACTTTTGCCGGCCCTCAATTGGCGACTAAAGTGGCGACAAAAAAATTTGGTCGCGGATAACTTTTGCCGACCAAATTTTTAGTCGGCAAATATGACTTTTTGGTCGTGAAATGTATTGCCGACCAAACTTTTTGGTTGTGGAATGTGACAATTGGCGACCAAATTTGTTGGTTGTGGAAATGAGCCACAATTGCCGACCAAACTATTTGGTCGTTGAATGTGCGAATTGGCGACTAATATGTTTGGTCGGGGAAATATGACTTTTCGCGGCTAACGTGTTTTAGCTACTAAATAGATTAGTCGCAGTAATTATATATTTAGCGACCAAAAATTTAGTCGGCAAATATAACTTTTTCGCGATTAAAAAACATTTTAGTCGCTAATTGCTTTCCGCGACCCTCAATTGGCGACCAAAGTGGTGACCAAAAAAATTAGTCGCGGATAACTTTTGCAGACTAAAAATGGACTTTTGCTGACTAAATTTTTAGTCGGCAAAAGTGCGAATTCTTGTAGTGAAATTAAAAAAAAAATAATATCATGTTTTTGGCTACTAAATAATTAGTAGCCAAAAAAGAAGTAAATATTTTTAACGACTAAATAGTTAGTAGCTAAATAAAGAATAAATTGAAAAAAATGCTTTTGGCTACTAAAATTTTAGTAGCAAAATAAAAAAATAGACTTTAGGTGACTAAATTTTTAGTAGTTAAAAAGAATTACACTTTAGGCGACTAAAACATTTAGTAGCTAAAAAAATGAGATGAACAAAAAAAATTTTGGCTACTAAATAAATTAGTCGTGGAAAATAAATTTAGATTTGGCGACCAAATGTTTTAGTCGCTGAAAATGCAATAAAATTTTTTTTTGAAAGCTTTTACCTTCGCTGGCCGTCTTTCCACGACCAAGTTGGCGACCAAACTATTTTGTCGGGAAAACCTTTTGGCGACTAAAAATATGACTTTTGGCGACTAAAAATTTAGTCGCCAAAAGTACAATTTCTTGTAGTGAGTAAACCAAGTGATATGTTCATTAAAATGTTTTTTTATTTTTTGAGTTGAACATGATCCATTGCAACCAAGGTTTTCTAAGCATGTCAAGGTATCATTGTTTGCCACATAAGGCCAACCACACCTCTTTAGCTTTATAACAATCTCTAAAAAGGTGGTTCAAGTCCTCTACCCCTCTACATCTGGGACAACTAGGGTCAATGGGCAAACCTCTTTTCATACTCATCTTATTTGTTAATAGTTTTCCATGACGCACAACCCACATGAACCCTTTAATTTTCTAAGGAAGTCTCAGTTTCCAAAGCCAATTCCAGTCCTCATCACAGTCCTGATTACCTATGGCAATCTCATGGGCAGAGGATGTAGAAAAGTTACCAATATGAGACCCCTTCCACTGAGGACTGTCCAAATCTCTGTTGGGAGGGGGGTTATTATTCAAAATAATTGAAGTGATGTTATGGGGCACCATATTGCTAATTTTTCTAGCATCCCAATCCCCATTTTCATTCAAAAAATCACTCACATTGCCAATATTGGCATGATGGCATCCATACATGGATGTGTGTTAGACATAATGTTCTCAAATGATGTGTCCACACCACCAATCCTTCAGTGCCAGCACTAACTTTCTATTTAACCCATTTCCTGAGAATAAGTCTTGTATGAAGAATGTTTCTCCACACATGGGATGCTTTATTTCCTTTAGGCCAATTATATAAAGAATTATGGCCCGTATGCTTGCATCTGAGCATATCACACCATGGACCTTTCTTATTATCACTGAGATTCCAACCGAGTTCAGTGGGCAAGGCTAGGTTTTGATTCCTTGCTTTCTTTATACCCAAACCACCATTCTTTTTCAGATTGTAAACCAAATCCCAATTCACAAGATACACCTTCCTTCTTTCCTAGGTGTTACCCCAAAGAAAGTTTCTGTTCACTCTATTAATATCCTCACAAACTTTTTTTGGAAATTAAATTGTTTGCATGGTGTAGGCAAGTATGGCAGAACTTACGGCTTGAAGAAGTATAGTTCTACCTTCCATGGATAGCACCCTAGCCTTCTAACTAGCAAGTTTGTTTTGCATTATTTCCAAAATGCTGTTGAAATGTCCTCTAATCACCCTCCCATGGATAAGAGGAACTCCAAGAAATTTTCCTAACTCAGAAGTTAGGGGAATACCACATTTGGAACTCAACTGTCTAGATATCCTCCTGTCAACATTGGGAGACACATACAATTGGATTTAAGAGCATTAATTTTGAGTCCAAAAGTCTCACAAAACTCATTCATGACCTTCATGATTGTGTTGCAGTTATCCATATCAGCTTTTCCAAAAAGCATGAGATCATCTGCCAAAAAGAGGTGGGTAGACAAGGACCCCTTTAGAAATTCTGATCCCTTTCCACTTCTTCTTGTCAGCTTTGTGACTTATCATGTTGGACAATCTCTCCATACATAACACAAACAAATTTGGAGAGAGAGGGTCTGCCTGCCTCGGTCCCTTTTTAGGTTTAAACTTTTGCAGAGATTCATTCCATAAAATGACAGTTCTCACAGTAGTGACACAACTCATGATAAGATTAATTAGGTTCTCCTCAAAACCAAACTCCTTCAAAATCTGCTTTAAGAATTCCCATGAGATATTATCATAGGCCTTCTCCAAGTCAACCTTCAAGATCATACCTCTAATTTTTCCTTTTTTAGAATTCGGTGCCCAAAAATTATGACTAGTAAATTCACCACACTAAGCAAAAGTGGTGGTCGTTCTCATCACAAACTCAAGCAACATCATCTGTCTTTTTTTTGTTTTATTGTGGTAGTAGTTCTTTTTATGCTTATCACTTCCTGAGAGATGTGACACAAAAAGCCATCTCATTGTGCTTTCTTTGACTTTGGATCTTATTAGTGATTTGTTTTATAAATTGCTTTTAAAAAATAGGGAATGTCAAAATTATTTATCTTCTTTTAATTTTTATTTTTTTTTTCACTTTCAATCATGCTATTTTTCCAACACACTTGAAATTTGTCGTCAAAGTGAGCAGACAACAAATTATATGACCAAAATTTTTAAATTTCTTTTGGCATAATCTTAATTTAGTTTTGAGACTCAAATTTTATTTTTTAGTTTTTGTTTTGTAATTTTTTATTTTTTGTGAACTTTTTATAATTTAATATATATATTTATTTTATAGATCCATTAATCTAGATGCAAGTAACTTATTTGTCAACAAATCTAAAAAAACATATTCCTAAATAAAAATATATATAAATTCTATACCTTTTAGTGTTTTTTTTTTATATTTAGTAATTTTTAAAAAAGTTCTCACAAATATTTCACTTTTTAATTATATTTAGATTAAGTGTATCTAAAAAGTAAAAAAAATAATAATAATTAAAATATAAAATTATTTTATTGAAGACCAAAAAATATGAAAAACAAAAATCACAAAACATTTCAAAAACTAAACTAAATATTTTTGGTATAATTATATAGAATGTATTATGTAGAATTTTTTATAATTTTTTTTGAGATCCCTTGTTCTTTTCTTTCTCTACAAAAATGTTAATAATTCTAAAAATTTTACACAATAATCACATAAATATAAATCTTACACCCATATAAGTATTAAACCTATTCATCGCTATTAGCGTAGGCTCTTGAGTTCTCTAGGCTTCTCTTCTTCTTTCTTGTAACGACTTCTTTAGCTCTCAATTTCTTTCTCTTTCTCTCTAATCTTTTCACTTCTGATTTTCTGATCCTCCGTCTTGTGTGATGGTCCTCATATTTATGGATGGCCATCAGGCGATAGGAATGCTTCATCTTCAGTTTAAATTTCAAACTGAATGATAACGCCATTTGAATTTTGAATAATAGCGCTATCTGATTAATCGTATATCTTATTAACCGGATTGATCTTTGGGGTTTCATCCTGTATAGTGTCCTTGCTGTAGGCTCTACAGGTGTCATCTTTCGTAGGCTCCACGTGTCACTTGAGTATCTTGAATGATGTTGTTGAGATACAACGTTGTTTTATTTATGTATATCACCGGATCATATTGATCTTTTTAGGAAGTGATTGCCTACAACCTTCTTATTATAGTGCTCTATACATGTCATAAATTTAGTTAAAATTTATGTGCCAATAGTTACACAATAAATTTTACATCTTTTCCTCTTATGTATTAATTTTCCTTGATTTGTGTCTTCTTACACTATCTTCCATTGATAGATACTCAATCCTTCATCAATTTTGAACAAGAATCCATATACATATACATATACATTTATATATAGAGAGAAAGAGAGAGCACCCATCTCAATATCCCCGCATACCATAAGATTTACACACACTTAAACTAAATTATAAATATACAAAGGTAAAGATATTCCTACCTCAAAGGTTGTGAGTGAAAAGATGAAGACCCAAGGAATGAACTTCCGAAATAACACGATCTAATCGGTTCAGAATATAGTTTTTGGCGAGATTATTAACTTTGATGAAGGTACAAGGAGGATTCTTTCTATAAATGGATGAAATCTAATGTTTTAATGTTATGGTTTTCGGAATAGGTTGATAGAGAGAGAAAGAGTATGAAAAAGTGAGCCAAAAATGTGCTTAGATCGCGTTTTAACACTGTTGTCCCGAACAGACCGCTCGAGTGATCTTTCTACCGTTCGAGCAGTAAACTCAATGTGCCAGAAGTTTTGTAGAGTTACAGTGAAAATACTGGGAGCCTCGCATCTTCACTCGAGCGATCACTTGACCGCTCGAGCGGTCTCGGCTGCAACTAGGCAAGATACTGAGAGCTTTGCATCACCGCTCGGGCGACTGATTGACCGCTCGAGTGGTTCCCCAGAATTGACTGTTACACTTACGCTATGTTTAGTTGGGGGATTTGGGAAGGGATTTGAAAAAGGAAAGGGAAAAGGTGTGTGAAACTATATGAAATGTGGCTCTAGGGTGCCTGCTGTGCTGCCCTATGGGTTCATTTCGGGATCCATTTTAATGATCTAAACCGTTCACATTTTACAGTATAACGAGTAGAACATACCTAAAAAAAAATTCAAATTAATCGGATATCGTTAACCTTTTTATCCACTCATATTTGTATCTACAAAAATAAATGACATTGTGATTTAAAGTATTAAAATGAATACAAATGCGAGTGGATGAAAGGGTTAACGATATCCAATTAAGTTTCTTAGAACCATAAGAGTTATTTGTGTTTTTTATCCTATATATAGATGGTTAGGCCCATCTAGTATTCAGTTTTAACGATATTTGATATTGTACTTAAGAGCTTAGTGCTCTTGTGTCTTTGTTTAGAGATTTCCTCTCTCTAATGAAATCCATTATCTGAATTGGTTGCATCAAGTCATCTACACACCAATGTTGCTCGTTAAGAATAATTATGAGTGGCATCATGCCTTCTACTGATTGTCTGATACATAGTCTTATGCATGACTTGGCTACATTCCCCACTGGTTATGTAAACACTGCCTTATGCAAGTGCATGTCTATTGTTCCATGTCATGAAGAATGACACATTTCCTGGATGAATAGTATGTATGAGTGGCCAGGAACAAATCAACTTTTAGAACTATTTATATCCTTCTTATTAGTCTTCATGATTTCCTAATTAGAGATCCCATTGATTTCAGATGGATTGGGACTATGAGGTCTTTCAGAATGCTAGGGTTTGAAGCTAATTTAGGTGAGGCAGATGCAAAAAGTAGTGTTTCAAGAGGTGAAGCATGTGAATGTTTAAACCCAAAAATATAAATCTCTTTCAGCTTGGTGTCCATTGTGTACTATATGGGTGGGTTTTATCGAGCATTTGTTGTGGAAAAGTATCTCATTTGGCTCCTGACATTCAGAACCTTTTATATGGTTAAATCAAAGTGATTTATTTTGTTCATCTAACAAATTAAGATGGAAACTTACACGTTTTCATGCACTGCCCCTGTTGTATGCCTATAGACTGAGGTGAAAACTTGAATTCTGGTTCAATGTTCCGCTTGTCGATATTTTTTTTTTAAAAAGTAACTATTGAAATTGATTTTTGAAGCAGCAGTGGAAGAATCAATCGAAGGTTAGCAACTGATGTGGAGAATGAATCTTGATGATTTGGTAAAAAGAGTCTCTACTGGCTGCAGACCTGGCAATGCTACGCCATCTGGGCTTGGATTCCCATAGCAAGTAAGTTTTTTTTTTTAAAACTTAAATCCACTTACTGTGTCAATTGACTTTGTTTCCGAAAATTGAATCATGATTAGCAGTAGAATTGGCAAAAGAGTCTCTACTGGCTGCGGACCTAGCAATTCTGGGCTTGGATTCGCATTGCAAGTAAGTTTTTTTTTTTTTTTTTCTCTTAAAAAGAAAAAAAAATCATTCTAGTGTGCCATTTTACCAAATAGAGATGCATGTATATTAAATTTATGCAACCGAATCACTGCTATTCGATGTATATATACTAGCGTATGCCCGTGCCTAAAGGCACGGTGTAAATAATTTTAAGATTAAAATGTAGTTATAATTTATACGTATTATGTTGAAATTTATAAAGTTTGTGTCATTTTTTGACAAAGATACTGAAAAAATATGTTGAAATATTTTTCTTCTTAAAGAACTTATAACAATTTTGCTTGTATTACACGCTCTACAAAACTCAAATAAAATAACAACTCTCCCTAATCTTATAATAATAATAATAATAATAATAATAATAATAATAATAATAATAATAATAATAATAATAATAATAATAATAATAATAATAATAATAATAATAATAATAATAATAATAATAATAATAATAATAATAATAATAATAATAATAATAATAATAATAATAATAATAATAATAATAATAATAATAATAATAATAATAATAATAATAATAATAATAATAATAATAATAATAATAATAATAATAATAATAATAATAATAATAATAATAATAATAATAATAATAATAATAATAATAATAATAATAATAATAATAATAATAATAATAATAATAATAATAATAATAATAATAATAATAATAATAATAATAATAATAATAATAATAATAATAATAATAATAATAATAATAATAATAATAATAATAATAATAATAATAATAATAATAATAATAATAATAATAATAATAATAATAATAATAATAATAATAATAATAATAATAATAATAATAATAATAATAATAATAATAATAATAATAATAATAATAATAATAATAATAATAATAATAATAATAATAATAATAATAATAATAATAATAATAATAATAATAATAATAATAATAATAATAATAATAATAATAATAATAATAATAATAATAATAATAATAATAATAATAATAATAATAATAATAATAATAATAATAATAATAATAATAATAATAATAATAATAATAATAATAATAATAATAATAATAATAATAATAATAATAATAATAATAATAATAATAATAATAATAATAATAATAATAATAATAATAATAATAATAATAATAATAATAATAATAATAATAATAATAATAATAATAATAATAATAATAATAATAATAATAATAATAATAATAATAATAATAATAATAATAATAATAATAATAATAATAATAATAATAATAATAATAATAATAATAATAATAATAATAATAATAATAATAATAATAATAATAATAATAATAATAATAATAATAATAATAATAATAATAATAATAATAATAATAATAATAATAATAATAATAATAATAATAATAATAATAATAATAATAATAATAATAATAATAATAATAATAATAATAATAATAATAATAATAATAATAATAATAATAATAATAATAATAATAATAATAATAATAATAATAATAATAATAATAATAATAATAATAATAATAATAATAATAATAATAATAATAATAATAATAATAATAATAATAATAATAATAATAATAATAATAATAATAATAATAATAATAATAATAATAATAATAATAATAATAATAATAATAATAATAATAATAATAATAATAATAATAATAATAATAATAATAATAATAATAATAATAATAATAATAATAATAATAATAATAATAATAATAATAATAATAATAATAATAATAATAATAATAATAATAATAATAATAATAATAATAATAATAATAATAATAATAATAATAATAATAATAATAATAATAATAATAATAATAATAATAATAATAATAATAATAATAATAATAATAATAATAATAATAATAATAATAATAATAATAATAATAATAATAATAATAATAATAATAATAATAATAATAATAATAATAATAATAATAATAATAATAATAATAATAATAATAATAATAATAATAATAATAATAATAATAATAATAATAATAATAATAATAATAATAATAATAATAATAATAATAATAATAATAATAATAATAATAATAATAATAATAATAATAATAATAATAATAATAATAATAATAATAATAATAATAATAATAATAATAATAATAATAATAATAATAATAATAATAATAATAATAATAATAATAATAATAATAATAATAATAATAATAATAATAATAATAATAATAATAATAATAATAATAATAATAATAATAATAATAATAATAATAATAATAATAATAATAATAATAATAATAATAATAATAATAATAATAATAATAATAATAATAATAATAATAATAATAATAATAATAATAATAATAATAATAATAATAATAATAATAATAATAATAATAATAATAATAATAATAATAATAATAATAATAATAATAATAATAATAATAATAATAATAATAATAATAATAATAATAATAATAATAATAATAATAATAATGGGTGTGGTAGTAAAATAAATAATTAATTTTCTGTTGGTATACGATAGAGTGTAATTTACTTAGGGATTAATTTATTTATACAGTTATATTAGAAAACTGGGTCCAAATGTAATTGTCTCAAATATTTATTAAAGATATAAATCCATATAAATTATGATCAAATCGGGAGAATGATTCGCGTTGGCCACCTGTTGGATGGAAATCTCGCCTTAGCTGCCGAAAATGGATCGAAGAAACCGAGAGAATTTTGAGGATTTTTTGGGTTGTGGTGGTTGTTTTGAAAAAAGAACTTTCTGATCCATTGTAATTCTTGGGAAAAATGACAGAGATGTAGAGACTGTTGCCAAACTTTAGAGAGGAAGTGGCTTTTATCGTGAAAGGTAAGTTCATTTTTTCCATATTCTTGGCTTTTACCCTGAAAGGTAGGTTAATTTTTTCCATATAAAGTTCGGGTATCAATGTGGAAAGTTTTGACATTTCCATTTCAATTTCATTTCATTCACTACGAACTCTCCATAGAAAAGCAAGCAATTCATAGAGCCTAATCTTTAGAGCTGTAACAACCCGAAAATTTAAGTTATAGCCTAATCTTTAGAGCTGTAACAACCCGAAAATTTAAGTTATAGCCTAATCTTTAGAGCTGTAACAACCCGAAAATTTAAGTTATAGCCTAATCTTTAGAGCTGTAACAACCCGAAAATTTAAGATAGAGCCTAATCTTTAGAGCTGTAACAACCCGAAAATTTAAGTTATAGCCTAATCTTTAGAGCTGTAACAACCCGAAAATTTAAGTTATCCCTTAAATTTTATACCAGTATTCTGGTTGTATGTGATGATAAATTATTAAATAAATAATAATATATACATAATCTAATTTGGTATTGGATTATCAAATATGGGATTAATTTGGGAATATTATTTGGGACCAAATTAATAAAAATATGGAATTATAATATTAGTTGGGCCAAATTAAAGTTAAAGATAGCAAATAAATAAATATAAAAGTATGAGTAAATAAATAATAATATTTATAACAACAACAACAACAACAAGAATAATAATAATAATAATGGGTGTGGTAATAAAAGAAATAATTCATTTTCTGTTGGTATACGATAGAGTGTAATTTAATTAGGGATTAATTTATTTATATATTTATATTAGAAAACTGGGCCGAAGTTTAATTATCTTAAATATTTATGAAAGATAAGTACATATCCCTATAAATTATGATTAAATATGTGGGAGGATTCGCGCTGGCCACGTGTTGGATCGAAATCCTACCTCAGCTGCCGAAAATGGATTGAAGAAACCGAGAAAATTTTGAGGATATTTTGGATTGTGGTGGTTGTTGAAAAAAAAGAACTTTCTGATCCATTGTAATTCTTGGGAAAAAAGACAGAGATGTAGAGATTGTTACACAACTTTAGAGAGGGAGTGGCTTTTATCGTGAAAGGTAGGATCATTTTTTTCCATATTCTTGGCGTTTACCATGAAACGTATGTTCATTTTTTCCATGTAATGTTGGGGTATCAATGTTGAAAGTTTTGACATTTCCATTTCGACTTCATTTCATTTACTAGTAACTCTTCCTACAAAAGCAAACAATTCATGGAGCCTAATCTTTAAAGCTGGAACAACTCGAAAATTTAAGTTGTCCCTTAAATTTTACACTAGTATTACGGTTGTATGTGATGATATATTATTAAATAAATAATAACAAATACAGAATCTAATTTGGCATTGGATTATCAAATATGGGATTAATTAGGAAATATTATTTGGGGACAAATTAATAGAAATATGGAATTATAATACTAGTGGGGCGAAATTAAAGTCAATGACAGTAAATAAATAAATATAAAAGTATGAGTAAATAAATAATAATAATAATAATAATAATAATAATAATAATAATAATAATAATAATAATAATAATAATAATAATAATGGGTGTGGTAATAAAAGAAATAATTCATTTTCTGTTGGTATACGATAGAGTGTAATTTAATTAGCCAACTTTCAAAATTCACACACAATCAGAGTATTACATATGGGGCTAACATGTGCGGAAGCAATATATTTAAATCTAAGTAGTCCATAAGAGTTGTGCATAGATCAAATGAAATGACATACATCTTAGCATGGTTTTACAACTTGAATACAAATAAAATAAAGTACATGTTACATCTTGATCAAAAGGCTTCTCAAGCCGACATATACAAAATACATGAAATATAAAGTCAAGAAGCATAATCTTCAAGATTGCCGACATAACATAGATCAAACATCATCTTGCAAATAACGCATCTCGGCGTCACCGCCTTCATGCTTGTTACCTACATGTATATATAAGGAGAGGGTGAGCTTGGATACTCAGTGAATGGTATAAGTAATAAAGGGGTTAAATGAATGATTCCCGAGGTCCTTGCCAAAACAATACATATATCATAGCTTGTTCAAAACACGGGATGGATCAAGTTCGTCAATCAAATCTTGGTCTTTCAAATCTTCTTGGGATGTTTAATAACATCTACATAATACATGGGGTGATGACATTCCTGACGAAACAAACCCACCCGTTCATAGACCGTCAGTGACAAATCCACCCGTTCATAGACCGTCGGTGGGGCCATCCGTTCATAGACCGTCGATGACAAATATCTCTCAAACATGATGCTACATGGGCTTCAAGTCCCCTAGCATGGGACGACTTGTGCTACAAAAGTTTAGAGTCCCCTAGCACGTACGGACTTTCCAAGAATGTCATCCAAAACAAGGCTAATACTTGATATACAAAATAGGGATCATCATTCATGCTTAACAATACTTTTCAAAACAAGCAAAGCGAAGCTTTAACAAAACGTTATAACATAGCTTTATTAGAAATACCACTCACATAGTTCTTGGGACGTCGGGATCAAGGCAAAGGTCCAAGTCCTAAAAACACATGGCAAAGTCTATTGAATGTACTCTTAAAAATAAGCTTTACATGAATGCAAATGATCTAGGGAAAACATGCTGGAAAGCATCTAGGGAAAACATGCTGGAAAACATCTAGGGAAAACATGCTGGGAAACATCTAGGGAAAACATGCTGGAAAACATCTAGGGAAAACATGCTAGAAAACATCTAGGGAAAACATGCCGGGTACCAACCAGGTCCTGGAATGGATGCACAGAGATGATCTAGGCTAAAATGACCTAGCTGGGTGAACTCAGGAGGTCTTGGCCGTGGTCCCACACCTCTTGGCCGAGGTGTGGTTGCCTAGGCTTCAGTATGTAGCTGCCTGCCGAGATGTTACAAGGTGCCGGCAAGGGTGTACCATGGTCGGCCTAGGTGTGCAGTGGTTAGCATAGGTGTGCATGCAAGATAAACTAACGTGCAAGTGATCATGCAAGGTAGGCCAAGGTGAGATACGATGCTTGGCCTAAGTGTGTGATCTAGGCAAGAGTGGTCTCGGTGATCACACCTAGGGAAATAAAGCCTGGAAATCTGGGTTTCCTCCTTGAAGAACATGGGCATGAAGAACATGAATGCTAAAATCATAACTTGTTATTATAAAATCTGAGGTTTCATGCTATGAGTTCAAAAACATGGACCTTGGTACCCATACTTAAAGATCATATGAAAACAAACACGAAAACATGGATCTTGGTACAAACTTTCGGATCAAAACATGGCTTTTCCTCAAGAACACATGAATATCACTTTCTCTTTCTAAAACCGAACTTCAAAGCAATGCATGGTTCATGAAACATGCTAGATCATGCAATGCGATTAGATCAACATAAAGAATAACAAGAGTAGATCACGAATCTAACCTTAAAACACGGATCTAACGGTTCGATCTCTAGGGATCAAGCTTGGAAATCTACCTCTCTCTAGAATTCCTCTTCCTCTTCCTAGAGCTTCTCTCTCTTCTAAGACAAGGATATAGCAAATGATATGTTTTTCTCTCTCTGCCGGCTGATTTAACCTTCTGCAGGGACACGTGGCACTACCGGATTGGTTCTCCTCAAAAGGTGATAGAAAGACAAGACAAGTGTATGCCAAAGTGTGTACAACAAGCTAGATGACATGGGCACTCCGGCAGGTAATGATCTCGGCTAAGGACATAGGCTTCGGCAAGTAAGGTCTCAATGATCTCGGTTAGGAAGGATAACACTTGGCCAAGCTGTGCCACACCTCGGCCTAGATGTGCCACACCTCAGTCTAGGTCATTCCTGTCCTGGAGCAAGATCACTAGGTGCAAGGATCAAGGATCTAGGGCACCTAGATGATAACATCTCGGCCTAGATGATGCACATCTCGGCCTAGGTGATGCACACCTCGGCCTAGATGATGACATCTCGGCCAATATGCCTAGGTGATGGTGGAGGTCAACCAAAGTGGTTCCAAGATGGTCCTAGGGGTCAGAGGTTCAAAGGTGTGACCTAGGCTTGACATGACCTAGGCTTGGCATGACCTAGGCTTGGCATAGCAGGGGAGGAACAAAGCATGCAAGCAACACTTAAACAAAATAAGACAAGATTCATGAATGCAAACTTAACAAGACAAAGTTACGTAAATGCACATGAACATGACCTAGACATGAATATGGGTTGTTACAATGATAGAGTGCAATTTAATTAGGGATTAATTTATTTATATAGTTATATTAGAAAACTGGGCCAAAGTATAATTATCTTAAATATTTATTAAAGATAAGTATAAATCCATATAAATTATGATAAAATCTGTGGGAGGATTCGCGCTGGCCATGTGTTGGATCGAAAACCCGTCTCAACTGCTGAAAATGGATCGAAGAAATAGAGAAAACTTTGAGGATTTTTTGGATTGTGGTGGTCGTTGAGAAAAAAAAACCTTCTTGTCACGCCCCACTTTTTATTACTCGAAGTCATTACCAAATTCATTAACTTAATTCAATTACAAGGATAACATGAGGAAATAAACTCATATATTCAATCTGTAGAAGTGATTAACGATACTCTCATTCGTATGCAAAGTAAATATTACATGAACATACTTAATAAATTGCCCTTGGGCTTACATCACTTAAGGTACAAGAAGAAGGGTGTAACCCTTTTACAACAATGGCATTCCGCCAACATAACTGAGGCCCCGTGGCCAGTAAATAAGTAGATCCCAATCTTGCAGCTCAACCTGCTTAATACCTGAAAAGATTCAACAACGTGGGATGAACATATAGTCCAGTAGGGAACTCAACATGTTCCTCAACAATAACAACTTACAGATAGCTATGATCATGAACACTCATTCTCATACTAGAATAGTAATGTGACAGTTTATACAAAATATATATATATATGAACTTTTCTCGAAAACAACCATTTCATTCAACGCTACAAGTGGTTTGTGTTTCCTTTTTCCTTTCATTAACCCCCATTCCCAATCTTTCATAACATTAACAAATACTTAGGAAGTAATCTCACTAAGCCCGATACCACTCCCATTTCCTATACATACTCAGATGTACCTTTTCAAACATGTTTATCTATAAAACATTCGTTCTCCTCCACTCTTAGAAGGCCTGCTCGAGCGCCAAGACTTGGTTTGTTTCTATTTCTATCATAACTATACATGCATATCTTTGTAAAAATATAAATTTACAACCCACCAACATGTATACAATCAACCAATGGAGTAACTCGGTCCTCCGAACTATAACCAATCAAATCCATGATATTTTCAGTTACAACGAAACAACAACAATCTTATTTCGCTCTACTAGCTATGTGCGCAGTAAGCCAACAATACACCCCACTCAACAACATTAACAATAAGCCAGTTTACCAGGCGCTAGCTGGAGGGGTATGGTACCTTCGATTATTAGCGCAGTCAGTTCTTCAGGCACTAGCTGGAAGGGTATCATACCTTTGATTCTAAGCGCGGTCAGTTCTCCAGGCGCTAGCTGGAAGGGTATGATACCTTTGATTCTCAGCGCGGGGCACAACACCAACAATCACAGCACATCAAGGCATAACCAACATGTATAATGCATATACATAAACTATCAAGACACCAGCAATGTGTTAAAGCATAAGAACACATGACCATCTCCTTCCGAGCAAATATACACATATATAATGTATCTAGCACTTCATCACATACGATGTTCAATTAATCAATGGCAAAATGCAAACCCGACAATTCTACACAACCGTGCCATCCTCCACCGATGACCAAGGACAAAACCTCTAGATGCATATAGTTAGTACATCTATTAAAAGACTCAAATTTCATGAATCACAAACCCAACAACAATATTAACATGGTAGTTAAAGAAACAACTTCTACATGTGTGTTCAACACTCAAGACACAACAATCCAATTCTCAAAATTATTTCGAAAACACTTCCCTCATTTTCACAAAAACGATTCCATTTCCTTTTTGTTATCACAAAACCAACTCCACTAATCTTGTTTCCATAAAATCAACTCCAAAGCCATGGATAATCCCATAGGCATTAACACCCTTACCACACTCATTTTGACAAAAGGGATTTACACACAATGGTCAACAAACCCCCATTATAATTTTCCTAACCAAAATATAATTTAGGGCTTTTCTTCTATTAACTACAACATGCTAATTTATATTCTAATTAGCCAAGACAACAATCAATGAAGCCAAAACCATTCTCCACACAACCAACCCTAGGTTTATTTCATGATCTTCAAACAAATCCAACATGGTACAATTTTCATGCAATATAAAAATTACCACATGTCTATCTATAGACGGAGTATTGAAAAAGAACAAGGAGAATCCCTACCTCAAGCTTAGGAGAGAAAACCACCCAAAAATTACCGGCGATGAAACCACGAACCACTCGGACCAAAAAGAAGCCCTTGACGAGATCTACAATCCATCTCAAAGGACCATGGTGAAGAGATCACTCTAGGTGAGTAGATCTAGAGATCTTTAAGTAAAAAGTGCCTTTTGAGAGAGAGAGAAGGTGTTTCACGGTTTGGAGAGAGGAAAGGGAAGAAAAAGTGAGAGAAAAGGTCAAGTGAGGGCCTTTATATAGTACTAGGTCAAAATAGATCTAAGCCCCAAAGTCAACTCAAAATATTAAGTCAAAATATCCCCAAAAAGGTAGGTCTAAACCGTGAGAAAAATCTGGGAAAAGTCGCAGGTGTCGACCCTTCACAACACAGGTGTCGACACCTAAGAAGAAATCTGGAACACTTAAGTGTGACTACAGAGTGCACAGGCATGGTGTCGACCCTTCCCAGGCTGGTGTCGACACTAAAAAGCAGTGGGCAATTTCAGAACAAGGGTCGACCCTTCCCAGATTGGTGTCGACCCTTGTGACCAATAAAAAGAGAAGGTGTTGACACTACCAAGACCGGTGTCGGCCCCAGAACAAGCTTTTTAAGCTTCCAAACAACTTTTCAACGTAAACAAGCATGAACGAGCAACCCTAACAGGTTTAAATAAATTTTCACTCATCCAAAACCAAGGTACAACAACACCGAAGATTTCCAAAACATAATACATGATTCAAATACACTTCCCAAAAGTTTTAACAGGGCCTAAGTGCTACAACCTCCCCACCTTAGGAAATTTCATCCCCGAAATTAAGGATACGCCAAAACACAAGGCCAACTGATCACACAACACCAACACCCGAGTACTAGGAAAGAAACTACTCTCACTACAAACCTTTAATCCACTCTTACCAAGGAAGAGACTAATCGAGGGAACACGTTCCAAACGACAACACTGTAGACATAAATGCTACAACAAAACCAAACCTTTTGAGTAAATAATAAGAAAACATTTTCTTGCTCGAGAGACATTTCTCAAAGATAGTCAAATTTTCAATGCTGACATTTCGAAATAAGCCTTGCATTTTCCATGCGAAACTCAAAAACTTTGTATACATTTTTCACCAGCACGGTGTTATCCAAAACACAATCATCCACCATTTATTTGCGAAAAATCATTCATTTGAAATTCCTCAAAACCCTTGAATTAAATCAATTTCTCAACAACACCCTTAGGCGGCCCAAACACTAGGAAAAGTTTTGTTTTCCATTTCTTTCCGAAATAACGCTATCAACAACCATCACGCACACAGTGATACCACAACCAACACAGAACATAACATTTCTATAATGATAGTTAATAGAAATAACAACAGTACTATCAACACAAAAGTATAAAAACTATATCACACTTTCAAAGATAAGCATATGAGCTATATCACTACCATAACAGATAAGTATATGAGCTATATCAATACTTCAACAAATAAGCATATGAGCTGTATCAACACTTCTTTGGACAAGCATAAGAGCTATGTCATCACCATAATGGGAGAGCATATGAGCTGCATCCCTGGGTCCATCCCCCATTTTTCCTTAACCATTAACCGGTTTAGAGGTGCATCCCCCATCTTCCCCTAAACCGTGGAGTACATCCCCCATCTCCTCCCATACACAAGCAATGCATATAAACACAAGGGTTCTATACACAGTCAATCAATACAAAGAATTAATGTATTCAATTCACCGTCAGATTCAATGACATAACATGTTCGATTAGTTTCAGTTTTTCTTAACCAACATACAAAGCCTACAACAAATGAGACTAACTTCAAGGTGACCGATGTCAACCCCAAAACCCAATACCAACAAGCTGACTAATCAACTCAATAAACTCCACACTCAGTAATCCACACACTGATGTGCCACTAACCCCAAACACGGAGTTCCCCACACAAACCCCCAAATTTTGGAATCTCAACGGATCTCCTAAAATTGAACCACATCAACACTGTGTCTAAGGGAATCACTATTTCCCCCTCCCATTGCTACCTAGCAAGCCTGCTCATCTCCTCGACTCAAGACCGACATGGTCAACCTCAATCACGAAGGACAATTTTGACCAACGCTATTCTCATCACTCTAAAACTCAAACTGTTCTTGCATCCACTCACAAACCATACCCAACAACTGATAGCCAATCACACTACAAACACCACCCCTATACAACCGATCGGGTCACCATGGATTCGCTAACTAGCAAGACCCAAAACACGAACCAACGAACAGATACCATTCTCGCTAACTTGAGGTACAAATCTCACATTCCTACGAACATTCACACATAACCTTGCCAACATCCCGCAACTCTCAAAACCACCACATCTAATACATTCTCCCACGGATTCCCGTTCTCAACAAATAATCATTAAAGTGAATAAGGCACACAGGCCGTCACACAACTAACTCATCATACAGTACCAAGCAAGCAACAACATTAGGATCATTGACCCCATTAACAACTTCTCAATATAAAAGAGAGCTTAAAACCCATACATACTCCCCAATACCTGAGGATTAAACAAACAACACTATGCGTATACATAAACATGGTGCCTCAGCATCCAACAGTACTCCGGTCAACAACAAAATCATCCACATAATACATTACCGGTCAGCAACACAAAAGTCCCCCCTCCAGGGTAATACTATCGGGCTACTTAATAAGTCGCCCCTCGCGAGGCTCCCGAAGCCTGGCCTGACCATTTCTGGCACCGATAGTGCCCTTGATTGGACGGGTACAACTGAGTCTGATTGGGTTTTGAAACACCCGAAGAACTTACATGCAAAGGACAAAAACGTCTACCATGGCCCAGCTGACCACAAGTAAAACAACCACCAGACCCCCTACTCTGAGACTGGTCTGAAACCTGCACCTCCCCGGACCTTCCAACAAAAGAGTCTGAAACCCCTGGTGAAGAAAAGGAACCAGCCCCTGACTGAGCATGTTTCCGCCTCCACCCCTTACTGAGCCTAGAGTATTTAGGAACCGAAGAACTTACCGCAATGGTCTCCTCCTTAACCCCATCATCGTTCACCATCATGGCCTCCACATGGGCCGCTGCCTCGACTAAATTATAATAATCCTTCCAAAAGGATCCAGCTACCTTCTTCCGAATATCGAAACACAACCGCCTTTCAAACTCAAAACAACGACGCTCCTCTATTGCCACCAACTCTGGAGCAAACCTCGACAAGCTAGCAAACCGCATCTCAAACTGTGCCACAGGAGTATCATCCTGACGCAACTCCAAAAACTGATCCCTCAACCTTTCCCGAGCAGAAGGAGGGAAATACTTGGCCAAAAAGGCCTCGGTAAAAGCAACCCACGTGCTACCCACATTATTCTTAACATACTTCCACCAATAACTCGCATCACTCTTCAACTGCAAAGTCGCCAAAGAAACCCTCAACTCCTCATCTTCGACTCTGAGCATATCAAGAGTCTTGGTAATCTGCTCTAGCCAACTCTCTGCCTCCAACGGTTTTGCCTCCCCCACAAACTTAGGTGGACTGGAGCGAAAGAACTCCTTAGTAAGTTTGAGAGCATGCCCACTGCCGCCCTCAGTGCGAACTAGGGCGTCCTGCACTGCTCTCACAATCTCACGTGCGACATCCTCGCCGACAGCCGATGCTGCAACGGCAGGTACTAAAGGAACTGCTGTGCCTCTCCCGGCGCTCCTACTACTCATCCGACCTCTACTCCCTCTTGTAGACATCCTATTAAGCACGAAGGCAAAACACACTTAGCGCAAAACACAATAGCCTTCTCCAAGGCACACTCCACTACCGTTAAGTTACAAGACACACTTAGTCTCAAAATTTACATCTCTACTGCATATTATCAGCTAAACATGTAAACACATAATCGAATCAAGTCCACAAAGATAGCCACTCATCCCGAAACTCACAAGGAATTCCCATCGAAAACCACGTTGATCAGGCGTGTTTCCAAAAGGACCTCAAAGCAAGCTCACCGGCCATGAATATTATCCGAGAGACTAAATCCCATGCTCACATAAATGCAACACATAAGTCCTAACTTTCATGATATCTATATGCAACGTCCTCACAATACGTAGTAAACCCACTGTGGTAAAAACCACTTCCCACGACCTCAAGGTATTCAAACCCGGTTAGCTCTGATACCAAGTTGTCACGCCCCACTTTTTATTACTCGAAGTCATTACCAAATTCATTAACTTAATTCAATTTCAAGGATAACATGCGGAAATAAACTCATACATTCAATCCGTAGAAGTGATTAACAATACTCTCATCCGTATGCAAAGTAAATATTACATGAACACACACCACCCCTATACAACCGATCGGGTCACCA
>NW_021029725.1:65503-102820 GCF_004153795.1 Camellia sinensis | reverse complement strand
AGAAGTGTTAACGATACTCTCATTCGTATGCAAAGTAAATATTACATGAAACATAATCTTAATAAATTGCCCTTGGCTTACATCACTTAAGGTACAAGAAGAAGGGTGTAACCCTTTTACAATAATGGCATTCCGCCAACATAACTGAGGCCCCGTGGCCAGTAATAAGTAGATCCAATCTTGCAGCTCAACCTGCTTAATACTTGAAAAGATTCAACAACGTGGATGAACATATAGTCCAGTAGGAACTCAACATGATCCTCAACAATAACAACTTACAGATAGCTATGATCATGAACACTCATTCTCATACTAGATAGTAATGTGACAGTTTATACAAATTATATATTTATGAACTTTTCTCGAAAACAACCGTTTCATTCAACGCTACAAGTGGTTTGTCTTCCTTTTTCCTTTCATTAACCCCCATTCCCAATTTCATAACATTAACAATACTTAGGAATAATCTCACTAAGCCCGATACCCACTTCCATTTCCTATACATACTCAGATGTACCTTTTCAAACATGTTTATCTATAAAACATTCGTTCTCCTCCACGCTTTCCAGAAGAACGAATGTTTTATAGATAAACCATGTTTGAAAAGGTACATCTGAGTATGTATAGGAAATGGAAGTGGTATCGGGCTTAGTGAGATTACTTCCTAAGTATTTGTTAATGTTATGAAAGATTGGGAATGGGGGTTAATGAAAGGAAAAAGGAAAGACAAACCACTTGTAGCGTTGAATGAAACGGTTGTTTTCGAGAAAAGTTCATATATATATATTTTGTATAAACTGTCACATTCTATTCTAGTATGAGAATAGAGTGTTCATGATCATAGCTATTTGTAGTTGTTATTGTTGAGGATCATGTTGAGTTCCCTACTGGACTATATGTTCATCCCACGTTGTTGAATCTTTTTCAGGTATTAAGCAGGTTGAGCTGCAAGATTGGGATCTACTTATTTACTGGCCACGGGGCCTCAGTTATGTTGGCGGAATGCCATTGTTGTAAAAGGGTTACACCCTTCTTCTTGTACCTTAAGTGATGTAAGCCCAAGGGCAATTTATTAAGTATGTTCATGTAATATTTACTTTGCATACGAATGAGAGTATCGTTAATCACTTCTACGGATTGAATATATGAGTTTATTTCCTCATGTTATCCTTGTAATTGAATTAAGCTAATGAATTTGGTAATGACTTCGAGTAATAAAAAGTGGGGCGTGACACTTCTGATCCATTGTAATTCTTGTGATAAAAGACCGAGATATAGAGATTGTTACAAAACTTTAGAGACGGGATGGTTTTTATTGTGAAAGGTAGGTTCATTTTTTCTATATTCTTGGCGTTTACCAATGAAAGGTAGGTTCATTTTTTCCATGTAAAGTTGGGGTATCTGTAACGCCCTCAAATAACAACATTAAACCCATCCATATAAAGACATGCATCGATACATAAAAGTCCACATTCATCTATTCATCAGAGTAGTTCATTACAAAAGTATTACATGGTTACAACAGAGGCAAATGCCTTACGGGCTTACAGCTTTCCAAGTTAACTCTTGGTTACAAAAGAGAGTGCTAGCTTAAATACACATTAAGTCTTAGGCTCAAATCTATATGAAATACAATCAAGAAAGAATAAGGCGACAAAAGTATGTCTGCCTCTAGCTCCCAAGCTATGTCCCCAGAGGTGGCATGCTCCTGTACCTGATCATGATGTTCCCATAAAGGGTAGAGCCACAGCCCAGTAGAAATATACTAAACCATTATGACAATGACTAAAAAATTAGCAACTGATAGATGGTCAACACTGACTTCCATTTACATCTTATTACGTTTCCATGACAGCCAAGTCTATGGTTACAATTCACTTTTCATTTTTTTTTTTATTCAACTTTGAGTTTGAAAACAAGGCTCAGTACTCTGGCCAAAACATTTGATGAGAATTATAGTTCATCACTAGAACACTTTCGAAATCCAAGTGGATACACATTTTGGTGTTTGTATCATAACACATAAAACTACTTCCATATTTCGCAAACAATGGTGATATTACATTTTAGTGCTATATCAAATCAACACAAACTTTTCAATAGATAAGCCATATGAGCTATATCACTACTACAA
This sequence comes from Camellia sinensis, assembly GCF_004153795.1. Lineage (NCBI taxonomy): Eukaryota > Viridiplantae > Streptophyta > Magnoliopsida > Ericales > Theaceae > Camellia > Camellia sinensis. Next base: position 100,686 of record NW_021029725.1, on the reverse strand, counting down.
CAGATAAGCATATGAGCTATATCAATACTACAACAGATAAGCATATGAGCTATATCAACATTTCCAATAGATAAGCATATGAGCTGTATCAAACATTCAACAGATAAGCATGAGCTGTATCAATACTTCAATAACCGGTTTAGAGGTACATCCCCCATCTTCCCCTAAACCGTGGAGTACATCCCCATCTCCTCCCATACACAAGTAATGCATATAAACACAGAATCACATATGCAATCAATCAATACATAAAATTAATGTATTCTATCAACCGTCTACACATAATGCATAAAACACATTGGTCACATGCATAATCCACAGATACATAAAGTTAATGTATTCTATCAACCGTCATACTCTATGACACATTCATTGATCAGTTTTAGTTTCCCTAATCATCATGCATTGTCTACAACAATCAACACTAACCCTCCACCGATAGCCAAAGCAATTATTTCTAAGCAGGAAATAAATGCACACGTGGTAATTATACCAACATTTCAACTAGAAGAGCAATAAAAGATTTTACTACACTCTTTAGTCTCATACATTCCCAACTTCAACATTCTCAATTTAATTCCTCGTTTTCTTCAATTAATTAAATGCATATAATTAATAAAACCAATTAGGGCAAATTACCATAATTCGCAAAACAACCTAAGGTTCCATTTCATCAAATGTCCCAACATAATCTCATTTCTCTATGCTAACATGCATATAGGTTTATATATCTAAAACCCAACTTTTGTAAATTTCACAAAGGCCCAAACTTTCTCAAAATTACCCAACAACCCCCAACATATCAAATGCTAAATTCAAAGACAAAGTTCATAAGATAGAGTAGGTTATCCCTACTCGAATGATGGGACGCAACGAAGGAGATGAAGAAATGGAAATGCTCCAAATCCCGAAAATTTTTAGATTAAAAGATAGCCCGACGATCAAACAACTTTTTGTAAAGGCCCCAAGGTGAAGAAAACAACTCCTACTAGATCAAATCTAAGAGAGAAGGGCCGGTTTATTAGAGTGAGAAGCTCTGAAATGGCTTTTTGGAAAAGTAAGAGAGAGAAAAGATCTTGAAAAAAGTGATCCAAAAGTCGGATCTCGGATTTATATAAAAGTCACCCCGCTCGAGCGTCAAACTTCCCGCTCGAGCGTCACTCACAGACTCCTGCTCGAGCATCAACAATCCGCGCTCGAGCGGCGGATACACACTCCCAGAACTTTTGCCGACAGGTCTCCCGCTCGAGCTTCCAACTCCCGCTGCGAGCGGCACTCACACAATCCCGCTCGAGCGGCAATCCCACGCTTGATCGTCGAACACGTGAACAGGAAATACAGGATGGGTGATATTCCCGCTCGAGCGCGAAACCCCCGCTCGAGCGGACAGGTCAAAATCTGGGCAAACTAGTTTTGGTTTCTAATCTCAACCAACCTGTAACAAATCTGCTCAACACATCCATAACTCAAAATACAAAGAGTAAGGGATTAGAAAGAGGATAAGACAATAGCACCCTTAACGAAACCGAATCCGGATTACAGTTAAACAAGAAGGGAAAGCCGGGATCGCTATAACTCCCCTTAAAGAATTTCGTCCCCGAAATTAAAGTACATCAAAACACAAGGCCAATGATCACAGAGCATTCAACAACCGAACCCCAAGGAAAGATTAACTTTCAAAACAAACCCCGACTCACTCTCCAAGGAAAAGACTAACCAAGGGAACACATTCTGACCACACACCTTAGGTGCGCAAGTCTCAAACAAACCAAACTCCCCCCGAAACAAATTCTCCAATAACCGACGAGTGCTTCAAGCTAAAGTCACTACTCAACAACACGATTAAAGCAAATCTTAAAGTAGATAATACGAAAACATTTTCTTGTTCGAGAGGCATTTCCCAAAGATGTTTAAATTTTCCAACGATAACGTTCCAGAATAAATCTTGCATTTTCCATACGAAAAACCTCAATAGCCTTGTAAACTTTTTGCACAAATACGGTGTTACCAAAACGCAGAGTTATCCACAGTTTTTTGCCAAAAGATTAATCTGGAATTCTTTAAAATCCTTGAATTAAATCAACTTTTCAACAAGCATTCAGATTCAGATGGCCCCAAACACTAGGAAATTATGTTTTTCCATTTCTTTCCAAAAATAACACTATCAACAACCATCACTCACATAGTGATGCCACAACCAACACGGAAACAACATTTCTATAATGATAGTTAATAGAAATAACAACCGTACTATCAACACATAAGGCATAAGGAATTCATGGTTTTGCAATTTTATCCCGCCTCCCTTTACTTAACCACTTTATGATCATAAAACACGGCTCAGAAATACACAAATGATACACATTAAGTGCTGTATCAATATCAAACTAACACCATACATACATAATGTATAAAAAGCCAATCATTCACAATGATCAATCAATACATATATCAGATGTATTATTCAACCGTCAGATTCAACGACAAAACATGTTCGATTAGTTTCAGTTTTCCCTTAATCACATACAGAGTCTACAACGAACGAGACTAAACTCAAGGTGACAATGCCAACCCGAAACCCGATACGACAAGCTGACTAATCAACTCAATAAACTCTACACTCAAGTAATCCACACACTGATGTGCCACTCAAACCACTAACCCCAACCACGGAGTTCTCTACACAAACCACAAATTTTGGAATGTCACCGGATCTCCTAAATTGAACCGCATCAACACTGCGTCTACCGGAAAATCACCGTCCCCACCATGACTATCTAGCAAGCCTGCTCGTTTCCTTGACTGAAACCGAATTGGTCAATCTTAATCACAACAACCCCAAACACGAAGGACTACTTTGACCAACTCTATACCATTACTTTAGAACACGAATTGCTCTTCCTTCAAAAGATGCTGCCAGCATCCACTCACAACTCAACACCCAAAATTGGTAACAATCACAATACGAACACTATCCCTATACAACCAATGGGCTCACCACAGACTCACTATTAGCAAAGGCCCAAAACACGAACCAACATACAGGTCCATTCCACTAACTAGAGATACAAATCTCAGTCCCCTCGAACATTCTCACATGTCCGCCAACACGCGCAACCTCGAAAAACCAATCACATCTAACACATTCAACCCCGTACTAGGCAAACCTCCTTATTTTGCAAGCCCTTTACTCCTGACACCGAATCCCCAATAACTTCCCATAGGGTCCATCTTGTTACTCTATATCTTACTTGTCCTCATCTCGAGAAGTACCAATCAAGAGACCCGGCCTCCGTGCTAAACACTTAGTCAAATACCGCTAGGCAACCATCATGAACCAAACCCCGACACCGTTACAATCGCCGATAAGGCTTCCAAAATTCACTCTTCCCTAACTTTCCAAGGGGAGTAAAAGTCCTCACGCTCCCTCGTCATTAACCCACATCTTCATCTGCAAACACCATACTACTGTGATCATCCACGGTCACACTCTTAACACGGGCTATATACCTAATTAACCCTTCTGATAACATCACTCTGACTTGACCAGTGCTAAGGTACGAACCTATCAACATTCGATCCAAATAAAGGAATTTGAAATTTTAGGAAAAACCCATTATAATACTGCCGCGAGATATAGTGCCAGCTACCCACAACACATCGCTCCCGATACAACAATCACAACCTTATACATTAATAAAAGTTTAGAGCTACGACATCCTCCAATTCACCCACTCCAGGAATTAACGAACAAGCATAGATGTAATATATATATAAGATAAACAAACAGTTTAAGCAGATTTTGTTTCAACATTCCAAAACACATTGGGTTTCACAACAGAACCCAATGAATCACAAACAATAAATCGCCTGATTACAAAACGGATTAGTCAAAACAAAACCATCCATCAGTTACTACTACTTACCGTCCCTTGCCTGGACCGCCGAAGTTGGTCATCCCCGAAACATAAGGCACCTACGAGCTTCTAACCACAGAAGAACTACTGATGTGCCCCTTCTGTCCACACCTGGAAACAACTACAAACTTCCCAATTGGGGCTTGGGAGCTCCGACTCTACTGAGGCCCTCGCAGTCTGGCCTGCCTAAGTTCCCCAAAACGATACCTGTTTCCCTGCCAAGTCGAATGAAACGGAGCCCTGGCTAGGTTGCAAAACCCCTAAAGAAGCCCCCGGCTGAGTACAAAAATGTCGAATAGACCCGCTGATTACACCCCAACAGGTAGGCAGTGCCGACACGAGATTGTTTTAGATCTGGGCTGATGAAGACCCAAACAACTGCTCCCCACTGAAGCATTTGATTGGGCCAAACCGGATGGTTGGATGACCTGGTGGTACAACTACTGGTTGAACTACTTTAACCCTGCACCCTTCCTCTGTGGGCAAACCGAAACCTTGTGGCCCAGCAGACCACATCTGAAACAAAAGATGCCCCTCTGCTTATTTCTCCCGAACCCAAACCGATATTGGAAAGGTAGTTCTAGCTGACCTCCTGTTGCAGGTTTAAAACCCTCCTGTTTCTTAAAAGGCTACCAACACCCTGAGTCACAGGAGTCGCCGAGATGGCTTCCTCCCCACTCTCCCCATTGTTTAGCACGCAGCCTCTACTGGGCGGCGCCTCAAACAAGCGCTATATCTTTTATGCCAGACCCCGCTACCCCTTTTACACGGATGTCGTCACGCAGCTTACTCTCAAAACTCGTAACAAACGCAAGTCCTCCGTTCCACTAATTCTGGAGCAAACTCGACAGGTTAGCAACCATCTTTCGAACGCACCAAGGTGTAGTACCTTGGCGTAACTCCACAACTATTTCCGCAGCTTCCTCCCGAGCGGAAAGGAGGGAAAATCGCAACTTCCTCGCTTTAGTTGCATCTTCCAAGTTCAAGCATAGCTATGACTAGACGGAGACACGTATAGCACCTCATACATGTGGCCGAAGCGAACACTTTACATCCTAACACATGGACAACTGTAATTCACTCCACCGTAAGCACATAAACACATAAGCACTTAACGAATTTCATTTCCGGATAATGGGATGAGTCCCGAGGCCCGATCTCACACTAGTACGCAGGCTTCCAAGCACTATAGGAACAGCGTATAGGGACTACAGACTTTCGCCACGCGAACGATTACACGAGAAATTAACACATTATAAGCATAAGAAGAAAACTACATTCCTCTTATTGAGACACGTAGATCGGTAGGCTTTCACATATCACACACCCTATGTTTTTAAAGACAGTACCGTAACGCAATGCGGGTCTCCACTCACACACACAACTATCAACCTTGATGAGAAGAAGTCTATGGTATGTTATACAAGAACTTACACTGCGAACATCACACTAGACGACAACGATAGCAGGGAGTAAGAGGAGCGCAGATACCCCGGTCCCGTCCCAGAGCAGTATAATGTGAAGGAGCCTTCTCTATTACAGCTGGACAACATGTAATTCACGGACAAATCACGCATACATTACCTAGATGCAATATGATACTAATAACATCAACGAATGAGGTATTCACCTGTTTCTTACACAGGATCAGACGGAGTGTGACAGAGACGTTATGTCGCACCTTCAGTTGGGTTACTACGATAAACAGAGAGTACCTATACATTGGGCTTAGCCAGTCCTCCGACACGAGTATATTCGTATCCACGGTGTCAGAGACGGGAGCTGGACCGTGTAGCCAGAGGAGACGATGAGTCTCCGGGAGTGTAAGTTCCTAAGAGGACTTCAGATCTCACCTATGTATATTCCGGTACAATGAGGGATAGCGCTACCTAACGAGAATAAAACACGAGCGCGAAACGCAAAAAAGTATGTCTGCCTCTAAGCCTCCAAGCTATGTCCTCAAAGATGTGGCATGCTACCTGTTACCTGTCATGATGTTCCCATAAAGGGTGAGCCACAACCAGTAAGAAATATACTAAACAAATTATGACAATGACTAAGAAAATTAGCAACTTGATAGATGGTCCAACACTGACACTTCCATTTACATCTATTAACGTTTCCCATGAAGCCAAGTCTATGTTTTACAATCACTTTTCAATTTTTTTTATTATTCAACTTTGAGTTTGACAACAAGCTCAGCACTCTGGCCAAAACATTTTGATGAGATTATAGTTCATCCATAGAACACTTTCGAAATCCAAGGTGGATACATCATTTTGGGTTGTTGTTATAATAACACATAATACTTCCATATTTCAGCAAACAATGATGATATACATTTTAGTGCTATATAAATCAAACAATTTTCAAATAGATAAGCATATGAGCTTATCACGTACTACAACAGATAAGCATATTGAGGCTATATTATTAACACTCAGTCACTTACACAGAAACGATTGAGTATTGGATTGTATTGTATATCAAATCTTATTTCGGCCAAGGCAACATGAGACATTAAGGGCATAAGATGGGACGCACTGGTATGCAACACTTCAACAGATAAAGCATATGAGCTGTATCACATACTTCATTAACCGTTTAGCGGTACATCCCCCATCTTCCCTAAACCGTGGAGTATCAATCCCCATCTCCTCCCTCACAATAATGCATATAAACACAGAATCACTATGCAATCAATCAATACATAAAATTTAATGTATTCTAGTCACCGTCTACAACATAATGCATATAAACACATTGTCACATGCATAATCCACAGTCCATAAAGTTCAATGTATTCATCAACCTCATACTCTATGACACATTCAATTGATCAGTTTTAGTTTCCCTAATCATCATGCATTGTTACAACAATCAACACTACCCTCCACCGGTACCAAAAGCATTATTTCTACGCAGGAAAATAAATGCACACGTGGATAATATACCAACATTCAAAAGATTCCCTTAACCATTAACCGGTTTAGAGGTACATCCCCCATCTTCCCCTAAACCATTAACCTGTTTAGAGGTACATCCCCCATCTTCCCCTAAACCATTAACCTGTTTAGAGGTACATCCCCCATCTTCCCCTAAACCATTAACCTGTTTAGAGGTACATCCCCCATCTTCCCCTAAACCATTAACCTGTTTAGAGGTACATCCCCCATCTTCCCCTAAACCATTAACCTGTTTAGAGGTACATCCCCCATCTTCCCCTAAACCATTAACCTGTTTAGAGGTACATCCCCCATCTTCCCCTAAACCATTAACCTGTTTAGAGGTACATCCCCCATCTTCCCCTAAACCATTAACCTGTTTAGAGGTACATCCCCCATCTTCCCCTAAACCATTAACCTGTTTAGAGGTACATCCCCCATCTTCCCCTAAACCATTAACCTGTTTAGAGGTACATCCCCCATCTTCCCCTAAACCATTAACCTGTTTAGAGGTACATCCCCCATCTTCCCCTAAACCATTAACCTGTTTAGAGGTACATCCCCCATCTTCCCCTAAACCATTAACCTGTTTAGAGGTACATCCCCCATCTTCCCCTAAACCATTAACCTGTTTAGAGGTACATCCCCCATCTTCCCCTAAACCATTAACCTGTTTAGAGGTACATCCCCCATCTTCCCCTAAACCATTAACCTGTTTAGAGGTACATCCCCCATCTTCCCCTAAACCATTAACCTGTTTAGAGGTACATCCCCCATCTTCCCCTAAACCATTAACCTGTTTAGAGGTACATCCCCCATCTTCCCCTAAACCATTAACCTGTTTAGAGGTACATCCCCCATCTTCCCCTAAACCATTAACCTGTTTAGAGGTACATCCCCCATCTTCCCCTAAACCATTAACCTGTTTAGAGGTACATCCCCCATCTTCCCCTAAACCATTAACCTGTTTAGAGGTCCATCCCCTATCTTCCCCTAAACCGTGGAGTACATCCCCCATCTCCTCCCATACACAAGTGATGCATATAAACACAGAATCACATATGCAATCAATCAATACATAAAATTAATGTATTCTATCAACCGTCTACACATAATGCATATAAACACATTGGTCACATGCATAATCCACAGATACATAAAGTTAATGTATTCTATCAACCGTCATACTCTATGACACATTCAATTGATCAGTTTTAGTTTCCCTAATCATCATGCATTGTCTACAACAATCAACACTACCCTCCACCGATAGCCCAAAGCAATTATTTCTAAGCAGGAAATAAATGCACACGTGGATAATATACCAACATTTCAACTAGAAGAGCAATAAAAGATTTTACTACACTCTTTAGTCTCATACATTCCCAACTTCAACATTCTCAATTTAATTCCTCGTTTTCTTCAATTAATTAAATGCATTAATTAATTAAACCAATTAGGGCAAATTACCATAATTCGCAAAACAACCCTAAGGTTCCATTTCCATCAATGTCCCAACATTAATCTCATTTCTCTATGCCTAACATGCATATAGGTTTATATATCTAAAACCCCAACTTTTGTAAAATTTCACAAAGGCCCAAACTTTCTCAAAATTACCCAACAACCCCCAACATATCAAAATGCTAAAATTCAAAGACAAAGTTCATAAGATAGAGTAGGTTATCCCTACCTCGAATGATGGGACGCAACGAAGGAGATGAAGAAATGGAAATGCTCCAAATCCCGAAATTTTTAGATTAAAAGATAGCCTCGACGATCAACACAACTTTTGTAAAGGCCCAAGGTGAGAAAACAACTCCTACTAGATCAAATCTAAGAGAGAAGGGCCGGTTTTAGAGTGAGAAGCTCTGAAAATGGCTTTTTGGAAAAGTAAGAGAGAGAAAAGATCTTGAAAAAGTGATCCAAAAGTCGGATCTCGGATTTATATAAAAGTCACCCCGCTCGAGCGTCAAACTTCCCGCTCGAGCGTCACTCACAGACTCCTGCTCGAGCATCAACAATCCCGCTCGAGCGGCGGATACACACTCCCAGAACTTTTGCCGACAGGTCTCCCGCTCGAGCTTCCAACTCCCCGCTCGAGCGGCACTCACACAATCCCGCTCGAGCGGCCAATCCCACGCTTGATCGTCGAACACTGAACAGGAAATACAGGATGGGTGATATTCCCGCTCGAGCGCGAAAACCCCCGCTCGAGCGGACAGGTCAAAATCTGGGCAACTAGTTTTGGTTTCTAATCTCAACCAACCTGTAACAAATCTGCTCAACACATCCCATAACTCAAATACAAAGAGTAAGGGATAGAAAGAGGATAAGACAATAGCACCCTTACGAAACCGAATCCGGATTACAGTTAAACAAGAAAGGGAAAGCCGGGATCGCTATAACCTCCCCCCCTTAAAGAATTTCGTCCCCGAAATTAAAGATACATCAAAACACAAGGCCAAATGATCACAGAGCATTCAACAACCGAACCCCAAGGAAAGAAATTACTTTCAAAACAAACCTCCGACTCACTCTACCAAGGAAAAGACTAACCAAGGGAACACATTCTGAACAACACCACCTTAGGTGCGCAAGTCTCAACAAACCAAACCTCCCCCGAAACAATTCTCCAATAACCGACGAGTGCTTCAAGCTAAGTCACTACTCAACAACACGATTAAAGCAAATCTTAAAGTAGATAATACGAAAACATTTTCTTGTTCGAGAGGCATTTCCCAAAGATGTTTAAATTTTCAACGATAACGTTCCAGAATAAATCTTGCATTTTCCATACGAAAACTCAATAGCCTTGTAAACATTTTGCACAAATACGGTGTTACCCAAAACGCAGAGTTATCCACAGTTTATTTGCCCAAAAGATTAATCTGGAATTCTTTAAAATCCTTGAATTAAATCAACTTTTCAACAACGCATTCAGATGGCCCCAAACACTAGGAAAATTATGTTTTCCATTTCTTTCCAAAATAACACTATCAACAACCATCACTCACATAGTGATGCCACAACCAACACGGAACACAACATTTCTATAATGATAGTTAATAGAAATAACAACCGTACTATCAACACATAAGGCATAAGGAATTCATGGTTTTGCAATTTTATCCCGCCTCCCTTTACTTAACCACTTTATGATCATAAACACGGCTCAGAAATACACAAATGATACACATTAAAGTGCTGTATCAATATCAAACTAAACACCATACATACATAATGTATAAAAAGCCAATCATTCACAATGATCAATCAATACATATATCAGATGTATTATTCCAACCGTCAGATTCAACGACAAAACATGTTCGATTAGTTTCAGTTTTCCTTAATCAACATACAGAGTCTACAACGAACGAGACTAAACTCAAGGTGACCAATGCCAACCCGAAACCCGATACCGACAAGCTGACTAATCAACTCAATAAACTCTACACTCAGTAATCCACACACTGATGTGCCACTCAAACCACTAACCCCAACCACGGAGTTCTCTACACAAACCACAAATTTTGGAATGTCACCGGATCTCCTAAAATTGAACCGCATCAACACTGCGTCTACGGAAATCACCGTCCCCCACCATGACTATCTAGCAAGCCTGCTCGTTTCCTTGACTGAAAACCGATATGGTCAATCTTAATCACAACAACCCCAAACACGAAGGACTACTTTGACCAACTCTATACTCATTACTTTAGAACACGAATTGCTCTTCCTTCAAAGAATGCTGCCAGCATCCACTCACAACTCACACCCAACAATTGGTAACCAATCACAATACGAACACTATCCCTATACAACCAATGGGCTCACCACAGACTCACTATCTAGCAAGGCCCAAAACACGAACCAACATACAGGTACCATTCCCACTAACTCGAGATACAAATCTCACGTCCCCTCGAACATTCTCACATAGTCCTGCCAACACCGCGCAACTCTCGAAACCATCACATCTAACACATTCAACCGTACTAGGCAAAACCTCCTTATTTTGCAAGCCCTCTTACTCCTACACCGAATCCCCCAATAACTCATAGGGTCCACTTGTTACTCTATATCTTACTTGTCCTCATCTCGAGAGTACCATCAAGAGACCCGGCCTCCGTGCTAAACCACTAGTCCAAACTACCGCTAGGCAACCATCATGAACCAAACCCCGACACCGTTACAAGTCGCCGATAAGGCTTCCAAAGATTCACTCTTCTAACTTTCCAGGGGAGTAAAAGTCCTCACCTCCCTCGTCATTAACCCACATCTTCATCTGCAAACACCATACTACTGTGACTCCATCCACGGGTCACACTCTAACCACGGGCTATATACCTAATTAACCCTTCTGATAACATCCTCTGACTTGACCAGTGCTAAGGTACGAACCTATCACATTCGATCCAAATAAAGGAATTTGAAAATTTAGGAAAACACCCATTATACTACTGCCCGAGATATAGTACCAGCTACCCACAACACATCGCTCCCGATACAACAATCACAACCTTATACATTAATAAAAGTTTAGAGCTACGACATCCTCCAATTCACCCACTCCAGGGAAATTAACGAACAAAGCATAGATGTATATATATATATATAGATAAACAAACAGTTTAGATGTTTCAACATTCCCAAAACACATTGGTTACACAACAGAACCCAATGATCACAAAACAATAATCCACTGATTACAAAACGGATTAGTCAAAACAAAACCATCCCATCAGTATTACTACTACTACCGTCCCTTGCTGGACCGCCGAAGTTGGTCATCCCCGAACATAAGGCAACCTACGAGCTTACTAACCACAGACAAGAACTACTGATGTGCCCCTTCTGTCCACACCTGGAACAACTACAAACTTCCCCAATTGGGGCTTGGGAGCTCGACTCTACTGAGGCCCTCGCAGTCTGGCCTGCTAGTTCCCCAAAACGATACTGTTCCTGCCCAGTCGAATGAAACGGAGCCTGGCTAGGTTGCAAAACCCCTAAAGAAGCCCCCGGCTGAGTACAAAAATGTCGAATATGACCCGGCTGATTACACACCCAACAGGTAGGCAGTGCCTGAGCACGAGATTGTTTCAGAATCTGGGCTGATGAAGACCCCAACAACTGCCTCCCCACTGAGCATTTGATTGGCCCAAAACCCGGATGGTTGGATGATCCTGGTGGTACAACTACTGGTTGAACTACTAACCCTGCACCCTTCCTCTGTGGGCAAACCGAAACCTTGTGGCCCAGCAGACCACATCTGAAACAAAAGATGCCCCTCTGCTTACTTTCTCCCGAACCCAAATCCGATATTGGAAAGGTAGTTCTAGCCTGACCTCCCTGTTGCAGGTTTAAAACCCTCTGTTTCTTAAAAGGCCTACCAACACCCTGAGTCACAGGAGTCGCCGAGATGGCTTCCTCCCCACTCTGCCCCATTGTTAGCACCGCAGCCTCTACATGGGCGGCCGCCTCAACAAGCGCCCTATATCTTTTATGCCAAGACCCCGCTACCCTTACACGGATGTCGTCACGCAGCTTACTCTCAAACTCGTAACAACGCAAGTCCTCCGTCTCCACTAATTCTGGAGCAAACCTCGACAGGTTAGCAAACCATCTTTCGAACCGCACCAAAGGTGTAGTACCTTGGCGTAACTCCACAAACTATTTCCGCAGCTCCTCCCGAGCGGAAGGAGGGAAATCGCAACTTCCTCGCCTAGGCATCCTAGTAAAAGTAACGGAGACACGTTAGCACACTCATACATGTGCCGAAGCTAAACACTCACGTCCTAACACATGGACAACTGTAATTCACTCCACGTAAGCACATAAACACATAAGCACTTACGAATTTCATTTCCGGATAATGATAGTCCCGAGGCGTTACTAGAGTTCCAATCAGAAACAGTATTGATCAAGTGCCTTTCCAATAGGACTCCCAAAAACCCAAGGATCCAATCAACATCCAAGAAACTACATTCCATACCCAAATAGTCACATAAACATGTTATCACAAAAGTACGTAACATTATGTCTAAGTCTCTAACAAACGAGACAAACCCATTGTGATACTAATCACTTCCCACGTACCCAAAGTATTCGAACCCGGTACGCTCTGATACCAAGTTGTAACGCCCTCAAAATAACAACATTAAACCCATCCATATAGAGACATGCATTGATACATAAAAGTCCACATTCATCTATTCATCAGAGTAGTTCATTACAAAAGTATTACATGGTTACAACAGAAGCAAATGCCTTATGGGCTTACAGCTTTCCAAGTTAACTCTTGGTTACAAGAGAGAGTGCTAGCTTAAATACACATTAAGTCCTAGGCTCAAATCTATATGAAATACAATCAAGAAAGAATAAGGCGACAAAAGTATGTCTGCCTCTAGCCTCCCAAGCTATGTCCTCAGATGTGGCATGCTACCTGTACCTGATCATGATGTTCCCATAAAGGGTGAGCCACAACCCAGTAGAAATATACTAAACCAATTATGAACAATGACTAAGAAATTAGCAACTGATAGATGGTCAACACTGACACTTCCATTTACATCTTATTACGTTTCCATGACAGCCAAGTCTATGTTACAATTCACTTTTCATTTTTTTTTTATTCAACTTTGAGTTTGAAAACAAGGCTCAGCACTCTGGCCAAAACATTTGATGAGATTATAGTTCATCACTAGAACACTTTCGAAATCCAAGGTGGATACACATTTGGGTGTTGTATCAATAACACATAAACTACTTCCATATTTCGCAAACAATGATGATATACATTTTAGTGCTATATCAAATCAAACAAACTTTTCAATAGATAAGCATATGAGCTATATCACTACTACAACAGATAAGCATATGAGCTATATAAATACTACAACAGATAAGCATATGAGCTATATCAACATTTCCAATAGATAAGCATATGAGCTGTATCAACACTTCAACAGATAAGCATATGAGCTGTATCAATACTTCAATAACCGGTTTAGCGGTACATCCCCCATCTTCCCCTAAACCGTGGAGTACATCCCCCATCTCCTCCCATACACAAGTAATGCATATAAACACAGAATCACATATGCAATCAATCAATACATAAAATTAATGTATTCTATCAACCGTCTACACATAATGCATATAAACACATTGGTCACATGCATAATCCACAGATACATAAAGTTAATGTATTCTATCAACCGTCATACTCTATGACACATTCAATTGATCAGTTTTAGTTTCCCTAATCATCATGCATTGTCTACAACAATCAACACTACCCTCCACCGGTAGCCCAAAGCAATTATTTCTAAGCAGGAAATAAATGCACACGTGGATAATATACCAACATTTCAACTAGATGAGCAATAAAGATTTTACTACACTCTTTAGTCTCATACATTCCCAACTTCAACATTCTCAATTCAATTCCTCGTTTTCTTCAATTAATTAAATGCATTAATTAATTAAACCAATTAGGACAAATTACCATAATTCGCAAAACAACCCTAAGGTTCCATTTCCATCAATGTCCCAACATTAATCTCATTTCTCTATGCCTAACATGCATATAGGTTTATATATCTAAAACCCCAACATTTGTAAAATTTCACAAAGGCCCAAACTTCTCAAAATTACCGAACAACCCCCAACATATCAAAATGCTAAAATTCAAAGACAAAGTTCATAAGATAGAGTAGGTTATCCCTACCTCGAATGATGGGACGCAACGAAGGAGTTGAAGAAATGGAAATGCTCCAAATCTCAAAATTTTCAGATTAAAAGATAGCCCTCGACGATCAACACAACTTTTGTAAAGGCCCAAGGTGAGAAAACAACTCCTACTAGATCAAATCTAAGAGAGAAGGGCCGGTTTTAGAGTGAGAAGCTCTGAAAATGGCATTTTGGAAAAGTAAGAGAAAGAAAAGATCTTGAAAAAGTGATCCAAAAGTCGGATCTCGGATTTATATAAAAGTCGCCCCGCTCGAGCGTCAAACTCCCCGCTCGAGCGTCACTCACAGACTCCCGCTCGAGCGTCAACAATCCCGCTCGAGCGGCGGATACACACTCCCAGAACTTTTGCCGACAGGTCTCCCGCTCGAGCTTCCAACTCCCCGCTCGAGCGGCACTCACACAATCCCGCTCGAGCGGCCAATCCCACGCTCGAGCGTCGAACACTGCACAGGAAATACTGGATGGGTGATATTCCCGCTCGAGCGCCAAAACCCCCGCTCGAGCGGACAGGTCAAAATCTGGGCAACTAGTTTTGGTTTCTAATCTCAACCAACCTGTAACAAATCTGCTCAACACATCCCATAACTCAAATACAAAGAGTAAGGGATAGAAAGAGGATAAGACAATAGCACCCTTACGAAACCGAATCTGGATTACAGTTAAACACGAAAGGGAAAGCCGGGATCGCTATAGTATCAATGTTGAAAGTTTTGACATTTCCATTTCAACTTTATTTCCTTTATTAGTAACTCTCCCTAGAAAAGCAAACAATTCATGGAGCCTAATCTTTAAAGCTATAACAACTCAAAAATTTAAGTTGTCCCTTAAATTTTATACAAGTATTACGGTTGTATGTGATGATATATTCTTAAATAAATAATAATTATAGCGATCTCGGTTGTCCCTTTACTGTTCTGTTGTATTCCGGACTCGGTTCCGTGGAGTTGGTAGTTGTATCTATCTTGTTGTCGTCCTTTAATTCCATTTGTTTGAGTTTTAGGATGTGTTGGGCATGTTTCAAACAGGTGGGTTGAACCTTGGTCTAAAATGTTGTTGCCAGGTTTTTGGTCGTTCCGCTCGAGCGGGCCTTGTTGGGCTCGAGCGGAGATTGCACGCTACCAGTATTTTGGTGCTCTGCAGAACTTCTGTAAGCATGTTTTTCACGCTCGAGCGGGTTTCTTTACGCTCGAGCGGTCACGCTCGAGCGGGTACTATGGCGCTCGAACGGGTAGTACTTCTTGGTGTAAGTTCTGGAAGGGGGAAATCTACGCTCGAGCGGACTGGTTTTCGCGCTCGAGCGGATGTACATTATTCTTGTGTCTTGGCGCTCGAGCGTACCTAGTTTTTTGTTCTTGACACTCGAGCGTTGTGTTCTCTGCTCGAGCGGGAATGTTGTATATCAGTTGGTAGCTGGGCTATAGCGACCCCGGTCTTTTCCCATTTAATTATTGTATCCGGACTTAGGTTCCGTAGATTCCGTCATTGTATAATTGTTGTTGTCATTCATCATTTTCTTATTTTGAGTCTTGGGTTGTGTTGGGAAGATTTAGAGCAGGTTGGTTGAGCTTAGGAACCAAGTCTAGTTGCCCAGATTTTGGCTTGTCCGCTCGAGCAGGGGTTTGGACGCTCGAGCGGGGAATACACCCATCCAGTATCTCCTGTGTAGTGTTGGCCGCTCGAGCGGGGGATTGGACGCTCGAGCGGGAAGTCGTGAGTGACGCTCGAGCGGGGAGTTGGGAGCTCGAGCGGGGACCTGTCTGCAAAAACTTCTGGGAGTGTGCATTCGCCGCTCGAGCGGGAGTCTAGTGAAGTGGCGCGTTCGAGCGGGGGTTTCACGCTCGAGCGGTCGACTGGATATAAAACACCGAGACCGACTTTCTGGATTCATTTTTCATCTATTTATTTTAAACCCTAGAACCGTCTTCTCTCTCTCTTTCTCAACCTTTTCTCTTAGGATATGATCTACCTTAGAGTGGATATTCTACCTTAGAATCCTTTGTTAAAAAGATAGAGTGAGTCGAGGCTTCCATGTAATCTGAATTTATGTGGTTGGAGCACTTTGAAGTTTGGGTCTTCATCTCCATCTTCTTCTTTTTGGGGCTACTTTCTCGAAGTAAGGGATTTCCTACTCCATTTTAAGTTTATGTCTAGTTTTGGTATTTTAATGATTGTTCGGGTTACTTTGATAATTTTTGAGAAAACCCTAGTTGTATTAATTAATTAATTTGTATAATTAATTTAAGGGAATTGGTGTTAAATTCATGAAATTGGGGGAATTTATTGATTAAATGGTGTAGTTGGATATTTTAAATCACTCACCTAATTGATAGTTGTTATATTATTTCCAAGTCTAGATATCTGTTTTGGGCTATCGGTGGAGGATAGTCGTGGATTGTGTAGACAATGCATGTGGATTAGGTATAACTGAAACTAATCACATTGATTAAGCCATCAATTTTGACTGTTGAATTAATACAGACAATTATGTATTGATTGAGTGTTGTATGTGTTATGTGATTACATACTTGTTTTGTGTGGAGGAGATAGGGGATGTACTCCACGGTTTAGGGGAAGATAGGGGATAGGGACCTCTAAACCGGATTTTGTTTGGGAGGGGATAGGGGATGACTCCATTAGCATCACTTTTATGTGTGCTTATTTATATAGAAGTGTTTTTTATGATACAGCACTAAAATGTTGTATCAATCTGGAAGTATGAAGTGTTTGATTTGAGCTTGAGTCTCAATTGTTTGTTGATACTGCAAGAATGTGAATTTGATATATATATATATATATATAACTCACTGTGTAAGTTGGGCCAGGTTCAGAGCCATGTTTGATAAGTTGGAAAGTAAACGTATCTTAGAAGTGTCATGAGACTGTAAAATGAAGTAATTGATTATCCTGGTTACCATCTATGAATGCTATTGCTTTATTCAATGCTTATATTTGGTTTAGTATATTCTACTGGGTGTGGCTCACCCTCTATGGGAACATCATTTTCAGGTTCAGGTGATAAGCTACTCCACGGACTTAGCCTGGAAGATTTGATGTTTGGGATTTTGAAGACTTGTCTTTGTTATATGTTTATTTTGTTATTTTTTTGAGATTTCATGTAATCATTCAAGCTAGGGCTTAATTGTAAATGAGTTGTTAGTACTCATCCTTTTGTGTCCAAGTGTTAGCTTTGAAAGATGTAAGCCCTTAGGGCATTTTATTGATGTTGCAGGACGTTACATGTTGATGTCTTTCAATAAGAAAATACTCTGATGAATAACTCAAATGATATCGTTTCTTTTATAAATGCATGTTAATGTTATGGTTATTATGGGTTTATTTTGAGGGCGTGCATGGGCATTTTAAAATCACTTTTTACATTTCTCTCTCTCTCTCTTACTTTCTAAAAAGACTTTTGAGGTTTCCATCTCTACATAGAAAAACTCCCTTCTCTCTAGGGTATGATCTAGTTAGAGTGCTTCCCTTCCCTTCGGCCTTTGTAAAAGTTGGGTTGATCGTCGAGGGCTACACTTTGATCCGAGAATATTGAGTTTTGGAGCACGTTGAGTTTCTTCATCTTCTTCCCTTGAGCTCTGATTTTTGAAGTAGGGATTCCTACTCACTACGATGGGCTTTGACCTAGATTTTTGGGCATTTGGTTAAATGGTTGATTTTTGAGACTTAGGGTTTCAAAAAGTAAAAATGGGGTTTCTTGTCATTTTGATTCTTAAATATGTATTTTGGGTTTCAAAGTGGTGTTATTGAGGTTGGTTGTTGATATATTGACCATTGGGTCAATATTGGGAAGTGGGGTAGGAAAACCCTAATTGGTTGTATAAATTAATTGGTATGATTAATTTGGAAAAATTGTGGTTATATGGAATTGAGTTGGAAATAATAAAATTGACTCATTATATAGTAGAATAGTGGAGTTGGATTTGTTAATCGCACACTTTTGAAAACAATGATATTTTATCTGTTGGAGCTTTTATTATCTGTTTAGAAATAATTGCCTGGACTACCGGTGGAGGATAGTTTTGATTGTTGTAGACAATGCATGATGATTAGGCAAACTAAAACTAATCAATTGGGCATGTCATAGAGTATGACGGTTGATAGAATACATTAACGTTATGTATTGATTGATTGTGTATATGACCTATGTGTATATACGTTGTGTGTGTGGGAGGAGATAGGGGATGTACTCCACGGTTTAGGGGAAGATAGGGGATGGACCTTTAAACTGGATGTTGTTTGGGAGGAGATAGGGGATGGACTCCACTGATACAGCTCATATGCTTGTCAGTTAATGTGTTGATACAGCTCATATGCTTATCTTTGAAAGTGTTGATATAGCTATTATGCATATTGTAGCAAGTCCCGCGGGGGACCTCACCACAGCTCGGACTCGACTTTTGTCAGTCACGGTTCTAAGTCTGAACCAAAGAGTCCAAATCCGGCAAATCGTTTTTTTGAGAAAACTGATTTTTGAAAGAAGTGCCAAACATGGACTGCTTTGCCAGATACAGAGTCGCCACCTAAATATTTTATTTTGGGAAATTTAGGAAACCCTGACTCGGTGCCAAAGCCACATGTCCGTCATCACCAAAGTTGCCTCGGCTAGGGAACTTGGGTACAATCGGGGAAGGTCAGCTATGAGCACCCCCGCAATCGCCGGTCAATTAGGACCGGCCTCTACTAAACCATTGATATCAATTTTTGAATAACATTGTGAGTTCTTATTCCGTTTATTAGCCTAGGTTACTATGTGATGCGCATCAGCATACAAATATAGACCGGGTTCGCCTTTTGAATGGAACGAAACATTCATGTTTATATGTTGTGAAAATGGTTTGCTTTACCGCGGAGGGGGTAGGTTTTTTTTGGGGAAAAAAAACCATTTTTTTGAAATCGAATTACGTCCAATTTAGATAACCCAACTTTCAACCCACAGGCATGTCAGGCAGTTATATCAGATAAGCACAGCCTCATGGCTAAGATGCTTCATGGCATTCACTCACACGCATGCAAGGATGCTAAAGCAAAAGCTCACCGGGTACTCCAAGCCAAAACAGAAACTTCATTAGAAATCATGCATGATCCTAAATATACAGAAATGCCTAATTGCAACCACATGCAAAAATGCAACTATAGCAGGCTCGGCTATTCTGAGATGGCATATGTAACGCTACAACATCATATATTTCAATTTTGGAATTGGAAAGTACAATGCAGTTAGTATGATGCGCCGAGCCCGGTGCATGCAATACAGATGAATGATGCAAACATGCTGTCATACTGTATGCTAATTAAATATGCCCTAATCTAACCATCATAAGCGGATAAATAAAAGGGAGAAAGACGTGGGGTTGGAAGACATACATCATACTCACCCACACTTATTACAGTTGTGCCCTCACTCGGAGGGTCCGAATAAATAATACAGTCTAGATATTACAGTCCCGAATAAAAGAATATTACAGTCCAAAATATTACAAAATCCTAATTAATTAACAAATTAACTAAGAAAATAAATAAAACTGGCATGCAAGCCAGGGACTGCCTTGCTTCTGATGGATGATGCATGTCCGGGTTGTCTTGCGCGGAAATCCACCGGAATGCCCCAATCAGCCTCTGTTTATACCTGTTCCTGAAATGCGTGCCAAGCCCCAAAAAGTTGCTGATTCTTCGTTTTGCTGCAACAGAGAGCAGGAAAGGGGCATAGCAATGTATTTGCACAAATATATGCATGTCTCGATCCTCGTGCCACCAATCACGCATACCGAGGCATGATGGCCGAGGAGTCGAAATGCACCACTCAATATAGGATGAATGCACATGAAACTACAGCTAAAACCTAACTCCATCATGGATAATCCGGAGTGTCGGTGACTGGGGAATTGAGACACATTCCGTCACTTGGAGTACGAAATGTACCTCGTTTCCCGTGCCCGGGGTAACTCCTATTCCGAACACGATGCAATATGCATGATATGCATGAAATGCAACTAAGATACAATCCTAACATGCACAATGCTATGGGAATGAGATGCCTCGAAATGCATGCACATAGGCACGCAAATCGAGAAAATGACAGAATGTAATCTAAGATACAACCTAGTATGCACTATGCTATGAACATGAGATGCCTCGAAGTGCGTGCACTCGGGCACGCAAACCGAGGCGATGGAATATGCAATGCAATATGGCAGAAATGGCATACAAAATGCAACATGGACTTATACTAACATGAGAGAGCCTCAGCCACACTCACATAAGAGGCCGGTATATGAAAATAAAGTGCCTCAAAATGCGTGCCCACGGGCACGCAAACCGAGGCGATGATATACGCAATACAAATGACATAGAAATGTGATATGGACTTATACCAACATGAGTGAGCCTCCGCCACACTTACATTGGATGCCGATGGATGAAAATGAAGTGCCTCGAAATGCGTGCCCACGGGCACGCAAACCGAGGCAATGGCATACATAATGCAATATGGCAAAAATGACATAGAGAATGCGACATGGACTTATACTAACATGAGATAGCCTCAGCCATACTCACATAAGATGCCGGTGGATAAAAATGAAGTGCCTCGAAATGCGTGCACACGGGCACGCAAACCGAGGCAATGGCATACACAATGCAATATGGAAAAAATGACATAGAGAATGCGACATGGACTTATACTAACATGAGATAGCCTCAGCCACACTCACATAAGATGCCGGTGGATAAAAATGAAGTGCCTCGAAATGCGTGCACACGAGCACGCAAACCGAGGCGATGACAGAATGCGATGCAAAGACATGAAAACATGATATGGGCTTACACCAACATGAGTGAGCCTCAGCCACACTCACATAGGATGCCGACGGATAAAAATGAAGTGCCTCAAAATGCGTGCCCACGGGCACGCAAACCGAGGCAATGTCATACACAATGCAATATGGCAAAAATGACATAGAGAATGCGACATGGACTTATACTAACATGAGATAGCCTCAGCCACACTCACATAAGATGCTGGTGGATAAAAATGAAGTGCCTCGAAATGCGTGCACACGGGCACGCAAACCGAGGCGATGACAGAATGCGATGCAAAGACATGAAAACATGATATGGGCTTATACCAACATGAGTGAGCCTCAGCCAAACTCACATAAGATGCTGACGGATAAAAATGAAGTGCCTCGAAATGCGTGCCCACGGGCACGCAAACCGAGGCGATGACAGAATGTGATGTAATGACATGGAATGATGATGTGGACTTACACTAACATGAGAGAGCCTCAGCCACACTCACATAGGATGCCAACGAATAAAAATGGGGTGCCTCGAAATGCGTGCACACGGGCACACAAACCGAGGCGATGGCAGAATGCAATGCAAATGACATGGAATGAAAAGCAATCATTCTAATAGAATTTCAGCAAGAAAATATGGGGGAAAACAGTCCCGAAATGAGGCGAAATGACACCAAATGTATGAAATAGTCCCGAAATGCGAATTTAGGCACCCGAAATGGCCTATAGCTTTGCCAAACATGCACAATATGGACATGCAATGCAAAGACAGAAGCTAGGCA
Organism: Camellia sinensis; assembly: GCF_004153795.1. Classification (NCBI taxonomy): domain Eukaryota; kingdom Viridiplantae; phylum Streptophyta; class Magnoliopsida; order Ericales; family Theaceae; genus Camellia; species Camellia sinensis. The sequence continues at coordinate 78,472 of NW_021029725.1, read as the reverse complement.
GTCCCAAAAAAGGCACTTTCACAGTTATAAACATGGCCAAACAGCAAGCATAGGTAGGGCAAAAATGGCATGCAAGAATAAGGGCCAAGAGAGGGGTAATGAAGCAAGTGATATAAAAAAAATCCAAACTGAAAAATTTCCTTCTACAACATTGAAGAGGGACCAAAAATATGAATATTTGCAGAACTGTAAAATGGCTAAAACAGTATACAAACATGGTAGAAATGTGATGCAAAATGAGGCTCAAAAGTGGCTATAACATGAGGTATGCAAAATAATCATCAAACAGCCAAAGACCGTTAATAAAACATGAATTATAGGTCAAAATAAGACTATCTCTAGAACTGTAAAATGGCCAAAAACAAAAGCATGGTAGGCTAACAAAACATGCAAGAATGGGGAATAAAAGGGAGATATAACATGAAGTGGCATATGGAGGTCCCTCACCAAACAGCCAAAGACCCTTAATAAAACATGTAGAATGGGCCAAAATAAGCACTTTTCCAGAACTGTAAAATGGCCAAAAACAAAAGCATGGTAGGCTGCCATTGCATGCAAAAATGGGGAATAAAGAGGAGGATATAAAGGTAGGTATAACATGGAAGTCCCAAATGGTGTTGAGCCCTTCTTCAATGTTGAAGAGGGGCTCAAAATAAGCCTAATATCAGTTTACAACATGCTCGAAAACAGATTACTCATGGGCCAAAAATAGCATGCAAAACTATGACATATAAGAAGACCAATGAAGCAAGTGTATCATGGAGGGCTCAAACAGGGTTGAGCCCTTAATGAAAAGTGAAAATGAGCTCAAAAGAGGGCCCTTTTCAGTTAGGGCCGGAGCTTAAAACAAAAAGCAAGTGGGGCTTACAAATAGATCAAGAAAAAGGGTCAAAGTGAAGAAAAGTTACTCACCCTTGAAGACTAAGACTTTTGTTGCTTCTTGGATCAATTTGCAGCTTCTTTGGCCTTTGAGAAACCTTCCTTGTTGCTGGAAATGAGGTGGTGGTGGTAGAGCTTGGTGGTGTAGAAGGAATGATGGTTAGGGACTTAGAGATTTTTTAAGAAATGAGAGGTATGGAGATGGAGTTATGTATGGAAGCTTGAAGAAGAGTTTTTCTAACCCCAAAATACTACAAGGCTTGCTTGCTATATAGGTCAACAAGGGGGTGTAAAGGTGGGGGAAAAGGAGACAAACTTTCCCCCACAAAATATCCCCCGGATAAAGATCTTTTCTGAGGGATAAAGCTCCACAGCTGTAAAGTGCACAGTGCAAGGAGCTCGGCCGGCCTGGTACTTTTGCTGCAGGTGGCCGGCCGGCCACACCCCCTAGCCGGCCGGCTAGGGGTCAAAAGGGTCAATCAGATTTTCTGGCCGGCCACCAATTGATGGTGTCCTCCTATGTGTGTACAACACAACCATGTAATTGAAATTCCAAGAAAGTGGGCCCAAGGGGTTCAACAATGGCTCGGAAAGAGGGGGTCAAAAGGGTCAAGTAGAATTAACTCGGCCGGCACCTCTTTTAGGGTCCTCCCAAGTGTGTACATCAGCAAATATGTGGTTCAAAGTTCAAAAAATGGGTCCAAGGTGTTCACATTAGCCCGGAAAGAGGGGCTCAAAAGGTTCAATTTGAATTACTGGCCGGCACCTCTTTTTAGGGTCTCCCAAGTGTGTACATCACAAATATGTGGTTCAAAGTTCAAAGAAATGGGTCCAAGGGGTTTCAACATTAGCCCGGAAGTGCGAAAAAACGGGCGCCGGAGGGCGTCGAAGGATGTATAACTGGTTTGCTGAAACAATTACTGGCTTCCCACCCTTCAGTGACCTCCCCAGTGATAAAACAGAGGTACCTGCCAAAAATGAACGAAATCGTTGCAAATGAATGCTCGGAGGCCAAAATATGCAGTTTCGAGGTCTCGAAAATTGCCTGTTAAGCACCAAAAGTGGCTGTTCGGCCACGAAGTGGGTTTCTCAGACCCCAGTGTCCCTCAAAAGGGAGAAAATAAGATGTATGCCAAAAACCGGAGCAATAGGAGATGGTTAAGCGGTCCCGAACCGAGGCACACGGCCTGACGGCTCCGAAAATCGGAAACCGGACTCCGAAATGGGCAAAATGGCATATGGCCACCAAATGCAGCCCACGGCCATTGAGAGATGGTCTACTAGACCTCTCCCTCCCCTCAGGAAAAGAAACAGAGAAAACCGAGTCTGGTTCGCAAACCGAGACAAGGCACAGAAGAGGGTTCGGAAGTCCGGAGGCAGGGCTCACGGCTGTGACTCTGAAGCTTCTGAACGAGCACATTATGCAACATCACCAAGCGCTCAATCAGTGACGTCTGAGTCTTAAGGTCGGTCAAAAATGGGGTGTTTACACATATATGTTGGAATGTGGATATAGCTTGTATGCTTATCTGTTGAAATGTTGATACAACTAGTATGTTTGTCTATTGCAAAATGGGAAATGTCTTATATGAGTCACTATCTCATATAAGTGGTTGGCCAAGTTCTGAGCCGTTGATGTAAATTGTGTAATTGATAAGAAATGGAAACTGAAATGAAACATGAACATAGCGGTCATGAAATGGAATTGGATTATGAATTGATTTATGGAAATTGAACATTTATCAATTGCTAATGTCTTAGTTATTGCTCATACTGTGTTTAGCATATTTCAACTGGGCGTTGGCACACCCTATATGGGACATCATTTTCAAGTATAGGTAATATGCCACCTCTAAGGACATAGCTTGGATGATGATGAGAGTTGAAGACTCTTTTTGTTTATTTTGTTGTATTACATATACATCAAGCCAAGGGCTTATTTTGTATAGAGTAGTACTCTTGTTTTGTGTAACTAGGTGTTGACTTGGAAAGCTGTAAGCCCATAGGGTATTTGCTCTTATTGTTAACACGTAATACAGTTGTAAGAATTACTCTGATGAATAGAAATGGTTGGTTTCTTTTATGTCCATGCATGTCTTAAGTGATGCGTTTTATATATTTTTTTGAGGGTGTTACAATAATAAATACAAAATCTAATTTGCCAATGGATTATCAAATATGGGATTAATTAGGGATTATTATTTGGGGCCAAATTAATAGAAATAAATTATAATATTAGTTGGGCCAAATTAAAGCTAAAGATAGTAAATAAATAAATATAAAAGTATTAGTAAATAAATAATAATATTCATAACAACAACAACAACAACAACAACAACAATAATAATAATAATAATAATAATAATGGGTGTGGTAGTAAAATAACTAATTAATTTTCTGTTGGTATACGATAGAGTATAATTTAATTAGGGATTAATTTATTTATATAGTTATATTAGAAAATTGGGTCCAAATGTAATTATCTCAAATATTTATTAAAGATATAAATCCATATAAACTATGATCAAATCTGTGGGATGATTCGCGTTGGCCACCTGTTGGATGGAAATCCTGCCTTAGCTGCCGAAAATGGATCGAAGAAACCGAGAGAATTTTGAGGATTTTTTGGATTGTGGTGGTTGTTGAGAAAAAAGAACTTTTTGATCCATTGTAATTCTTGGGAAAAAAGACAGAGATGTAGAGACTGTTGCCAAACTTTAGAGCGGGAGTGGCTTTTATCGTGAAAGGTAAGTTCATTTTTCCCATATTCTTGGCTTTTACCCTTAAAGGTAGGTTAATTTTTTCCATATAAAGTTCGGGTATCAATGTGGAAAGTTTTGACATTTCCATTTCAATTTCATTTCCGTCACTACGAACTCTCCATAGAAAAGCAAGCAATTGATAGAGCCTAATCTTTAGAGCTTTAACAACCCGAAAATTTAAGTTGTCCCTTAAATTTTATACTAGTATTCTGGTTGTATGTGATGATATATTATTAAATAAATAATAATAAATACATAATCTAATTTGGTATTGGATTATCAAAAATGGGATTAAATTGGGATTATTATTTGGGGCCAAATTAATAAAAATATGGAATTATAATATTAGTTGGGCCAAATTAAAGTTAAAGATAGTAAATAAATAAATATAAAAGTATGAGTAAATAAATAATAATATTTATAACAACAACAACAACAACAACAACAACAACAATAATAATAATAATAATAATGGGTGTGGTAATAAAAGAAACAATTCATTTTCTGTTGGTATACGATAGAGTGTAATTTAATTAGGGATTAGTTTATTTATATAGTTATATTAGAAAACTGGGCCGAAGTTTAATTATCATAAATATTTATGAAAGATAAGTACATATCCCTATAAATTATGATCAAATCTGTGGGAGGATTCGCGCTGGCCACGTGTTGGATCGAAATCCTACCTCAGCTGCCGAAAATGGATTGAAGAAACCGAGAAAATTTTGAGGATATTTTGGATTGTGGTGGTTGTTGAAAAAAAAGAACTTTCTGATCCATTGTAATTCTTGGAAAAAAAGACAGAGATGTAGAGATTGTTACACAACTTTAGAGAGGGAGTGGCTTTTATCGTGAAAGGTAGGATCATTTTTTCCATATTCTTGGCGTTTACCATGAAAGGTAGGTTCATTTTTTCCATATAAAGTTGGGGTATCAATGTGGAAAGTTTTGACATTTCCATTTCAACTTCATTTCCTTTACTAGTAACTCTCCCTACAAAAGCAAACAATTCATGGAGCCTAATCTTTAAAGCTGGAACAACTCGAAAATTTAAGTTGTCCCTTAAATTTTATACTAGTATTACGGTTGTATGTGATGATATATTATTAAATAAAGAATAAAAAATACAGAATCTAATTTGGCATTGGATTATCAAATATGGGATTAATTAGGGAATATTGTTTTGGGCCAAATTAATAGAAATATGGAATTATAATATTAGTTGGGTCAAATTAAAGTTAAAGATAGCAAATAAATAAATATAAAAGTATGAGCAAATAAATAATAATAATAATAATAATAATAATAATAATAATAATAATAATAATAATAATAATGGGTGTGGTAGTAAAAAAAATAATTAATTCGCTGTTGGTATACGATAGAGTGTAATTTAATTAAGGATTAATATATTTATATAGTTATATTAGAAAACTGGGCCAAAGTGTAATTATCTTAAATATTTATTAAAGATAAGTATAAATCCATATAAATTATGATCAAATCTGTGGGAGGATTCGCGCTGGCCATGTGTTGGATCGAAATGCCGTCTCAGCTGCAGAAAATGGATCGAAGAAACAGAGAAAATTTTGAGTATTTTTTGGACTGTGGTGATCGTTGAGAAAAAAGAACTTGCTGATCCATTGTAATTTTTGGGATAAAAGACCGAGATGTAGAGATTGTTACAAAACTTTAGAGAAGGAATGGCTTTTATCGTGAAAGGTACGTTCATTTTTTCTATATTCTTGGCGTTTACCATGAAAGGTAGGTTCATTTTTTCCATGTAAAGTTGGTGTATCAATGTTGAAAGTTTTGACATTTCCATTTCAACTTCATTTCCTTTACTAGTAACTCTCCCTAGAAAGGCAAATAATTCATGGAGCCTAATCTTTAAAGCTGTAACAACTCGAAAATTTAAGTTGTCCCTTAAATTTTATACAAGTATTACAGTTGTATGTGATGATATATTCTTAAATAAATAATAATAAATACAAAATCTAATTTGCCAATGGATTATCAAATATGGGATTAATTAGGGATTATTATTTGGGGCCAAATTAATAGAAATATGGAATTATAAGACTAGTTGGATCAAATTAAAGTTAAAGATAGTAAATAAATAAATATAAAAGTACGACTAAATGAATAATAATAATAATAATAATAATAATAATAATAATGGGTGTGGTAGTAAAATAAATAATTAATTTTCTGTTGGTATACGATAGAAAATTACTTTAATTATTAATAATAAATAATTAATAATTAAAGTTCGGGTGTCAGTGTTGAAAGTTTTGACATTTCCATTTCAATTTCATTTCCTTCACTACGAACTCTCCATAGAAAAGCAAGCAATTGATAGAGCCTAATCTTTAGAGCGGTAACAACCCGAAAATTTAAGTTGTCCCTTAAATTTTATACTACTATTCTGGTTGTATGTAATGATATATTATTAAATAAAAAATAAGAAATACATAATCTAATTTGGTATTGGATTATCAAATATGGGATTAATTTGGGATTATTATTTGGGGCCAAATTAATAAAAATATGGAATTATAATATTAGTTGGGCCAAATTATAGTTAAAGATAGTAAATAAATAAATATAAAAGTATGTGTAGCACTTGTGCCTTTTAAAACGTTTGGTAAATGTATTTGAACCCTTTATTCTATTTTGGGAACTTTTGGTGTTGTTGCACTTTAGTTTTGGAGGGGTACAAATTGATTTAAACTTGTTGGGTTTGGTTGTTCGCACTTATTCTTGTCAAAAGTTCCTTGGAGACTTAGAAATTCCATTCTAGGGTCGACACCAGCCTTCCTAGGGTCGACCCTTACCTGTTGATGAAGTTCTGGAGGTGTTGCTGGAAGATAGGGCAGACACCAGTCTGGGATGGTGTCGACCCTCTTCTGTCTGTGCGTTGGTTGCTGGAAGATAGGGTAGACACCAGTCCGGGGTGGTGTCGACACCTGTAATGCAGTCAAAGCTTTCCCAGAGTTTTTTTCCTCTTTGGTGTCAACACCACTGTTGCAGGGGTCGACACCTGCGACTTTTTCCCAGATTTTCTCACGGTTTGGACCTACTTTTTGGGGATATTTTGACTAGATATTTTGAGTTGACTTTGGGGCTTATATCTATTTTGACCTAGTACTATATAAAGGCCCTCACTTGACCTTTTCTTTCACTTTTTCTTCCATTTCCTCTCTCTAAACCGTGAAACACCTTCCCTCTCTCTCAAAAGGCACTTTTTACTCAAAGATCCTTAGATCTACTTGTTTGGAGATCTCTACTCACCTTGCTCCTTTGAGATAAAGTGTAGAGCTTGTCGAGGGCTTCATTTTGATTGGAGCAAAGCTTGGTTTCTCTTCCGTCGACTTTTGGATTTTTCTTCATCTTCTTCCCTTGGGCTCCGAATTTGAGGTAGGGATATCCTACTCCTCTTTATGAGCTTTGTCTTTAAATTTTAGCATTTTGATATGATGGGGGTTGTTGGGAAATTTTGAGAAAGATTGGGTCTTTATGTAAATTTTACAAAAGAAGGGGTCTTTACTTATATAAACCTATATGCGTGTCAGCATGGAGAAATGAGGTAAAGGTTAGGTTATTGATAGGAATGGAACCTTAGGGTTGTTTTGATAATTATGGGAAATGCCCTAATTACATTGGCAAATTAATTTGTGAAATTAATTTGTGAAATGAGAAATTGAATTGGAAATATTGAAATTGGGAATGTGTGGGATTAAAGGGTGTAGTTGGATCATTTATCACTCACCTAGTTGAAATGTTGATATTTTATCCATTTGGTGCATTTATTTTTTGTTTAGAAATAACTGCTTTGGGCTATCGGTGGAGGATAATCTTGATTGTTGTAGATAATGCATGATGATTTGGAAAACTAAAACTAATCAATGGAATGTGTCATCGAATATGACGGTTGGAAGAATACATTAACTTATGTATTGATTGATGATGTATATGATAATTGTTTTTATGCATCGTATTGTGTGGGAGTGGACAGGGGATGTACTCCACGGTTTAGTGAAGATAGGGGATGTACTCCTAAACCGGTTTGTAGTTGGGAGTGGATAGGGGATGTGCTCTGCGGTTTAGGGAGGATAGGGGATGTATCTCTAAATCGGTTAATGTCTGGGAGAAGATAGGGGATGGACTCCGGGGATAGAGCTCATACGCTTATCTATGGTAGAGGCGATAGAGCTCATATGCTTGTCTATGGAAGTGTTGATATAGCTCATATGCTTATCTTTCGAAGTGTTGATATAGCTGGTATGCTTATCTATTGTGAAATGGAAAATGTTTAATATGAGTTACTATCTCATGTAAGTTGTTTGGCCAGGTTCTGAGCCGTAGTTATGAATTGAGAATTGGATAAGAAATGGAAAGTGAAATGTAACATGGACTTAAATGTCATGAAACTGGAATGTGATATAAGTGGATGTATCTGTGTTGACCATCTATCAACTGCTAATCTTTTAGTCATTGTTCATAGCTGGCTTAGTGTATTTCTACTGGGCTGTGGCTCACCCTATATGGGACATTGTTTTCAGGTACAGGCAGCATGCCACCTCCAAGGACATAGCTTGGGAGGCTAGAGGCAGGCAGATTTTTGTTATGGTTATCTTTTGATGTATTACATGTAATTTCAAGCCAAGGGCTTAATGTGTATTTGAGTTAGTACTCTCTTTTTGTAACCAAGTGTTAACTTTGAAAGCTGTAAGCCCATAGGGCATTTCCTTTTGTTGTTAACATGTAATACCTTCTTGAAAAGAATTACTCTGATGAATAGAATGATGTTCATTCCCTGTATCAATGCATGTCTAAATTGACGGGTTTTAATGTTATTTTTTTGAGGGCGTTACAACTTGGTATCAGAGCGTACGGGGTTCGAATACTTTGGGTACGTGGGAAGTGATTAGTATCACAATGGGTTTGTCTCGTTTGTTAGAGACATATGTGTGACATTATGTGTTTATTTGATAACATGTTTATGTGACTAATTGGGTATGAGATTTAGTTTCTAGGATGTTGATTGGATCCTTGGGTTTCTGTGAGTCTTGTTGGAAAAGCACTTGATGAATGTTGTTTCTAACCGGAACTCTAGTAACGCCTCGGGACTATCATTATCCGGAAATGAATTCGTAAGTGCTTATGTGTTTATGTGCTTACGTGGAGTGAATTGCAATTTTCTATGTATTAGGACGCGAGTGTTTAGTTTTGACACATTTATGAATGTGCTATCGTTCTTCGTTACCTTTATTAGGATGTCAGGACGAGGAAGAGGTGGTAGACGTGGCAGACGTGGTAGGCAGGAGATGCCTTTACCGGATGATATTCCGGCACAGCAGGAGGGGGTTAGCCAAGCCAATGTGGCCAAACCAACAGGTCAACAGGCTATGAGTGCCTTGACCCGAAGCACAACATGAGCTTTGGGTATTCTCAGAGCTGAGAATCAGGTCCAGGCCCATGTTGCTGAGGCAGGGCCTTCCCTTTCGAAGAGGGAGTTCTTCCGGTCTGATCCGGATGAGTTTGTTGGGGGTTCTATGACCCAGGTTTGTGGGCGTTTTGTGGATGATGTGGCCCATATAAAGACTATGATGCAGGGAGAGGAGGAGAGACAGAGGGGCTCCAAGAGGAGCCATGCTAGTTAGGGGGACGGTAGGAGGCAGAGGGGTCCTAATCCTCAGCAGTCCCAGGGTGCTTTTGTTAGATCTACCTTCCTAGTGCCGAGTGCAGGTTCTGGAAGAGGTAGTCAAGGAGATGTTACCTGTTACAAATGTGGTCAGCTGGGCCACAAGTCTCCAGCTTGCCCGCAGAAGGGAGGAGGTCTGAGAGCAGCTTCACCTTCGGCTCGACCTCAGAGCCAGAGTCAGGGCAGAGGTCAGCCACTGTCTTGTTATCAGTGTGGTCGGGCGGGGCACCTGAAGTGGTTTTTCCCGAAGTCGAGTGGCACATCTGGTACATCTGGGTCGAGGCAAAGTTTTCAGCCAGCATAGTCAGTTCAGGCCTCGAGGGCCAATCAGGGGGCTTCATCGTCTCTGTCTGTGCAGTAATCGTATGCTCCTAGGGGTGAGCAGGTGGATCAGGGGCCTACAAGGCGCGTGCATGCTGTTACCGCGCAGGACCTAGTACCTGCTCCATCAGTTGTGAGAGGTACCTTTCTGTTTTGCAACTCGGTTGCTAGTGTGTTGATTGATACGGGTGCATCTCATTCTTTTGTATCTACTGCATTTGTATTTGTGTTGGAGTTGGAGTTGGCACTACTAGCATCTCCTATATGTGTTGTATCACCTGTTGGGGGTGAATTGATTTTGAAACACGGGTGTAGAGGTTGTGATATAGAGGTCGCCGACTGTAGGCTTCCTTTTCCTTTTGTTGTTATGCCCATGAAGGATTTTGATGTTATTTTGGGTATGGACTGCTATCGTCATACCGGGCTGTTATTGATTGCTACTGCCAGAGGGTCACAGTTTATACCTTGAGCGGGGAATGTTTCCATTTCTTGGGGGATCGGGTTGGTAGTGTGTTGCCACCGATGTATGATCCGCGAGGGCGGAGTGAGCTTAGTGGTCTACTTGCTAGCTTCATGAGCAGTGAGTGTGATGAGGCCCAGATTGTATTACCGAGAGTGGTTTGTAAGTATTCAGATGTTTTTCCCGAGGATCTCGTTTGTTTGCCATCTCACCGAGAGATAGAGTTCTCTATTGATTTAGTGCCCGGCACGGCGCCGATTTCTATGGCACCTTATCATTTTGCTTCAGCCGAGTTGAGTGAGTTGAAGATTCAGCTCCAAGAGTTGTTAGATAAGGGCTTTGTTCGCACTAGTGTTTCACCGTGGGGAGCACCGGCCCTCTTTGCTAAAAAGAAAGATGGTGCCTTGAGATTGTGTATTGACTACCGAAAGTTGAATCGGGCTACGATCAAGAATAAGTACCCTATGCCCCGTATAGATGATTTGTTTGACCAGGTGAAAGGTTCCCGCTGTTTCTCTAAGATAGACTTGAGATCGGGCTACCATCAGTTGAGGGTCAGGGAGGAGGATATTCCGAAGACGGCATTCCGTACACGGTATGGCCATTATGAGTTTCTGGTGATGCCATTTGGGCTTACCAACGCACCGACAGTCCTTATGGACTTGATGAACCGGATCTTCCGGGAATTCTTGGATCGTTTTGTAGTCGTTTTCGTGGACGACATCCTGATTTATTCACCTTCAGAGGAGGAGCACGAGGCACACTTGAGAGTGGTGCTTGAGTTACTTAGAGCCCATAGGCTGTACGCCAAGTTTGGGAAGTGTGAGTTCTGGCTAGGAGAAGTCAAGTTCTTAGGCCATGTGGTTTCCAAGGAAGGGGTGTCTGTTGATACATCCAAGACTGAGGCAGTGCAGGATTGGGCACAGCCTAAGAGTGTGTTTGAGATCCGCAGTTTTCTGGGATTAGTTGGGTATTACCGCTGGTTTGTGAAGGTTTTCTTCAGGTTAGCTTCGCCGTTGACTAGACTGACTCGGAAGGGAGTTAAATTTGTATGGAGTGAGACTTGTGAAAAGTCGTTCCAGGAGTTGAAAGTTAGATTGACCACCACTCCGGTTTTGATTATTCCAGAGTGTGGGTTGGGTTATGCAGTCTATTGTGATGCCTCACGAAAGGGTTTGGGTTGTGTGCTGATGCAAGAGGGGAAAGTGGTTGCCTATGGCTCACGTCAGTTGAAAATACACGAGAAGAATTACCCTACACATGACCTAGAGCTAGCAGCAGTGATCTTTGCCTTGAAAATCTAGAGGCACTACCTTTTTGGTGAGAGATCTGAGGTGTTTTCGGATCATAAGAGTCTGAAATATCTGTTTACACAGAAAGACTTAAACTTGAGGCAGAGAAGGTGGAAGGAGTTCATTGAGGACTGTGATTTTGAGTTGCACTATCATCCGGGGAAGGCCAATGTTGTGGTCGATGCCCTTAGTAGGAAATCCATTAGTGATGTAGCTTATATAGCCATCCAGGGATGGGAGATGTTGGGTGCACTTGGTGAGTTTGATTTGCTTATGGGCGAATTCGTTGAGGCTGCAGCCTTGTTTTCTGTTGTTGTTCAGCCTACACTTGTGACTCGAGTGTTAGAGGCACAGAGAGGTGACCTTGAGGTAGAATCCCTCCGAGAGAAGATCTCCAGTGGGAAGGTTGAAAAGGGTTTGACGGTGTATCCCGACCAGAGTGTGAGATACCGAGACCGTTTGTTTGTGCCGGGGTCTTGCCGAGAGGAGGTACTCCAAGAGTTCCATCATTCACGTCTTGCGGTGCATTCCGGAGGTACTAAGATGTATCGGGATTTGGGTCGCCAATTTTGGTGGCGGGGTATGAAGAGAGATGTGGCCGTTTTCGTATCTAAGTGCCTTACTTGTCAACAAGTGAAGACCGAACATCAGAGGCCAGTGGGTTTGTTACAACCCTTGCCTATTGCCGAGTGGAAGTGGGAGCATGTCACTATGGACTTCGTTGTAGGTCTTTCGAGGACTCAGTGGGGCAGTGATGCTGTTTGGGTGATTGTAGACCGGTTGACTAAGTCGGCGCACTTCATTCCTATGCGCGTGAGAGATTCGGTAGATCATCTTGCCGGCTTGTATATTCGGGACATAGTGAGGTTGCACGGGGTCCCAGTGACAATCGTCTCAAATAGAGATCCTCGTTTTACTGCCAGGCTGTGGCAGAGTTTGCAGAGTGCCTTGGGTACTAAGTTGACCTTTAGTACGGCTTATCATCCTCAGACTGACGGGCAGTCCGAGCGTACTATTCAGATCCTTGAGGAAATGCTTCGGGATTGTGTCCTTGACTTTAGTGGGACGTAGGAGAGGCACTTGCCCTTGGTGGAGTTTGCCTACAACAACTGTTTCCAGTCTAGTATCGATATGGCACCGTTTGAGGCATTGTATGGCCGACCGTGTAGGTCTCCAGTTTGTTAGGTCGAGGTGGGTGATGTACCTTTGTTGGGTCCGGAGTTGGTGAGGGAAACGACAGAGAAAGTTGAGCTTATCCGTAAGAGGCTTATTACAACCCAGAGTCGTCAAAAATCTTATGCCGACCGTAGGAGGCGACCTTGGGTATTTGAGGTGGGTGATCATGTCTTTCTAAAGATATCACCTAGGCGGGGATTGATGAGGTTTGGGAAGAGTGGGAAGTTGTCCCCTCGGTTCATTGGTCCGTTTGAGATCCTTGAGAGGATTGGCGAGGCTGCTTATCGTTTAGCTTTGCCACCGCAGTTGTCCGGAGTGCATGACGTGTTTCATCTTAGCATGCTTCGGAAGTATGAGCTGGATCCATCACAC
>NW_021029725.1:45367-64983 GCF_004153795.1 Camellia sinensis | reverse complement strand
TTGAAAAGTTGTTTGGAAACTTGAAAATCATGTTCTGGGGTCGACATTAGTCTTGGTGATGTCGACACCTTCTCTTTTAGTTGGCCAAAAGGGTCGACACCAATCTGGGAAGGATCGACCCTTGTTCTAAATTTGTTCACTGCTTTTTGGTGTCGACATCGGTCTTGGTGTTGTCGACCCCTTCTCTTTTTGTTGGCTGCAAGGGTCGACACCAATCTGGGAAGGGTCGACCCTTATTCTGAAGTTGCCCACTGCATTTTGGTGTCGACACTAGCCTGGGGAAAGGTCAACACCTGCAGTGCAAGCAAACTTAGTGTTCCAGATTTTCTTCTTGGGTGTCGACACCTGTGTTGCAGGGGGGTCGACACCTGCGACTTTTTCCCAGATTTTTCTCACGGTTTGGACCTACTTTTTGGGGATATTTTGACTAGATATTTTGAGTTGACTTTGGGGCTTATATCTATTTTGACCTAGTACTATATAAAGGCCCTCACTTGACCTTTTCTTTCACTTTTTCTTCCATTTCCGCTCTCTAAACCGTGAAACACCTTCCCTCTCTCTCAAAAGGCACTTTTTACTCAAAGATCCTTAGATCTACTTGTTTGGAGATCTCTACTCACCTTGCTCCTCTGAGATAAAGTGTAGAGCTTGTCGAGGGCTTCATTTTGATTGGAGCAAAGCTTGGTTTCTCTTTCGTCGACTTTTGGGTTTTTCTTCATCTTCTTCCCTTGGGCTCCGAATTTGAGGTAGGGATATCCTACTCCTCTTTATGAGCTTTGTCTTTAATAATAATAATAATAATAATAATAATAATAATAATAATAATAATAATAATAATAATAATAATAATAATAATAATAATAATAATAATAATAATAATAATAATAATAATAATAATAATAATAATAATAATAATAATAATAATAATAATAATAATAATAATAATAATAATAATAATAATAATAATAATAATAATAATAATAATAATAATAATAATAATAATAATAATAATAATAATAATAATAATAATAATAATAATAATAATAATAATAATAATAATAATAATAATAATAATAATAATAATAATAATAATAATAATAATAATAATAATAATAATAATAATAATAATAATAATAATAATAATAATAATAATAATAATAATAATAATAATAATAATAATAATAATAATAATAATAATAATAATAATAATAATAATAATAATAATAATAATAATAATAATAATAATAATAATAATAATAATAATAATAATAATAATAATAATAATAATAATAATAATAATAATAATAATAATAATAATAATAATAATAATAATAATAATAATAATAATAATAATAATAATAATAATAATAATAATAATAATAATAATAATAATAATAATAATAATAATAATAATAATAATAATAATAATAATAATAATAATAATAATAATAATAATAATAATAATAATAATAATAATAATAATAATAATAATAATAATAATAATAATAATAATAATAATAATAATAATAATAATAATAATAATAATAATAATAATAATAATAATAATAATAATAATAATAATAATAATAATAATAATAATAATAATAATAATAATAATAATAATAATAATAATAATAATAATAATAATAATAATAATAATAATAATAATAATAATAATAATAATAATAATAATAATAATAATAATAATAATAATAATAATAATAATAATAATAATAATAATAATAATAATAATAATAATAATAATAATAATAATAATAATAATAATAATAATAATAATAATAATAATAATAATAATAATAATAATAATAATAATAATAATAATAATAATAATAATAATAATAATAATAATAATAATAATAATAATAATAATAATAATAATAATAATAATAATAATAATAATAATAATAATAATAATAATAATAATAATAATAATAATAATAATAATAATAATAATAATAATAATAATAATAATAATAATAATAATAATAATAATAATAATAATAATAATAATAATAATAATAATAATAATAATAATAATAATAATAATAATAATAATAATAATAATAATAATAATAATAATAATAATAATAATAATAATAATAATAATAATAATAATAATAATAATAATAATAATAATAATAATAATAATAATAATAATAATAATAATAATAATAATAATAATAATAATAATAATAATAATAATAATAATAATAATAATAATAATAATAATAATAATAATAATAATAATAATAATAATAATAATAATAATAATAATAATAATAATAATAATAATAATAATAATAATAATAATAATAATAATAATAATAATAATAATAATAATAATAATAATAATAATAATAATAATAATAATAATAATAATAATAATAATAATAATAATAATAATAATAATAATAATAATAATAATAATAATAATAATAATAATAATAATAATAATAATAATAATAATAATAATAATAATAATAATAATAATAATAATAATAATAATAATAATAATAATAATAATAATAATAATAATAATAATAATAATAATAATAATAATAATAATAATAATAATAATAATAATAATAATAATAATAATAATAATAATAATAATAATAATAATAATAATAATAATAATAATAATAATAATAATAATAATAATAATAATAATAATAATAATAATAATAATAATAATAATAATAATAATAATAATAATAATAATAATAATAATAATAATAATAATAATAATAATAATAATAATAATAATAATAATAATAATAATAATAATAATAATAATAATAATAATAATAATAATAATAATAATAATAATAATAATAATAATAATAATAATAATAATAATAATAATAATAATAATAATAATAATAATAATAATAATAATAATAATAATAATAATAATAATAATAATAATAATAATAATAATAATAATAATAATAATAATAATAATAATAATAATAATAATAATAATAATAATAATAATAATAATAATAATAATAATAATAATAATAATAATAATAATAATAATAATAATAATAATAATAATAATAATAATAATAATAATAATAATAATAATAATAATAATAATAATAATAATAATAATAATAATAATAATAATAATAATAATAATAATAATAATAATAATAATAATAATAATAATAATAATAATAATAATAATAATAATAATAATAATAATAATAATAATAATAATAATAATAATAATAATAATAATAATAATAATAATAATAATAATAATAATAATAATAATAATAATAATAATAATAATAATAATAATAATAATAATAATAATAATAATAATAATAATAATAATAATAATAATAATAATAATAATAATAATAATAATAATAATAATAATAATAATAATAATAATAATAATAATAATAATAATAATAATAATAATAATAATAATAATAATAATAATAATAATAATAATAATAATAATAATAATAATAATAATAATAATAATAATAATAATAATAATAATAATAATAATAATAATAATAATAATAATAATAATAATAATAATAATAATAATAATAATAATAATAATAATAATAATAATAATAATAATAATAATAATAATAATAATAATAATAATAATAATAATAATAATAATAATAATAATAATAATAATAATAATAATAATAATAATAATAATAATAATAATAATAATAATAATAATAATAATAATAATAATAATAATAATAATAATAATAATAATAATAATAATAATAATAATAATAATAATAATAATAATAATAATAATAATAATAATAATAATAATAATAATAATAATAATAATAATAATAATAATAATAATAATAATAATAATAATAATAATAATAATAATAATAATAATAATAATAATAATAATAATAATAATAATAATAATAATAATAATAATAATAATAATAATAATAATAATAATAATAATAATAATAATAATAATAATAATAATAATAATAATAATAATAATAATAATAATAATAATAATAATAATAATAATAATAATAATAATAATAATAATAATAATAATAATAATAATAATAATAATAATAATAATAATAATAATAATAATAATAATAATAATAATAATAATAATAATAATAATAATAATAATAATAATAATAATAATAATAATAATAATAATAATAATAATAATAATAATAATAATAATAATAATAATAATAATAATAATAATAATAATAATAATAATAATAATAATAATAATAATAATAATAATAATAATAATAATAATAATAATAATAATAATAATAATAATAATAATAATAATAATAATAATAATAATAATAATAATAATAATAATAATAATAATAATAATAATAATAATAATAATAATAATAATAATAATAATAATAATAATAATAATAATAATAATAATAATAATAATAATAATAATAATAATAATAATAATAATAATAATAATAATAATAATAATAATAATAATAATAATAATAATAATAATAATAATAATAATAATAATAATAATAATAATAATAATAATAATAATAATAATAATAATAATAATAATAATAATAATAATAATAATAATAATAATAATAATAATAATAATAATAATAATAATAATAATAATAATAATAATAATAATAATAATAATAATAATAATAATAATAATAATAATAATAATAATAATAATAATAATAATAATAATAATAATAATAATAATAATAATAATAATAATAATAATAATAATAATAATAATAATAATAATAATAATAATAATAATAATAATAATAATAATAATAATAATAATAATAATAATAATAATAATAATAATAATAATAATAATAATAATAATAATAATAATAATAATAATAATAATAATAATAATAATAATAATAATAATAATAATAATAATAATAATAATAATAATAATAATAATAATAATAATAATAATAATAATAATAATAATAATAATAATAATAATAATAATAATAATAATAATAATAATAATAATAATAATAATAATAATAATAATAATAATAATAATAATAATAATAATAATAATAATAATAATAATAATAATAATAATAATAATAATAATAATAATAATAATAATAATAATAATAATAATAATAATAATAATAATAATAATAATAATAATAATAATAATAATAATAATAATAATAATAATAATAATAATAATAATAATAATAATAATAATAATAATAATAATAATAATAATAATAATAATAATAATAATAATAATAATAATAATAATAATAATAATAATAATAATAATAATAATAATAATAATAATAATAATAATAATAATAATAATAATAATAATAATAATAATAATAATAATAATAATAATAATAATAATAATAATAATAATAATAATAATAATAATAATAATAATAATAATAATAATAATAATAATAATAATAATAATAATAATAATAATAATAATAATAATAATAATAATAATAATAATAATAATAATAATAATAATAATAATAATAATAATAATAATAATAATAATAATAATAATAATAATAATAATAATAATAATAATAATAATAATAATAATAATAATAATAATAATAATAATAATAATAATAATAATAATAATAATAATAATAATAATAATAATAATAATAATAATAATAATAATAATAATAATAATAATAATAATAATAATAATAATAATAATAATAATAATAATAATAATAATAATAATAATAATAATAATAATAATAATAATAATAATAATAATAATAATAATAATAATAATAATAATAATAATAATAATAATAATAATAATAATAATAATAATAATAATAATAATAATAATAATAATAATAATAATAATAATAATAATAATAATAATAATAATAATAATAATAATAATAATAATAATAATAATAATAATAATAATAATAATAATAATAATAATAATAATAATAATAATAATAATAATAATAATAATAATAATAATAATAATAATAATAATAATAATAATAATAATAATAATAATAATAATAATAATAATAATAATAATAATAATAATAATAATAATAATAATAATAATAATAATAATAATAATAATAATAATAATAATAATAATAATAATAATAATAATAATAATAATAATAATAATAATAATAATAATAATAATAATAATAATAATAATAATAATAATAATAATAATAATAATAATAATAATAATAATAATAATAATAATAATAATAATAATAATAATAATAATAATAATAATAATAATAATAATAATAATAATAATAATAATAATAATAATAATAATAATAATAATAATAATAATAATAATAATAATAATAATAATAATAATAATAATAATAATAATAATAATAATAATAATAATAATAATAATAATAATAATAATAATAATAATAATAATAATAATAATAATAATAATAATAATAATAATAATAATAATAATAATAATAATAATAATAATAATAATAATAATAATAATAATAATAATAATAATAATAATAATAATAATAATAATAATAATAATAATAATAATAATAATAATAATAATAATAATAATAATAATAATAATAATAATAATAATAATAATAATAATAATAATAATAATAATAATAATAATAATAATAATAATAATAATAATAATAATAATAATAATAATAATAATAATAATAATAATAATAATAATAATAATAATAATAATAATAATAATAATAATAATAATAATAATAATAATAATAATAATAATAATAATAATAATAATAATAATAATAATAATAATAATAATAATAATAATAATAATAATAATAATAATAATAATAATAATAATAATAATAATAATAATAATAATAATAATAATAATAATAATAATAATAATAATAATAATAATAATAATAATAATAATAATAATAATAATAATAATAATAATAATAATAATAATAATAATAATAATAATAATAATAATAATAATAATAATAATAATAATAATAATAATAATAATAATAATAATAATAATAATAATAATAATAATAATAATAATAATAATAATAATAATAATAATAATAATAATAATAATAATAATAATAATAATAATAATAATAATAATAATAATAATAATAATAATAATAATAATAATAATAATAATAATAATAATAATAATAATAATAATAATAATAATAATAATAATAATAATAATAATAATAATAATAATAATAATAATAATAATAATAATAATAATAATAATAATAATAATAATAATAATAATAATAATAATAATAATAATAATAATAATAATAATAATAATAATAATAATAATAATAATAATAATAATAATAATAATAATAATAATAATAATAATAATAATAATAATAATAATAATAATAATAATAATAATAATAATAATAATAATAATAATAATAATAATAATAATAATAATAATAATAATAATAATAATAATAATAATAATAATAATAATAATAATAATAATAATAATAATAATAATAATAATAATAATAATAATAATAATAATAATAATAATAATAATAATAATAATAATAATAATAATAATAATAATAATAATAATAATAATAATAATAATAATAATAATAATAATAATAATAATAATAATAATAATAATAATAATAATAATAATAATAATAATAATAATAATAATAATAATAATAATAATAATAATAATAATAATAATAATAATAATAATAATAATAATAATAATAATAATAATAATAATAATAATAATAATAATAATAATAATAATAATAATAATAATAATAATAGTAATAATAATAAATAATAATGGGTGTGATAGTAAAATAAATAATTAATTTTCTGTTGGTATACGATAGAGTGTAATATTATTAGGGATTAATTTATTTATATAGTTATATTAGAAAACTGGGTCCAAATGTAATTATCTCAAATATTTATTAAAGGTATAAATCCATATAAATTATGATCAAATCTGTGGGATGATTCGCGCTGGCCACCTGTTGGATGGAAATCCCGCCTTAGCTTTGAGGATTTTTTGGATTGTGGTGGTTGTTGAGAAAAAATAACTTTCTGATCCATTGTAATTCTTTGAAAAAAGACAGAGATGTAGAGATTGTTGCAAAACTTTAGAGAGGGAGTGGCTTTTATCGTGAAAGGTAAGTTCATTTTTTCCATATTTTTGGCTTTTACCCTGGAAGGTAGGTTAATTTTTTCCATATAAAGTTCGGGTATCAATGTGGAAAGTTTTGACATTTCCATTTCAATTTCAGTTCCTTCACTACGAACTCTCCATAGAAAAGCAAGCAATTGATAGAGCCTAATCTTTAGAGCTGTAACAACCCGAAAATTTAAGTTCTCCCTTAAATTTTATACTTGTATTCTGGTTGTATGTGATGATATATTATTAAATAAATAATAATAAATACATAATCTAATTTGGTATTGGATTATCAAATATGGGATTAATTTGGGATTATTATTTGGGGCCAAATTAATAAAAATATGGAATTATAATATTAGTTGGGCCAACAACAACAACAACAACAACAACAACAATAATAATAATGGGTGTGGTAAAAAAACAAATTACTTGTATTCTGTTGGTATATGATAGTCCCGAGGCGTTAATAGAGTTCCGGTTAGAAATAACATTGATCAAGTGTTTTTCCAACAAGACTCCCAGAAACCCAAGGATCCAATCAACATCCTAGAAAATACATTCTATACCCACATAGTCACATAAACATGTTATCATATAAGCACATAACACTACATCTAAGTCTCTATCCAGCGAGACAAACCCATTGTGATTTTAATCACTTCCCACGTATCCAAAGTATTCGAACTCGGTAGCTCTGATACCAAGTTGTAACGCCCTCAAAATAATACATAAAAGCCATCACTATAGACATGCATTGATATAAAAGAAACCAACCATTTCTATTCATCAGGGTAATTCTTACAGTAGTATTACATGTTAACAACAAAAGCAAATGCCCTATGGGCTTACTGCTTTCCAAGTCAACACCTGGTTACACAAAAGAAGAGTACTAACTCTATACAAAATAAGCCCTTGGCTTGATATACATGTAATACAGGTGGCATACTACCTGTACCTGAAAATAATGTCCCATATAGGGTGAGCCAACGCCCAGTAGAGATATGCTAAACACAGTATGAGCAATAACTAAGACATTAGCAATTGATAAATGTTCAATTTCCATTAATCAATTCATAACCCATTTCCATTTCATGACCACTATGTTCATGTTTCATTTTAGTTTCCATTTCTTACCAATTTCACAATTTACATCAACGGCTCAGAACCTGGCCAACCAGTTTTATGAGACAGTGACTCATATTAAACGTTTCCCATTTTACCATAGATAAACATACTAGTTGTATCAACATCTCAACAGATAAGCATACAAGCTGTATCCACATTTCAACATATATGCATATTAGCTATATCAACACTTCCGAAGATAAGCATATGAGCTGTATCAACACTTCCATAGATAAGCATATAAGCTGTATCAACATATTATCTGTCAAGCATATGAGTTGTATCAGTGGAGTCCATCCCCTATCTCCTCCCAAACAACATCCGGTTTAGAGGTCCATCCCCTATCTTCCCCTAAACCGTGGAGTGCATACCCTATCTCCTCCCACACACAACGTATATACACATAGGTCATATACACAATCAATCAATACATAATGTTAATGTATTCTATCAACCGTCATCCTCTATGACATATCCAATTGATTAGTTTTAGTTTGCCTAATCATCATGCATTGTCTACAACAATCAAAACTACCCACCACCGGTAGCCCAAGCAATTATTTCTAAACAGATAATAAAAGCTCCAATAGATAAAATATCAATGTTTTCAAAAGTGAGCGATTAATAAATCTAACTCCACTATTCTACCATATAATGAACTAATTTCATTATTTCCAACTCAGTTCCATATAGTCATAATTTTCCCAAAATTAGGGTTTTCCACCCGATTTCCCAATATTGACCCAATGGTCTATATATCAACAACCAACAATGATATCATTATTTTGAAATCGACAATACACATTTTAGAATCAAAATAACAAGACCCTTTTTTTAACATTTTGAAACCCTAAGTCCCAAAATTACCCAACTTCAACACTTTATCAAAACAACTAAAAATTTATGTCAAAGACCATAAGAGTGAGTAGTAATCCCTACCTCAAAAGATGACACCCAAAGAAGAAGATGACGAAAACGAAGTTGCTCCAAATCACAAGTTTCTCGGATCAAAATGTAGCCCTCGATGATCAACCCAACTTTTACAAAGGCGAAAGGGGAGGAAACAACTCCTACTAGATCAATACTTAGAGAGAAGTTTGAGTTTTAGTGTGAGGTGCTCTCTAATGGCTTTTTCGGAAAAGTAAGAGAGAATGAGAGAAAGTGATTTAAAAATGCACTACAGCCAACTGATATACGACATTCCCGCTCGAGCAGAAAACACAACGCTCGAGCGTTAAGAACAAAAAACTAGGTCCGCTCAAGCGCAAGTAAGCCCGCTCGAGCGCCAAGACACAAGAATAAAGTACATCAGCTCGAGCGCGAAAACCAGTCTGCTCGAGCGTAGATTTCCCCCTCCCAGAACTTACACCCAAAAAGTACCACCCGCTCGAGCGCCAGAGTACCCACTCGAGTGTGACCGCTCGAGCGTGAAGAAACCCGCTCGAGTGTGAAAAACATGCTTGCAGAAGTTCTGCAGAGCACCAAAATACATGGAGTGTGCAATCTCTGCTCGAGCACAAGAAGACCCGCTTGAGCGGACCTCCTAAAAATTGGGCAACAAAGAATTGAAACCAAAGCCTAACCAACCTATAACAACTCTGCCCAATACATCCTAAAACTCAATAAAACGGGATTAAAGGATGACAACAAGGTATACAACCACCAACATCACGGAACCAAGTCCGGAAAACAATAAATACAGAAAAGTAAAACTGGAATCGCTATAACCTTCCCCCGTTAAAGAATTTCGTCCTCGAAATTAAATACAAGTTTATCAAAAACAAGTTTTCTCCATTCCCAACAATATTACAACATAATGTTAAACAATCCGACCCGTTACCGGTCAATCCCATCTCTTTTCAAGAGGCATATCACATTATACATAACAACCTGCGTTATCAACATGCATTCTTTTGAAATTTACCAATTTCAACTCATTTTCCACAATTCCATAATACATGCAACATTAACTTCATGCTTGCATTTCCACAATACATTGAACATATGCAATGTTATAACAAATTTCCATTAATCAAAACATTCACAATGTTTTACAACTTAAGACATATATAATGCTCTTAAAGTTCAACGATATTACAAAATTACCACTACATGGTTACACATCAACAAACAAGTCCGGATATTTCTCGCGGACTTCTAACTCACGTTCCCAAGTGGCTTCCTCCACTTCGTGATGTTTCCACAAAATCTTTACCAAAGAAATGGTCTTGCCACACAGGACTTGATCCCGCCTATCCAAGACTCGAACTGGTCTCTCCTCATACGAGACATCCTCATCTACCTCTAAGTCAGTCCAATCTAACACATAGGACGGATCCAGCTCATACTTCCGAAGCATACTCACATGAAACACGTCATGCACTCCGGACAACTGCGGTGGTAAAGCTAAACGATAAGCAACCTCCCCTCAAAAGGACCAATAAACCGAGGGGATAACTTCCCACTCTTCCCAAACCTCATCAGGCCTCGCCTAGGTGATATTTTCAAGAAGACATGATCACCTACCTCAAACGCCAAAGGCCTCCTCCTATGGTCGGCATAACTCTTTTGGCGACTCGGGCTGTAACAAGCCTCCTACGGATAAGCTCAACTTTCTCCATCGTCTCCCTAACCAACTCCGGACCCAACAAAGGTGCATCACCCACCTTGGTCCAACACACTGGAGACCTACACGGTCGGCCATACAAGGCCTCAAACGGTGCCATACCGATGCTAGACTGAAAACTGTTGTTGTAGGCAAACTCCACCAAGGGCAAGTGCCTCTCCCATGTCCCACTAAAGTCAAGGACACAACATCGAAGCATATCCTCAAGGATCTGAATAGTACGCTCGGACTGCCCGTCAGTCTGAGGATGATAAGCCGTACTAAAGGTCAACTTAGTGCCCAGGGCACTCTGCAAACTCTGCCACAACCTAGCAGTAAAACGAGGATCTCTATCTGAGAAGATTGTCACTAGAACCCCGTGGAATCTCATTATGTCCCGAATATACAAGTCGGCGAGATGATCTACCGAATCTCTCACGTGCATAGGAATGAAGTGCGCCGACTTAGTCAACCGGTGTACAACCACCCAAATAGCATCACTACCCCGCTGAGTCCTCGGAAGACCTACAACGAAGTCCATAGTGACATGCTCCCACTTCCACTCGGCAATAGGCAAGGGTTGCAACAAACCCGCCGGCCTCTGATGCTCGGCCTTCACTTGCTGGCAAGTAAGGCACTTAGACACGAAAACTGCCACATCTCTCTTCATACCCCCCCACCAAAACTGGTGACCCAAATCCCGATACATCTTAGTGCCTCTCGGATGCATCGCAAGGCGTGAATGATGGAACTCTCGAAGTACTTCCTCTCGGCAAGACTCTGGCACAAACAAACGATCTCGGTATCTCACACTCTGGTCGGGATACACCGTCAAACCCTTCTCAACCTTCCCAATCTTCTCTCGGAGGGATTCTACCTCAAGGTCACCTCTCTGTGCCTCTAACACTCTAGTCACAAGTGTAGGCTGCGCAACAACAGAAAACAAGGCCGCAGCCTCAACAGATTCGCCCAGTAGCAAATCAAACTCGCCAAGTGCACCCAACATCTCCCATTCCCGGATGGCTATACAAGCTACATCACTAATGGATTTCCTACTAAGGGCATCCGCCACAATATTGGCTTTTCCCGGGTGATAGTGCAACTCAAAATCATAGTCCTCAATGAACTCCATCCATCTCCTCTGTCTCAAATTTAAGTCTCTCTGTGTAAACAGATACTTCAAACTCTCGTGATCCGAGAACACCTCGAACCTCTCACCATAAAGGTAGTGCCTCAAAATCTTCAAGGCGAAGATCACTGCTGCTAACTCTAAGTCGTGTGTGGGGTAATTCTTCTCGTGTATTTTCAACTGACGTGAGCCATAAGCTACCACTTTCCCCTCTTACATCAAAACACAACCCAAACCCTCTCGTGAGGCATCACAATAAACCGCATAGCCCAACCCTCTCTCCGGAATAATCAAAATCAGAGCGGTGGTCAATCTAACTTTCAACTCCTGGAACGACTTTTCGCAAGTCTCACTCCACACAAACTTGACCCCTTTCCGCGTCAATCTCATCAACGGCGAAGCTAGCCTGGAGAAATCTTTCACAAACCGACGGTAATACCCAGCTAATCCCAGAAAACTGCGGATCTCAAACACACTCTTAAGTTGTGCCCAATCTTGCACTGCCTCTACCTTGGATGTATCTACCGACACCCCTTCCCCGGATACCACATGGCCTAAGAATTTGACCTCTCTTAGCCAGAACTCACACTTCCCAAACTTGGCATATAGCCTATGGGCTCTAAGTAATTCAAGCACCACTCTCAAGTGTTCCTCGTGCTCCTCCTTAGAAGGGGAGTAGATAAGAATGTCGTCCACGAAAACGACCACAAATCGATCTAAGAATTCTCGGAAGATCCGGTTCATCAATTCCATAAAGACTGCCGGTGCATTGGTAAGCCCAAATGGCACCACCAGAAACTCATAATGGCCATACCGCGTACATCTCGAACGTCTTCTCCATCTGCTCCAACCACTCGTCAGCCTTAAGTGGCTCCTTCGGATCCCCAACAAACTCGTCCGGATTAGACCGAAAGAATTCCCTTTTCAAGAAGGAAGGCCCTGCCTCAACAACGTGGGCCTGATCCTGATTCCCAGCTCTGAGAATACCCAAAGCTCTTGCTATTTCTCGGGCCAAGGCACTCATAGCCTGCTGACCCGCTGGCTCGGCTGCATGGGACTGACCAACTCCCTCCTGCTGTGCCAGAATATCATCTGGTAAAGGCATCTCCTGCCTACCACGCCTGCCATGCCTACCACGTCCTCGTCCTGACATCCTAATAAAGGTAACCAAGACTATTAGCACATTCACAAATGTGCCGAAGTTATAACACTCACGTCCTAATGCATGGACAACTGTAATTCACTCCACGTAAGCACATAATCACGTAAGCAACTATGAATTTCATTTTCGGATAATGACAGTCCCGAGGCGTTACTAGAGTTCCGGTTAGAAACAGCATTGATCAAGTGCCTTTCCAACAAAACTCCCAGAAACCCAAGGATCTAATCAACATCCTAGAAATTACATTCCATATCCACATAGTCACACAAGCATGTTATCAATTAAACACGTAGCATATGACACTACATCTAAGTCTCAATCAAGCGAGACAAACCCATTGTGATACTAATCACTTCCCACGTACCCAAAGTATTCGAACCCGGTACGCTCTGATACCAAGTTGTAACGCCCTCAAAATAATACATAAAACCCATTACTTTAGACATGCATTGATATAAAAGAAACCAACCATTACTATTCATCAGAGTAGTTCTTACAACAGTATTACATGTTAACAACAAAAGCAAATGCCCTATGGGCTTACAGCTTTCCAAGTCAACACTTGGTTACACAAAAGAAGAGTATTAACTCTATACAAAATAAGCCCTTGGCTTGATACACATGTAATACAAACCAAATAATCAAAAAGAGTCTTTAACTTTCATCATCACCCAAGCTATGTCCTTGGAGGTGGCATGCTACCTGTACCTGAAAAATAATGTCCCATATAGGGTGAGCCAACGCCCAGTAGAGCTATGCTAAACACAGTATGAGCAGTAACTAAGACATTAGCAATTGATAAATGTTTAATTCCCATAAATCAATTCATGAACCATTTCCATTACATGACTACTATGTCCATGTTTCATCTCATTCTCCATTTTTTATCACGTTCACAATTTACAACAACGGCTCAGAACCTGGCCAACAGTTTACATGAGATAGTGACTCATATTAAACATTTCCCATTTTACAATAGATAAACATATTGGTTGTATCAACATCTCAACAGATAAGCATACAAGCTGTATCCACACTTCAACAGATAAGCATATGAGCTATATCAACACTTCCATAGATAAGCATATGAGCTATATCAACACATTAACTGACAAGCATATGAGCTGTATCAGTGGAGTCCATCCCCTATCTCCTCCCAAACAACATCCGGTTTAGAGGTCCATCCCCTATCTTCCCCTAAACCGTGGAGTACATCCCATATCTCCTCCCACACACAAAGTATATATACATAGGTCATATACACAATCAATCAATACATAACGTTAATGTATTCTATCCACCGTCATACTTTATGACACATCCAACTAATTAGTTTTCATTTGCCTAATCATTATGCATTGTCTACAACAATCACAATTACCCTCCACCGGTAGCCCAAAGCAATTATTTCTAAACTGATAATAAAAGCTCCAACAGATAAAAATTAATGTTTTCGAAAGTGAGCGATTAATAAATCAAAGTCCACCATTTTACAATATAATGAGCCAATTTCATTATTTCCAACTCAATTCCAAATAACAACACTTTTCCCAGATTAATTATACGAATTAATCTATACAACAAATTACGGTTTTTGATCCCTCTTTCCAATAATGACCTAATGGTCCAAATATCAACAACCAACATCAATACCATTATTTTGAAACCCAAATTACACATTTTAGAATCAAAATAACAAAACCCTCTTTCAACATTTTCAAAGCCTTAGACACTCCATTTTTGACTGACCTTAAGACTCAGACGTCACCGATGGAGCGCTTGGTGATGTTGCATATCGTGCTCATTCAGAGAGTTCAGAGTCTTGGCCGCGAGCCTTGCCTCCGGACTTTCGGACTCTTTCTCGCTTTGCCTCGGTTTGCGAACCAGGCTCTGTTTTCTTTGTTTTCTCTTCCCGAAGGGAGGGAGAGGTCTCGTAGATCATCTCTTAGTGGCCGTAGGCTATGCTTCGTGGTCGCAGGCCATTTTGCCCGTTTGGAGTCCGGTTTCTAATTTTTCAGAGCCGTTGGCCGTGTGCCTCGGTTCGGGACAGCTTAACCACCTCCGTTCGATCCGGTTTTTGGCATACGTCTTATATCCTCCCTTTTGGGGGACACTGTGGTCCAAGAAACCGACTTCGTGGTCGAACACCACTCTCGGTGCTTAACAGTCAGTTTTCGAGGCCTCGGGCTGTGCGTTTCGGCCCCCGAACCTTCATTTTGCATCGGTTTTGGTTCGTTTTTGGCAGGGACCTCTGTTTCATTGCTAGAAAGGTCATAGAGGGATGGGAGGCCAGTAATTGTTCTGTCAACCAAATTTATCCCTTCATCACCCTCCGTCGCCCGATTTTTCTCACTTCAAAGCCAATGTTGACCACCCTTGGGCCATTTTCTTGCACCCTAAATCCCATATTTGTGTTGTACACATCTGGGAGGCCACCAATATTTGGTGGCCGGCCAGTAATTGCTTTTGAACCTTTTGAACCCCTTTGAAAAGAGGGTTGTTCTCTCTCCTGGTTCACTATCTCTAGTGTTTGACCACATGATTGTGTTGAGCACACATGGGAGGCCACCAATATGTGGTGGCCGGCCACTAATCCTCATTGAACCTTTTGACCCTTGGCCGGCCGGCCATGGGAAGTAGCCGACCGGCCACCTGCAACCTCAATAACTAGCCGGCCTTGTTCTTTGCTGCTGATACAGTTCAAATATGCATCTCTTTTCTCCCCAGATTTTGTATCCGGGGAGCCAACTTTTTGGGGGGAAACTTGAATTATTTTCCCCCCCATTTTTCCCCCCTTTTCTCCCTCTCTTTTGCCTATAAAACCAGCCTCCCAGCTCTGGTTTAGGGGTTAGAAAATTTTGATTTGGAGCTCTCACATTAAATCTCTCTCTCTCTCTCTCTCTACTCTAAGCCTTAAAAACCCCCTTGGTTCTTCACCAACCCATAGCCCCACCCTTCCATCCTCCATTCTAGCAGCTTGAGGTTGTTCTTCAGAGCCTAGGAGTGCTGCATTTTGGTCCAAAAGGCTGTCAAACACTAGTCTTCAAGGGTAAGTCCTCTTCTCCCCTTTTTGACCCTTTTCTTGGTTCATATTCTAGCTCCTTGTGCTTACTTTTTTGAGCTCTGACCCTAACTGAAAATAGCATTTTTTTGAGCTCTATTTCATGTTTGTTTAAGGGCCTCTCACTGCTTGAGGCTTCCTTGTGGCACTTGTTTCTTTACCTTTCTTTTATGCCATTTCCTTGCATAGTATTTTAGGCCAATGTATAAACTGTTTTGAGCTCTTTCATAAACTGTAAAGTGGCTTATTTTGAACCCTTATTCAACATTGTTGAAGGGCTCATCACTGTTTGAGGCTTCCATTTCCCACTTGCCTTTGTATCTCTCTTTTGGCTCCATTTTTGCATGATTTGTTAACCTCTTGTGCTTCTATTTTTGGGCTCTGGTACGAACTATAAATGGCCTTATTTTAACCCCCTCTTCATGTTTCATTAAGGGTATTTCACTGTTTGAGGCATCCTTTTTGTACTTTGTGTTATAGCTCTCTTTTTGGCCTTGTTTTGCATAGTATTTTGAGCATGCTTTCGCACTGTTTTGGGTTTGATCATAAACTGTAAAATGCCATTTTTTGGGTTCCTCTCCAACATTGTTGAAGGGCCCTCTCTTGTTTGAGGCTAGCAGCCATGACTTGCTTCTTTATCTCACATTTAGGGCCATTTTTGCATGCTAGCTTAGCCCCATTTGTGTTCATTGTTTGGCCTTGATTAAAACTGTAAACATGCTTTTTTTGGGGCTTCCTTGAATCTTTATTCACATTTAATGTTCAAATAATGCATGTTTTGTATAGCTATAGGCCAATGCATATGCCTAGTTTTGTGTTTCGGGTTCATTTCATGCATCGGGTGCCATGTTTCCATGATTCGGGGCTGTTTTGGGTCATATTTTAGCGCTGAAATTTTCATGCTAGTATGCCATATTCAATGCCTTGCCATGTCTTGTTGGAGTGGCATTTTGTGCCTTAGGGTCGATCCTCGGTTTGCGTGCATGTGTGCACGCATCTCGAGTGTCACATTTTCATCTCATGGCCTCCTATGTGAGTGTGGCTGAGGTCCACTCATGTTTTTGTAAGCCCATATTGCGTTGTGTATGCCATTTCATTTCATAGCATTGTGTATGCTAGGTTGTATGTTAGCGCATTGTGTATGCCATGTTATCTCGTGCATCGTGTATACCATTTCATAGCATTGTGTATGTTAGGTTGTATCTTAGTTGCATTCATGCATGTCATGCATATTGCATTGTGCTTGGGATAGGAGTTAGCCCGAGCACGAGAAACGAGGGACGTTTCGTACTTCGAGTGACGGAACGTGTCTCAATTCCCAGTCACCGACACTTCGGATTATCCATGATGGAGTTTAGGCTTTGTTGTGTTTATATGTGTATTCATTTCATATTGAGTCGTGCAATTCGACTCCTCGGCCATCATGCATTGAGATGCGTGATTGGTGGCACGAGGATCGAGGCATGCATACATTTGCGAAAATACATTGCCATGCCCTTTTCCTACTCTCTGCTGTAGCAAATCAAGAATCAGTAGCCTTTCAAAGGCCTTGCACAGCATTTCGGCATCAATCGCAAACAGAGGCTAATTGGGGCATCGCAGTGGATTTCCGTGCCAAGCAACCCGAGCATGCATCATCCATCATTCGGAATAGAGTTGAGGCAGTCCCTAGCTTGCATGATAGTTTACCGCTTTCCTAGTTAAATTCGTTATTTAATTTGGATTCTGTACATATTTGGACTGTAATATTCATTCCGGACTGTATATTATTTATTCGGACCCTCTGTGCGAGGACATAATTGTAATAAGTGTGCGTCTGTGTGTTGTATGTCTTCCAACCCCACGTCTTTCTCCCTTTTATTTACCAACTTATGATGGTTAGATTAGGGCATGTTTCAATTAGCATACAGTATGATAGCATGTTTGCATTCATTCATCTGTTTTGCATGCACCGGGCTCGGCGCATCATACTAACTGCATTTGTATTTCAATTCCAAGATTGAATACTTGTTAGCTGTTGCACCTCATATGCCATGTTTAGAATAGCCGAGCCTGCTATAGTTGCATTCTTGCATGTGTTGCATTAGGCATTTCAGCATATTTAGGATCATGCATGGATTTCTAATTAGCTTCTGTTTTGGCTTGGAGTACTCGGTAAGTTTTATGCTTTAGCATCCTTACATGCGTGTGAGTGACTGCCATGAATAGCATGCTTACCATGAGGCTATCTTGCCTCTTTATTCCTCTTTGGCCTTATTTTTGCATGTTTTGTTAGCCCCTTGTGCTTGTATTTTT
>NW_021029725.1:25517-42783 GCF_004153795.1 Camellia sinensis | reverse complement strand
TTCCTACTTTTTCGGATCTACATGAGATGGGGGTACAAATCGAGGATGTGATGAAGCAAGGTCTGATTGACCAGGACAGGGAGCAACCCCGGAGAACATTTAACCGCAACAATAACGCAGGCCCGAGTGGCGCTGCAACCGCAAGAACTTCAGAGGTCAGCATGGTCGCCACCATTCCCTCTTCCCTTCCAAGGCCCATGGCAGCCACACCCTTCTCCGGTGCATCCGGAAGCAATACTCAAACCTCTAAATACCAGCCCAGAGGCCAAAGAACCTTCACCCCACTATACATGCCTTTGTCTAAGGCTCTGGGGGTCTTAATCAGAAAGGGGCATCTAAAACCCCTAGAGCCGAGGCCATTGCCAAATCCACTCCCTCCCTTTCACAACCCAGCCAAGTACTGTGCATATCACCAGCAGCACGGTCATGATACTGACCAATGTTTCAGGCTGTGTCACGAGATTCAAGACCTCATTGACAAAAATGTGATTTTGCCGCCAAAAAAACCCAACGTCACAACAAACCCCCTCCCTACACACAACCAACTCCACCTCCCAAAAGAGTCAATCTTATCCAGACTGGGGTCGTGTCTTACGATCCCAGCATCTATATTACCCCCACCCATCTACCTAAGCCGGAGGTGCTCCTTCCTGACTGCACTGACTTCTTGTGCATGTTGGACATCTCCACAACCCAACCAGAGCCGACGGTGGTGACCATCGAAAATGGGGCAGGGCAGACTTCAGGAAAGAATGGGATTGTTGAGTCGGGGATTGAACAGAGTTTTGCTGGGGAAGTCTATGATCCAAGTGAGTACATCCTGTCAACAAGCCAGATTGGGCTGGGTATAGAATTGCCAGAGAAGGAAGAGCTGCGTGTGATCCAGGGGGATGGATTTGAGCAAGGGACAAATGATTTGACAGCTGTGGAGGAGGACTTTTGCCAACCTGCAATTTTTCGATGACCAAGAATCAAGGGGCGCGGCAGTCAACTGGTTCGATTATGAGGAATCGACAGAGGCCACTGGATGGCTGGATGATCAACCAGATGTGGTGGAAGAATCCCAACCAGAACAAGGCCCGGCAGGGGCGAGAGTATCAGCTGTGGCCGGAAGGGCCGAAAGTCAGGTTACATTGCCGGAGAGCACCGGTATAAAGAATTTCGCTCAGGACAGAAGCATTGTGAATGCAGGGAAAGTTGAACAACAAACTGCACTGACGTAGGTAGAACAACAGGGTTCTGAGAGAACCGGGAAAGCCAAAATCCATGAGGGGATCGAAAATGCCGCGCGCACAAGAACAGAGGATGCTGTGAGCATGAAGGCTGAAAGTGCTGCGAGTACAAACATGTCCGAGCCAGACAGGTGCCTTTTGAATGCCAACGGAATGTGGTGGGAAGATGATGACTTATGTCTTGCCCACACAGACGAAGACTGGGGAAGCAATCAACTAGATGACACCTGGTACCTCGATGAGGTTGATCACATGACAAGAAGCGGGCGGTACTTCAAGTCCCCGCACCTAGACCAACCCGAGGCATCTAGGAAGGACAAAAAAGTCGAAAGACAGAAAGAGAAGTAGATCGAAGAGGAAGCTGTACTGAAACAGCTAAAGAAGATAAAGTAGATATCTCCATCTGGGGATTGCTTATGGCGTCACGAGTACATAGACAGGCTGTCTTATCTGCCATGGACAAGTCCAAACTCTCTATAGATACTATACCAGAACAGCTGGTTGGGCTGGTTTTTCCGGGAGGAGGTTCCCCGGCATTAACCTTTTCAGACAAAGAACTACCGCTTGAGGGCACAAATCACAACAAACCCCTCTACATTTCCGTGGAATGTAGAGATAATTGGATACCGGTGGTACTTGTTGATACCGGGTCCGCCATCAATGTCTGCCCAGCCAGAACAGCATATGCAATCGGGTTGAAGCCCGTGGACTTCGTGCCAACTACTCAGGTGATCAGAGCATATGATAATACTAGTAGGGAAGTGATGGGACTGTCAAAGTTCAGACCCAGGTTGGTCCCGGACAACACAACATTGAATTCCATGTCTTGGACGTTCCCGCAACCTTCAATCTACTTTTGGGGCGACCGTGGTTGCACCAGGTCAAGGCAGTCTCTTCCACTTTACATCAGATGTTGAAGTACCCTCACGGGAAGGGGGTGGCTATTGTCTTCGGGAATTCATCAATCCATCCGCCGCCGGAAATGTCCACACCAGTCTTAGAAATCGAGCATGGCACTGAGGACGTGTTCTTATCAGGGTTCACTTTGGCTGAGGCTCGAGTGGTGCAAAATATTATGGCTGTGAATGAGGGGGTGTACGTCAGTGCTCAATCCGTCTACCTCATGAACAAGTTACAATACATCCCCGGGATGGGATTGGGAAAGAGCGGCCGGAAGGGCGTCCCAGTATTGGCCGAAGTGCCACACAACCCTCATACCTTTGGCTTGGGTTATCTGCCCACCAAAGAGGACTGGATAAGGAAGGGTAAAGAGATAGCTGGGAGAGCCAGAGCAAAGAAGGCGGGGAAGCCTTTTGAATTAATGCATCGGCCCATTCAGGGTACCCTAAACGGACGCTTCATCCGGGAGGGGGAAGACTTTCCATTTTGCGACTTCCCAGAGCCATGGCTAAACGCGGAGAAGAAGCGCGTGCCAGGTTTCGAGATCTTCTTCGACCTGCAACTATCCGGGGATGATGTTGCCGAAGAGCAGACAGACCCATCAGCTGAGGTTGGGCAGTGTAAGGCAGTGGATTCCGAGAGCACCGAACTTGAGATGGGGGTAGCACTGGCATATCTACTTTCAGATCCTTCGATCGACCATGAGTGCTTGGGGGATAACTTCTCAGTATGCGTGATTGGAGATGAAACGGCTGCGGGCCTACCAGCAACTATTTTGGATGCATCTATCGCACCCTCTCTCACTTGGCAGTACGAGGAGGGATTTTTGTCCAGCAGCACCGGGTCAGGTAGTGAGTCGGAATCTGATTCCACCGAGTCTTGTGAGTCGGAATCAGGTTCCAGCTCGACTGAGTCTGAGTCTGGTAATCCTGGGGATGATAACTCGGATGCCACAGTTATGTCCAGGTCGTCTTTTTCTTTCTCATTTGAGTCTGTTGTAACCGAGAATTCGGACGATTTGGATGTGCTTAATGAAAATCAAAATATTGCATAAACTCAGACTTTCAAAATTTTGATGAAAACGACGAGGAGGAAATTCCTCCGGTTTTGCAATATTTAATTGAGCAGGAGCAGGAGAGATTTGTGAAACCCTTAATGGATGAAATCATTACCGTGAATATTAGTACTGAGGAGGACCCGCGGCTGGTCCAGATCGGGTCCACGTTGTCTTCGGAGGAACGCGAGCGCTTAGTCGCTTTACTAAAAGATTTCAAAGATGTTTTCGTGTGGTCCTACGAAGACATGCCTCGGATCGATCCTGAGATTGTACAGCACCGGATCCCCCTTGACCCCGAGGCCCGACCTGTCAAGCAGAAACTCAGAAGGGATCTGCCCGAACTGGGCTCTCAAGATTAAGGAAGTGGTCACCAAGCAAATCGATGCGGGCTTCCTGCTGGTATCCGAATACCCGACTTGGTTGGCCAACATTGATCTAGTGCCGAAGACGGATGGCAGGATCCGGGTGTGCGTGGATTTCAGGGATTTGAACAGAGCTAGTCCGAAGGATCACTTGCCCTTGCCGCATATTGATGAGTTGGTGGATTTCACAGCAGGGCATGCTTTGCTCTCATTCATGGATGGCTTCTCAGGGTACAATCATATAGTAATGGCACCAGAAGACAGAGAAAAGACTGCATTCACCACCCCATGGGGAACATACTGCTACAGAGTAATGCCGTTTGGGTTGAAGAATGCCGGAGCTACTTATCAACGGGCCGCGACCATGATATTGCACGACATGATCCACAAAGAGGTTGAGGTGTACGTGGACGACATGATTGTCAAGTCCAAAGAAAGAGAAGGCCACTACACCGCCTTGCAAAAGTTCTTTCAAAGGATTAGAGAATTTCGGTTGCGGCTAAATCCTCAGAAGTATACGTTCGGTGTTACAGCGGGAAAAATGCTGGGATTTCTGATTACACAAAGGGGCATCGAGGTCGACCCTTCAAAAATCAAGGCCATCCTAAAAATGCCACCACCAAGGACTGAAAAGGAGGTGCGAGGCTTTCTGGGTAAGGTGCAATTCATAAGATGGTTTATCTCAAAATTAACCTTGACTTGTGAACCACTTTTTGGTCTCCTGAAGAAAGGCAAGAAATTCCAATGGGACGGCCGATGCCAAGCTGCTTTTGAATAGATCAAGAAATATTTACAGAACCCGCCCGTGTTGTCGCCACCAGAGCCGGGGAAACCGTTGATATTGTACCTTTCAGTGACTGAGACTACAATGGGCTGCATGCTCGCACAAGAATCAGAGGATAAGGTGGAGAGGGCCATCTACTATCTGAGCAAGAAGATGTTGGATTACGAGACCTGCTACACTCTGCTCAAGAAGGCTTTCTTAGCTTTGGTATGGGCTACCAGGAAGCTGCGGCACTGCTTGTTAGCTCACTTCGTAATGTTGGTTTCACGACTGGATCTCATCAAATACCTTTTCGAGAAACCGGCACTTACGGGTAGGCTAGCTCGTTGGCTGCTGTTGCTCTCCGAATTCGATCTAAAATACGTGACACGCAAGTCAGTCAAAGGAAGAGCAGTGGCAGAGTTCTTAGCCGATCATCCAGTTAAAGGAGGTGAAGCAGTTGAGTACTTATTCCCAGATGAAGCCATTTTGCACATCGACGACGAATATTGGACGATGTACTTTGACGGAGCGTCAAACTAATACGGATATGGGATAGGAGGGTTGCTGATAGCACCCGACAATTCCCGTATCCCTCTAGCCTTCAAGCTCCGGTTCAAAGTCTCGAACAACGAAGCAGAATAGGAGGCGTGCATTGCCGGTCTAGAAGCGGCCCTGGAATTAGGGGCAAGACGGTTGGACGTCATCGGTGACTCGAACCTTGTTGTGTCTCAAGCAAAAGGGGACTGGAAAGTCAAAGAAGAAAAGATGATGATGTACCACCAGACCTTGGACTTGTTAATTCCTCAGTTTGTAAAGCTAAACTTTGCTCATCTTCCAAGAGAGAACAACAGGTTCGCAGATTCTTTAGCAACTCTATCTGCCATGATAGACATCCCGTTTGGAATCCGGATGCGTCCAGTCGTCATTGACCAGAAATTTGCGCCAGCCTATGAGTCGATCGCTGCTATGGATGAGGTTCAGGACGAAAACCCCTGGTATTACGACATTTGGAATTTCTTGGAAAAGGAAGCATATCCGCCAGGGGTAAATGCCAAGGATAAAAGGGTAATCAGAAGAATGGCCGTTCAGTTCATCATCTGTGGGGGTAAGCTGTATAAGAGAGGTCATCTGGGAATGCACAAGCTGTGTGTTGAAGCCGAGGAATCGAAGCGCCTGATGGAGGCCATCCATGGAGGAGAATGCGGTGCGCATATGAACGGAGTAATGCTAGCATGAAAGATCCTCAGACAGGGTTACTACTGGTCCACCATGGAGGAGGATTGTATCGGTTTTGTTTGGCGATGCCACAAGTGTCAGATTCATGCAAACAGCATGAATATCCCGCCATCGAAGCTGTGCAACATGACTTCACCATGGCTGTTTTCAGTTCGGGGAATTGACGTGATCGGGGCTGTCACTCCAAAGGGGTCGAATGGGCATGAGTTCATCCTGGTTGCGATAGATTATTTCACGAAGTGGGTCGAGGCCCAATCGTATGCGGTGTTGAAGGCGTCACACGTTGCAAAGTTTATCAGAAACAACATCATTTGTCGCTATGGGGTCCCGAACGAGGTCGTTTCAGATAATGGTTCCCACTTTAAGAAGGAAGTGATTGACTTGTTGGAGAAATACAACGTGGCTTTCCATAAGTCATCTACATACCGGCCGCAAACCAACGGAGCGGTCGAGGCCGCCAACAAGAATATCAAACACATACTGCAGAAGATGGTCGAAACCTACCGGGATTGGCCAGATAAGCTGCCATTTGCTCTGTGGGACTACAGGACTTTAATCAGAACTTCTACCGGAGTGACTCCGTATTCATTGGTTTATGGAATGGAGGCCGTTCAACCTATCGAGATTGAGGTTCCATCATTACGAGTATTGGCTGAGTGTCAAATAGCCGAAGCAGATTGGCAGTAGAGCAGATTTGAGGAATTCATGCTTTTTGACGAGAGAAGACTGAAAGCACTGTACCATGTTCAAGGCTATCAGCGTAGAATTGCCCGGCTTTCAACAAGAAAGTTAAGTCCAGAATCTAAAGGTAGGAGATTTGGTGCTCAAGGACAACCGAGCTCCCATCCACGACCCAAGGGGCAAGTTCAAACCCAATTGGACTGGTCCCTACATCATCAAAGCTATCTGGTCAGGTGGAGCTGTGGTTCTGGTGGATCTAGATGGCCTAGAGTTCTCCCAACCGATCAACATGGACAAGTTGAAGAAATATTACCCTTGAGAGGCTCGCTAGGCCGAAAACCCGAAAGGGCGACCTAGGCAAAAGTTAGAGCACAAAAAATTGGAAAATATATAAACTGAGCTCGCAAGGTTGAAAACCCGCAAAGGGCGACATTGGCAAAAGTTAGAGCGTAAAAGGAGAATGAAAATACCCGAGTGAACCTAAGCCTGAACTACGTAAGGCTTGATTCCCATCTTTGGGATACGTAGGCAACTTCATCCTGAAGTTCAGCCATAAACTTTTCCCCGATCAACTTTGTCCATTTTGACCATCTCAGTCATCTTTATCCATCAGCATTTATCGCGATCTCTGGTGCAGTGCTATTCAGACTAGGGGCAACTTTCCGTTGCCACACTGGTGCAGTGCTATTCAGACTAAGGGCAACTTTCCGTTCCCGTGCAGTGCCGCGGTACTCTTCAGACTAGGGGCAACTTTCCAGTTGCAGGGATCTGGGGTTGTGCATCTCAGTGACAGATCTTAGGCGTGTCCAGTTCTAATCCATATCGAAAATGGTTTTAAAAAGTTTTAATAAAAGTTGACTTTGTTCAAATTAATCTCTTTACAACTAAGACCATTTTTGGACCAAAGCGGAAAATCTTCAGTACCACAACCTTCAATTTCATTGATTTCAAAACAGAGTTCTCCTGCTCTTGCATACAATCGAAGTTGCTTTTTATTACATTCATAAAGAAAACTTGAAAGTACTAATAAAGCAATAAATTCGGGGCATAGTCAAGTCAAGTATCCCTGCGCCCCCTCCCAGAGCTGGTCGAAGCCTCTGACGCCAAGCTAGGCCCAACCGGTGCCTCCTCGTTGAGCGAATCCAAGCACTCGTCAGACAAAGTGCAACTGAAAGTGGGAGCAGGAGCCAGGAGCTCTCTAGTCCTCCATGCTGTGACATATCGGGCAAGCTGTGCACCTCGGACCGGGAAAGCAGCAGGGTACTCAATCCCCTCTGGCGGGCAAATCTGATCATGACCGAACTGGCGCAGGAACCGGAACGGAAAGTAGAACACACAGTGGGTCAGACCAATCAACTGGATCCCGATTAGCCTGGACATGCTATAGCTCATTACCGGGAGATTGAGCCAAGGACAATGCCAAGCAATGCGATCTGCGGACAAATTGCACATCCAGTCAAACCACCACCTTTCATCAGGGGCATCGACTAGGCGCTGTCGAAAGAAATAGCCTCGAGCTGAGTAGGCTGGGCAGGAGTCCACAACCTGCAATTTGTCCATCAACCGTACCTGGGGGAGGGATGAAAAATGAGAGAATAAAGAATAGAGAGATGTATGGTGAGAGAAAAGTGAGAAAAGGGTTTTATGAGAAAAATCGAGCCTGAGGGCCGAGTGATGTGAGCAAATACATATGTAAGATTGGGTAGGAAACATTACTTGCAGCAGCAGTGGACTCCCAGCAAATCTAGTCATCTCCCGGTGATAGATAGAATCCAAGCCCATCAGTGTCTCGGCCAAGGTCATGGAAATGCAGCTCTTTCCTTCTTTCAAGCCTTGAGCAACTTCAATCAGACGAATGCTAAATCCGCCAAAGTCTGGAGAAAGCAGAAAGTAAGACAGCAGGCACAAGCAAAGGGCGTGGTGCCGGAAACCTAGCCAATAATGGTTGCTGCGGTCACCAGCGTCAGAGAAGCGATGAATCAAACCGAGGATATCCAGTTCCCCATTACAGATCAGGGACCGAGCGTCATGCGCGGTGAGTCCACACATCCGCCCTAAAGCTTGGGCATGGCCAAAGCGGAACTGGGGCAAGATCTCTTCGTGACATTCAGATTCCATCAAAACTTGAAAATCTTCAAAAGTTGGACATACCTCTTGCTCGCCGAAGCTAAAGACATGTATCACCGGGTTCCAAAACCTCGCCGCGGCATGGAGGAAAGGGAGATGTAGCGGAGTACGACTCAGCGTGAATAGTGCATTCAAGCCGAAACCCCGGACGTTCAACTTTTCCGAACCATCTAGAGAAGCGATCCAAGCTGTGAGATTTTCAACAAGAAATGCCTCCATTTTTGTGCAAAACTAAGATGAATTCAATCAAAACACGGAGCTAAGGCTTTTAAAGAGGAAAAGACACTATTCGGGGGACAAGTGTCAAAAATTGGGCAGTTGCTGAGCTGAGTGGTCGGCCGGCCACCTTTTCTGGCAGGCCGGCCATTTTTTTTTTTTTTTTTTTCAAAACTGGCCGGTGGCCTCCCCTTTGCAATAAATCTGGCCGGCCGGCTCCCAAAAGTGGTAGGCCATGCTCCAATGTGTGTCTTTGGCCCTGTTTTACCCTCCGAGAGAAAGTTTCAAGCATCCCCATGCAACGGATGTGTCGAAGGCCTCTATTTCCCTCTGTTTCGGATGCGTTTCGTTGCCCAGATCGTCCGAAGTAAACTTCGTTTTGTTAAGTTTTGTTTATCAAGTTGTTGCTTTGTTTATCGAGTTGTCGTTTTGCTTATCGAGTTGTTTGTCGAGCTGTCGTGTTTCGTGTTTTTGAGTTGTTACTCTTTGTCTAAGCAAATTTTGTTTGAGTCTTGTTTATTGAGTTGTCAACACTATTGTGTTTTGCTTATCGGGTTGTAAACTTGCTAAGGTTTCGTTATATCTTAGAAAGTTAAGTTGTTGCGTCGGTTCACTACCTGACTGGGCAAAATGCACAATGCACATTTCCATTCAATCTCATTATGATGCAAAATGATGCGATATGATGCTAAAAGTTTAAAATACAATACTTTTTTCAAAAGCTGTTTCATCCCATCATGCTTCACTTGTTACAACATTTTACAGACTAAGGCACAAGTTTTTCAAAGAATAAAATTGCCCAATAATGTACAATGTGCTACAACTACTAGCAAAAAGATAAATAAAACAGGAAACAGCCGCATCTGTGCTCTCAAGAGCAGTAATAAGAGGCCCTCTTCGTCCTCTTATGCGGAATAGACTATCCGCCACCAACGCCATCACCGTCATCTGAATCGGAGTCGTCATCCTCGGGATCCCCCTCAGCCTCGCCTCCACTCCCGGAACCAAGACCGGAGCCTTCCTCTCTGTCAGCAGATGTCTCCGACTGACGGTCTGCA
The DNA here is from genome assembly GCF_004153795.1 of Camellia sinensis. Lineage (NCBI taxonomy): Eukaryota > Viridiplantae > Streptophyta > Magnoliopsida > Ericales > Theaceae > Camellia > Camellia sinensis. The sequence goes on along the minus strand of NW_021029725.1, from coordinate 33,148 downwards.
GCCTCCTCCTCCTCATCCTCACCAGGCTCCTCCTCTACAATGTGTGCTCTGTGTCTACGAGACGACCCCTCCCCTCGAAAAGGCCTGGATGGCCCAGCTCCTCGGAAAGGCCTGGATGGCCCAGCTCCTCGGAAAGGCCTGGATGGCCCAGCTCCTCGAAAAGGCCCAGATGGCCCACCTCCCCAAGAAGGCCCAGGTGGCTCGGCCTGCGATTGAGCATATACCGGGGGCATCTGAGAATAAAGAGTTCAATTTAAATACATCAGTCCAAATATGTACATCAGATGCAGATACAAGAAAAACTATATGAAGTGGGTACATGTAAACACAATGTATAAGTGAGGTGTGTGTCAGATGTGCTCTACACAAGTAGCCTATCAATGCAGTAGAAATCAGCATATCATCAGAAGTATGATAAATGCCAGAAAACTAAAGGGTACCTGGAAGCCCATGATAGACAACTGTGCCTCCCTCCGCAGGACCATCCCCTCAAGTGAGGCTAGCATCTCGAGCACCTGATCCATATACTCAATAGGGGGCTGCAGATGCAAAGGCAAGGGCATCAGTAAAGGAATGAAAGTCCAAGTATCTGAGTAATGAATCAAAGCCATAAAACATACCGGTGGTGAGTTGGGGTCTCTGACATATCGATGACCGGGCATCGGAGGCTCTATCGGGATCGGAATCGGAGAGGTAGTCCCATACTGCCACCCCATTAGCTCGGTCGGCATATCCGGCCACCCAGGATGAGGATAAGTCGGAGGAATCGGGGGAACCGATCCACCCCCACCTCTAGATGTACCAGCCCTGCTGGTGGAAGGGGCGTCTGTAGCTCGAGCCCGGACCTGGCTCGAAGATTGCATGCCAGCAGACCTCATCGTCGGAGTACGAACTCCCGTCAACGGAGGCATCAGGTATATGTGACGGTAAGTATCGTAATCCCCCTCCTCAAGATGTAGCAAAGCATCAGTACCCAGCATAGCACTGACAACATCCCGGGAAGGGAGCCTATCAGCAGTCCGCATATCAACTGGGGGTGCTGAGGGAGGGTCCTGAGAAGTGTACCCCCAAACCTGACACAAGAAGCGGTCCCCCAAAAACCAGGCTCTACCAACTGGCCCTTCTAACAGGATCCTGTACCGGGAGGCACCCCACCCTCCGGCAAACTGGAATCGGAGACCTTCACCTAACGGCGCCTAGGGCTGCCATGTAATCTGCGGATAACAGGCGCATAAACCAAGCAGAAATCGAAGATGTACAGGACAAATCAAAGATGAAAACAGAAAGAATTGAGAGTTCTGAAGTATCTCCGACGAGCGCACCGTGTCGAAATACTGTCGCAGGTAAAGGAGAGACTCCCGAGGTCTTGGCCGGTGCTGGCCTTCAAATACAAGTGAGTACAGGGTCACGAGAGGTCCCGCTACCACCAACTCCGGGGCCAATATCGGGAAATATACATAGACCCATAACTGTAGAAAACAAAGCAGAATACGAAGTGCTGAGGGCAAAATGCACGATACAGAGTATAAAGTGCGCCGTGTGTGCGATATGCAGGTAATGAGGAGCAGAAATGTAAATCAAAAGGGCAGAAAGTACCTCCCAGGCTCTCCAATAGCTGCCAAGTAAGTCCCCCCCCGTCCGCAGGAGGTCGCGCTCATATAACAATAAAGGGTAGCCAAGCCAGCGCCACCCCAGTCATACTGCCTGACCTGTGACAGGTCCACCAAGGCACTCAACAGGAAAAGCCCAACAGTGTTCCCCCTGTCGGCAAACAAAGTGGTCCCGAAGAGGAACATCAAAGAGCCGCGGGCATACTGTGCTGCCTCCTCAGGAGTCCCGGGCTCCATCTCCACCCGCCGGAAATGGGAAGAGAACCAGGTGTATCGGACTCTCCCCGAAGCTCTGTCAACAGGCGGGCGAGCCCCCAGCAGATATATCCAAGCGGCCTCCCACTGGCCCATGTCCTCGTCGTAAGGGATAGGCCAACCTCCCACGTCAAGGCCAGTCAGCACAGCAAAGTCAAACGGGGTCATAGTCAAGTCCCCCGTGGCGGAGAAATGGAAGGAGTTGGTGGTGTCCCACCATCTCTCTACCAAGGCGGCCATCAACGTCCTCCTGGCTGGACAACGAGATAGCCCAGTACAGAAGGGCCCAAACCCCGCTAAGTCAACCAAGTCCCGAACAGCCTCCGGGAGCTCCGCGTACCAGTCTCTTGCCGCGGTAGAGCCATACCCCCGCACAGTGTGAGAAGTCACCTGCATTCAGGATGAATACATGTTTCAGCATAAAATGAATAAGCTGCGTGAAAATAAAATGAATAGGCTGCGTGCAAAGTAAAGTAAGTTGGGCTGTGTGTTCAACTCTCAATCAGTGTGTGCTGTGTGTTCACCTTCAATTTGGGCTGTGTGTTCAGAAAATTAGTGTTTGGGCTGCGTGTTCAACTCTCAATCAGTGTGTGCCGTGTGTTCACCTTCAATTTGGGCTGTGTGTTCAGAATATCAGTGTTTTGGGCTGTGTGTTCAGAAAATCAATGTTTTGGGCTGCATGTTCAACTCTCAATCAGTGTGTGCTGCGTGTTCACCTTCAATTTGGGCTGTGTGTTCAGAAAATCAATGTTTTGGGCTACGTGTTCAAACTCTCAATCAGTGTGTGCTGCGTGTTCACCTTCACTTTGGGCAGTGTGTTCAGAAAATCAATGTTTTGGGCTGCATGTTCAACTCTCAATCAGTGTGTGCTGCGTGTTCACTTTCAATTTGGGCTGTGTGTTCAGAATATCAGTGCTTTGGGCTGTGTGTTCAGAAAATCAATGTTTTGGGCTGCGTGTTCAACTCTCAATCGGTGTGTGCTGCGTGTTCACCTTCAATTTGGGCTGTGTGTTCAGAAAATCAATGTTTTGGGCTGTGTGTTCAGCTCTCAATCAGTGTGTGCTACGTGTTCACCTTCAATTTGGGCTGTGTGTTCAGAAAATTAGTGTTTTGGGCTGCGTGTTCAACTCTCAATCAGTGTGTGCTGCGTGTTCACCTTCGATTTGGGCTGTGTGTTCAGAGAATCAGTGTTTTGGGCTACGTGTTCAACTCTCAATCCGTGTGTGCTGTGTGTTCACCTTCAATTTGGGCTGTGTATTCAGAAAATCAGTGTTTGGGTTGCGTGTTCAACTCCCAATCAGTGTGTGCTGCGTGTTCACCTTCAATTTGGGCTGTGTGCTTAGAAAATCAATATTTGGGCTGCGTGTTCAACTCTCAATCAGTGTGTGCTGCGTATTCACCATCAATTTGGGCTGTGTGCTCAGAAAATCAGTGTTTGGGCTGCGTGTTAAAATCTCAATCAGTGTGTGCTGTGTATTCACCTTCAATTTAGGCTGTGCGTTCAGAAAGTCAGTATGTTGGGCTGCGTGTTCAACCCTCAACCGATGTGTGTCGTGTGTTCACAATCAATTTATAGGCTGAGTGTTCAGGAATTCAAGTGATTGGACCATGTGTTCAGAGCGCAAACAGAATGTAAGAAAAATTCGTAATACGTTACAGAAAAGGTAGGAATGAAGTAAATACCTCTCGTGCCTCATAGGAGAGATGATACTCTGGCTCCCGTAGAAGGAGATCCCCGGGTGCTCGCTCGTCAAAATCGGTGAAATGATGGAAAACAGCCCGCGGGAGAATGTGTACTGGTGGGTCATACCTCTCGGGGATGAAGGAGCGAACCCTCGGAGGCAAAGACATGATGTCAGGCTCGCCTCCAGCGCCTGGAGAACCATCGCCGTGGGGAAATTGACCCGCCATTTCAAGAAATCTGCAAAAATGAGCAAAAATGAGCCAAAATTGGAAAAAGTCAACAAAAGTCAACTCTCGGGAAATGAAAAAGTCAACAAAAGTCAACTCCCGAGAAAATCTTCCAAATATTGAGACAAACTCACCTCAAGTGGCGAAAATGAGAAAAGAAGCCCCGAAACCAAAATTTAATCGGTTCAAAGTGGTTAAAACTGAAAGATTTCGCGAAAACAACTTGCGTGGGACGTTGGAAAACGCATATACGGCACAGATCTGGGGGAGAAAATGGTTTGGGAAGCTAGAGAAGAGGATTTCGAAGCTGCACTTGTGAGCCCGAAGTGTTTGGATGGATGTATTTAAAGAAAAGAGGCCGAAAAGACAAAACTGCCCTCGGATTTGGCAAAGTGGCCGGCCGGCCACTTTTTCTGGCAGGCCGGCCAATCACTTTTCAAAAACTAGCCAGTGGCCTCCCTCTCCCAATAAAGTTGGCCGGTGGTGTTCCCTACATGCCCCCCAAGGTCCCTGCAAATTTTGGGAGGGATTGGAGTCCCCGAGACCCGAAAAAGTACAAGAGAAGTGCACTTTCTGTCGCGAAATCGCTCCGCCGAAACTTCAGCTTCAACTTCCGATGCATGTCCCATCGTTTACTCATTGAAAGTGAGGTATATCCTTTTGAACATGTTGTCACCTCTCCGGGAGGTGAACTGGAGACCACGATCAAGCCGCCCTCGCCGAAACGCGCATTTCCTTGCTCATTGTTTTGTGACAAATATACATCCTGGTTCACGCTTGTTCTGCATTCTCATGCACATGCTTGCATTGTCATGCACGTCTCTTTGATATCACCGAGCCTCCATGCTTAAACTCGCGTTGTCACGCACGTTCCTTCCCGCATCGCGATGCGCTTTTCCATCAACACCGCGATTGTCTGTATCACATTGAACATATGTTGTTAGATGTGTTGTGCTCTTTGAGTTTCTTTATTTTGTAGGCACGATATTGTATGTACGGTTCATTTGAGGCTGGTGTGACCAGACGAATCGCGCAGGTATCGTATCTTCTCCGTGTGAGACGCGACGAGAATTGAATAATTCTCTGCATTCTTAACTGCATGAAATGTAGTTGTTGCTTTCCATTCTTGCTTAAAACTGTTGCATCTATTTGCGAATACTTGCCTCATTACAGCTTGCTGCATTTGCATGATCATGAGCTACGTCCGGCTTTGTGCATATCATTTTGCATCTTGCCCCCTGCCTGCGGGCATGCCTGCGGGCGCATCTCTGTTTATCTTGCCTGCTTGTCTAAGTCTTCGGCCTTGTAAAAAATGGGTCGTCTCTAGGCTTTGACATTCACTCCCGTCACTTGTGACTTTCGAGTTCTGTCAAAGAGGGCCAACTGTAGAAACCTCATTTTTGACCGACCTTAAGATTCAGACGTCACCGATGGAGCGCTTAGTGATGTTGCATATTGTGCTCGTTCAGAGAGTTCAGAGTCTTGGCCGCGAGCCTTGCCTTCGGATTTCCGGACTCTTTCTCGCTTTGCCCCGGTTTGCGAACCAGGCTCTGTTTTCTTTGTTTTCTCTTCCTGAAGGGAGGCAGAGGTCTCGTAGATCATCTCTCAGTGGCCGTAGGCTACGCTTCGTGGTCGCAGGCCATTTTTCCCGTTTGGAGTCCGGTTTCCGGTTTTTCGGAGCCGTTGGCCGTGTGCCTCGGTTCGGGACCGCTTAACCACCTCCGTTCGCTCCAGTTTTTGGCATACGTCTTATATCCTCCCTTTTGGGGGACACTGTGGTCCGAGAAACCGACTTCGTGGTCGAACACTACTCCTGGTGCCTAACAGTCAGTTTTCAGGGCCTCAGGTTGCGCGTTTCGGCCCCCGAACCTTCATTTTGCATCGGTTTTGGTTCGTTTTTGGCAGGGACCTCTGTTTCATTGCTAGAAAGGTCATAGAGGGATGGGAGGCCAGTAATTGTTCTGTCAACCAACTGTATCCCTTCATCGCCCTCCGTCGCCCGATTTTTCTCACTTCAAAGCCAATGTTGACCACCCTTGGGCCATTTTCTTGCACCCTAAATCCCATATTTGTGTTGTACACATCTGGGAGGCCACCAATATTTGGTGGCCAGCCAATAATTGCTTTGGAACCTTTTGAACCCCTTTGAAAAGTGGGTTGTTCTCTCTTCTGGTTCACTATCTCCAGTGTTTGACCACATGATTGTGTTGAGCACACATGGGAGGCCACCAATATGTGGTGGTCGGCCACTAATCCTCATTGAACCTTTTGACCCTTGGCCGGCCAGCCATGGGAAGTAGCCGACCGGCCACCTACAACCTCAATAACCAGCCAGCCTTGCTCCTTGCTGCTGATACAGTTCAAATATGCATCTCTTTTCCCCCCAGATTTTGTATCCGGGGGGCCAACTTTTTGGGGGGAAACTTGAATTGTTTTCCCCCCCATTTTTCCCCCCTTTTCTCCCCCTCTTTTGCCTATAAAACCAGCCTCCCAGCTCTGGTTTAGGGGTTAGAAAATTTTGGTTTGGAGCTCTCACATTAAATCTCTCTCTCTCTCTCTACTCTAAGCCTTAAAAACCCCCTTGGTTCTTCAGCAACCCATAGCTCCACCCTTCCATCCTCCATTCTAGCAGCTTGAGGTTGTTCTTCAGAGCCTAGGAGTGCTGCATTTTGGTCCAAAAGGCTGTCAAAGACTAGTCTTCACGGGTAAGTCCTCTTCTCCCCTTTTTGACCCTTTTCTTGGTTCATATTCTAGCTCATTGTGCTTACTTTTTTGAGCTCCGACCCTAACTGAAAATAGCATTTTTTTGAGCTCTATTTCATGTTTTTTTAAGGGCCTCTCAATGTTTGAGGCTTCCTTGTGGCACTTGCTTCTTTACCTTTCTTTTATGCCATTTCCTTACATAGTATTTTAGGCCTATGTATATACTGTTTTGAGTTCTATCATAAACTGTAAAGTGGCTTATTTTGAGCCGTTATTCAACATTGTTGAAGGGCTCATCACTATTTGAGGCTTCCATTTTCCACTTGCCATTGTATCTCTCTTTTGGCTCCATTTTTGCATGATTTGTTAGCCTCTTGTGCTTCTATTTTTGGGCTTTGGTATGAACTATAAATGGCCTTATTTTGACCCCCTCTTCATGTTTTATTAAGGGTATTTCACTGTTTGAGGCATCATTTTTGTACTTTGTGTTATAGCTCTCTTTTTGGCCTTGTTTTGCATAGTATTTTGAGCATGCTTTCGCACTGTTTTGGGTTTGATCATAAACTGTAAAATGCCATGTTTTGGGTCCCTCTCCAACATTGTTGAAGGGCCCTCTCTTTTTTGAGGCCAGCATCCATGACTTGCTTCTTTATCTCACATTTAGGGCCATTTTTGCATGCTAGCTTAGCCCCATTTGTGTTCATTGTTTGGCCTTAATTGAAACTGTAAACATGCTTGTTTTGGGGCTTTCTTGAATCTTTATTCACATTTCATGTTCAAATAATTCATGTTTTGTATAGCTATAGGCCAATGCATATGCCTAGTTTTGTGTTTCGGGTTCATTTCATGCATCGGGTGCCATGTTCCATGATTCGGGGCTGTTTTGGGTCATATTTTAGCGCTGAAATTTGCATGCTAGTATGCCATATTCCATGCCTTGCCATGTCTTGTTGGAGTGGCATTTTGTGCCTTAGGATCGGTCCTCGGTTTGCGTGCATGTGTGCACGCATCTCGAGTGTCACATTTTCATCTCATGGCCTCCTATGTGAGTGTGGCTGAGGTCCACTCATGTTGGTGTAAGCCCATATTGCGTTGTGTATGCCATTTCATTTCATAGCATTGTGTATGCTAGGTTGTATGTTAGCGCATTGT
>NW_021029725.1:10469-25492 GCF_004153795.1 Camellia sinensis | reverse complement strand
GTAAATGCCATGTTATCTCGTGCATCGTGTATACCATTTCATAGCATTGTGTATGTTAGGTTGTATCTTAGTTGCATTCATGCATGTCATGCATATTGCATTGTGCTTGGGATAGGAGTTAGCCGAGCACGGGAAACGAGGGACGTTTCGTACTTCGAGTGACGGAACGTGTCTCAATTCCTAGTCACCGACACTCCGGATTATCCATGATGGAGTTTAGGTTTTGTTGTGTTTATATGTGCATTCATCTCATATTGAGTCATGCAATTCGACTCCTCGGCCATCATGCATCGAGATACGTGATTGGTGGCACGAGGATCGAGGCATGCATACATTTGTGAAAATACATTGCCATGCCCTTTTCCTGCTCTCTGTTGCAGCAAATCAAGAATCAGTAGCCTTTCAAAGGCCTTGCACAGCATTTCGGCATCAATCGCAAAGAGAGGCTAATTGGGGCATCGCAGTGGATTTCCGTGCCAAGCAACCCGAGCATGCATCATCCATCATTCGGAATAGAGTCGAGGCAGTCCCTAGCTTGCATGATAGTTTACCGCTTTCCTAGTTAAATTCGTTATTTAATTTGGATTCTGTACATATTTGGACTGTAATATTCATTTCGGACTGTATATTATTTATTCGGACCTCTGTGCGAGGGCATAATTGTAATAAGTGTGCGTGTGTGTGATGCATGTCTTCCAACCCCACGTCTTTCTCCCTTTCATTTATCAGCTTATGATGGTTAGATTAGGGCATGTTTCAATTAGCATACAGTATGATAGCATGTTGCATTCATTCATCTGTTTTGCATGCACCGGGCTCGGCGCATCATACTAACTGCATTTGTATTTCAATTCCAAGATTGAATACTTGTTAGCTGTTGCACCTCATATGCCATGTTTAGAATAGCTGAGCCTGCTATAGTTGCATTCTTGCATGTGTTGCATTAGGCATTTCAGCATATTTAGGATCATGCATGGATTTCTAATTAGCTTCTATTTTGGCTTGGAGTACTCAGTAGCATCCTTGCATGTGTATGAGTGACTGCCATGAATAGCATGCTTACCATGAGGCTATTTGCTTATGTGATATAACTGCCTGAATGCCTGTGGGTGAAGGTTGGGTTATTTGAATTGGAACAATTCATCAAATGTGTGTTTTAAGCCCACTAAGATAGTGGAAAAATCATGTTTTTCTAAGCCCACCCGAGGGTGGCAAATCCACGTCTTAGCCTACTTGCGGGTAGCACCATCAAACCACTTTAAAAAATAAACATGAAATGTTTTGTTCCAATTCAGACGATCCAGTCTATACTTGTATGCTGTGCGCATCACATAGTAAATCTAGGCTAATAACCGGATAAAGAACGCATAATGTTTTCAAAAATAGATATCATGGTTAGTAGAGGCCGATCTTTGATTGGGCGAGCAGGGTGCTCACGAAGTGACCTTCCCAATCGTACCCAAGTTCCTGAGCCGAAGCAACTTTTTAATGACGGACACGTGGCCTTAGGCAAACGAGTCAGGGTTTCCTAAATTTTCCCAAAATAAAATATTTAGGTGGCGATTCTGTATCTAGCAAAGCAGTCCATTTTTGGCACTTCTTTCAAAAATCTGTTTTCTCAAAACGATTTGCCGGATTTGGACTCTTTGGTTCAGACTTAGAACCGTGACAATTTGAGAGTCTGAGCTGTAGTGAGCCCAATACCGAACGGAACGGGGGAGCTCGTCCCTCCCGGGGCGTTCGGGGACGTCTACAAAACCCTAGATCCCAAATTAAACCATTTAACAAAATGCCCAAAATCTAGGTCAAAACCTAAGAGTGAGTAGGAATCCCTACCTCAAAAGTTGACACCCAACGAAGAAGATGAAGAAAATGGAAATGCTCCAAATCCCGAGACTCTTGGATCAAAAGATAGCCCTCGACGATCAACAATTTTTTTGTAAAGGCCAAAGGTGAGGAGACAACTCCTACTAGATCAATACCTAGAGAGAAGGCAAGGTTCTAGAGAGAGAGGCTCTACAATGGAGTTTTTGGAAAAGTAAGAGAGATAGTGAGGATGTAAAAGTGACTTAAAAATGCCCAATTGCCTTCTGATATACGACTGGTCCGCTCGAGCGGAAAACACAACGCTCGAGTGCCAAGAGCAAAATGCTGAATTCGCTCGAGCGCAAGAAGTCCCGCTCGAGCTCCAAGACACAAGAATAAAGTACATCCGCTCGAGCGCGAAAACCAGTCCGCTCGAGTGTAGATTTCCCCCTCCCAGAACTTACACCAAAAAAGCACTACCGCTCGAGCGCCAACAAGCCGCTCGAGCGCGACCCGCTCGAGCGCAGGAAATCCGCTCGAGCGTAGAAATCACACCTACAGGAGTTTTGCAGACAACGAAAATACTAGGAGTGTGCAATCTCCACTCGAGTGCCAGACGACCCGCTCGAGCGGAAAGACCCAAAACCTGGCAACAAGGATTTAGACCAAGGCTCAACCCGCCTGCTCGAAACATGCCCAACACATCCTAAAACTCAATCAAACGGAATTAAAGGACGACAACAAGGTAGACACAACTACCAACTCCACGGAACTGAGTCCAGAATGCAACAGAACAGTAAAGGGAATACCGGAATCACTATAACCTTCCCCCCTTAAAGAATTTCATCCCGAAATTAAAACAAGTTTTTCAAAAAACAAGTTTTCTTCATTTCCAACAATATTACAACACAATATTAAACAATCCGACCCACTATCGGTCAATCCCATCTCTTCTCAAGAGGCATATCACATTATACATAACAACCTGCATTATCAACATGCATTCCTTTGAATATTTACCCATTTCAACTCATTTTCCACAATTCCTTAACACATGCAACATTAATATCATGCTTACATTTTCACAATACACTCAACATGCACAACGTTAACACCGCTTCCATTTACCAAAACATTTACAATGTTTCACAACTTAAGACATATATAATGTTCTTAAAGTTCAATATTACTACAAAATTTCATTACATGATTACACATCAACAAACATGTCCAGATGCTTTTCACGGACTTCCAACTCACGTTCCAAGTGGCTTCCTCCACTCCGTGATGCTTTCACAAAACTTTTACCAAGGGAATGGTCTTGCCTCGCAAGACTTGATCCTGCCTATCCAAGACCCGAACCGGTCTCTTCTTCATCGAGGCATCCTCATCTACCTCTAAGTCGGTCCAATCTAACACATGGGACGGATCGGCTCATACTTCCGAAGCATACTCACATGAAACACGTCATGCACCCCAGACAACTGCGATGGCAAAGCCAAACGATAAGCAACTTCCCCAATCCTCTCAAGATTTCAAAGGAACCAATAAACCGAGGGGATAACTTCCCACTCTTCCCAAACCTCATCAAACCTCGCCTAGGTGATATTTTCAAGAAACATGATCACCTACTCAAACGCCAAAGGCTCCTCCTACAGTCGGCATAACTCTTTGGCGACTCTAGGCTGTAACAAGCCTCCTACGGATAAGTTCAACTTTCTCCGTCGTCTCCCTAACCAACTCCGGACCCAACAATGGTGCATCACCCACCTCAGCCCAACAAACTGGAGACCTACACGGTCGGCCATACAAGGCCTCAAACGGTGCCATACGATGCTAGACTGAAAACTGTTGTTGTAGGCAAACTCCACCAAGGGCAAGTGCCTCTCCCGTCCCACTAAAGTCCAGGACACAACCTCGAAGCAATATCCTCAAGGATCTGAATAGCACGCTCGGACTGCCCGCCAGTCTGAGGATGATAAGCCGTACTAAAGGTCAACTTAGTGTCCAAGGCACTCTGGAAACTTTGCCACAACCTAGCAATAAAACGAGGTCTCTATCTGAGACGATCGTTACTAGGACCCCGTGCAAGCTCACTATGTCTTGAATATACAAGTCGGCAAGATGATCTACCGAATCTCTCACGGGCATAAGATGAAGTGCGCTGACTTAGTCAACGGTCTATGACCACCCGAATAGCATCACTACCCCGCTGAGTCTTCGGAAGACCTACAATGAAAGTCTATAGTGACATGTTCCCACTTCCACTCGGCAATAGGCAGGGGTTGCAGCAAACCGCTGGCCTCTGATGCTTGGCCTTCACTTGTTGGCAAGTAAGGCACTTAGACATGAAAACTGCCACATCTCTCTTCATTTCCCGCCACCAGAACTGGCGACCCAAATCCCAATACATCTTAGTGCCTCCCGGATGCACCGCAAGACGTGAATGGTGAAACTCTCGGAGTACTTCCTCCTCGGCAAGACTCCGGTACAAACAAATAGTCCTCGGTATCTCACACTCAGGTTGGGATACACCGTCAAACCCTTCTCAACCTTCCCACTCGAGATCTTCTCTCGGAGGGATTCTACCTCAAGGTCCCCTCTCTGTGCCTCTAACACTCGAGTCACAAGTGTAGGCTACGCAACAACAGAAAACAAGGCTGTAGCCTCAACAGATTCGCTCAGGAGCAAATCAAACTCGCCAAGTGCACCCAACATCTCCCATTCCCGATGGCTATACAAGCTACATCACTAATGGATTTCCTACTAAGGGCATCAGCCACAACATTGGCCTTTCCCGGGTGATAGTGCCACGCAAATCATAATCCTCGATGAATTCCATCCACCTTCTCTGCCTCAAATTCAAGTCTTTCTGTGTAAAAAGATACTTCAAATCTTATGGTCCAAGAACACCTCGAACCTCTCACCATAAAGGTAGTGCCTCCAAATCTTAAGGCAAAAATCACGGCTGCTAGTTGTAGGTCATGCGTAGGGTAATTCTTCTCGTGTATTTTCAATTGGCGTGAGCCATAGGCAACCACTTTTCCCCTTGCATTAGCACACAACCCAAACCCTCTCGTGAGGCATCACAATAGACTGCATAACCCAACCCTCTCTCCAGATATACAAGACCGGAGCAATGGTCAATCTACCTTTCGACTCCCGGAACGACTCTTCACAAGTCTCACTCCACACAACTTGACTCCCTTTCGAGTCAGTCTAGTCAACGGCGAAGCTAACCTAGAGAAATCTTTCACAAACCGGCGGTAATACTCGCTAATCCCAGAAAACTGCGGATCTCAAAAACACTCTTAGGCTGTGCCCAATCTTGCACTGCCTCAACCTTGGATGTATCACAGACACCCCTTCCCTGGATACTACATGGCCTAAGAATTTGACTTCCTAGCCAGAACTCACACTTCCCAAACTTGGCATACAGCCTATGGTTTCTCAGCAATTCAAGCACCACTCTCAAGTGTTACTCGTGCTCCTCCTCAGAGGCGAATAAATCAGAATGTTGTCCACGAAAAGGACTACAAAATGATTTAGAATTCCCGGCAGATCCGGTTCATCAAGTCATGAAGACTGCCAGTGCATTAGTGAGCCCAAATGGCATCACCAAAAACTCATAATGGCCATACCCCGCACAGAATGCCGTCTATGAATATCCTCCTCCCTGACCCTCAAGCTGGTGGTAACTCGATCTCAAGTCTATTTTAGAGAAACAACGGGAACCCTTCAACTGGTCAAACAAATCATCTATACGGGGCATAGGGTACTTATTCTTGACTGTAGCTCGATTCACTTCCAAGTAGTCGATACAAAGTCTCAAGGCACCATCTTTCTTTTTAGCAAAGAGGGCCGGTGCTCCCCACAGTGAAACACTAGGGCGAACAAAGCCCTTATCTAACAATTCCTGGAGCTGAATCTTTTAACTACTTAACTCAACTGGGGCAAACAGTGGGTGCCATAGAAATCGGCGTCGTGTCGGGCACTTAAATCAATAGAGAACTCTATCTCTCGGTGAGTGGCAAACTAACGAGATCCTGGGAAAGACATCCGAATACTCACAACCACCCTCGGCAACACATCTGGGTCTCGTCCACCTCACTACTCAAAAAGGCTAGCAAGAAAACCACTAAGCTCACTCCGCCACTCGTGGATTATACACCGGTGGCAACACACTACCAACCCGATCCCCCAAGAATGGAAACACTCCCCGCTCAAGGTACATACTGTGACCCTCTGGCGGTAGACATCAATAACAGTTCGGTATGACGATAGCCAAGTCCTTACTCTACCAAAATAACATTTCAAAAAACCCTGTCATGGGCATTGACAACCAAAAGGAAAAAAGAAGCCTATGGTCGGCGACCTCTATAATCTAACCTCTACATCTGTGTTTCCAAAATCAATTCACCTCCAACAGGTGATACTACACATATAGGCAGTTGCTAATAGTGCCAACTCCAACTCCAACAGACAGATGCAAATGCAGCAGATACAAAAGAATAAGGACACGACCCGTATCAATCAATACACTAGGCACCGAGTTGCAAAACAGGAAAGGGGGTACCTCTCACTACTGATGGAGCCGTAACTAAAGGTCTTGCGTGGTTAATAGCATACACGCGCCTTGTAGGCCCTTATTCCACTTGTTCACTCTAGGAGGCAAAAGACTGCTGACAGGACTGGGAGGAGAGCCTCCCGGATTAAGCCCTCGAGGCCTGACAGCTGAGCTAGTTGATAACTCTTGGTCTGCCCTAGAACCAGCGCTCCGAAGTGTGCACTCCAACTGCGGGCAAAACCTCTTCAGTGCCCAGGCTGACCCACACTATAGCAAGACAAAGGCTGCCCCTGCCCTGACTCTGGGCCCTTAGAGGTCTAGCTGAAAGAAGAAGCAAGCTCTGCTGACCCCCTCCCTTCTGGGGCAACTGTAAGACTTGTTACCAGCTGGCACAAGAGAAACAAGTCAAACCCCCCTGATTACCTTCCGAGCCATGCACTCGGCACTAGGAAAGGTCGATATAGCCAAATCAGCGCCTAAGACTGCTGAGGGTTGAACAACCCTCTATCTTTTGCCACACCCTGGCCAATGCTTGGCTTCTCTTGGAACTCTATGGTTCTCCTTATCCTCCCCTGCATTCATAATCTCCATCATGAGCTGCAGCATTCACCAGAGTCTATACTCCCGGAATAAGGGCCCTCCACACCTCAACTTGAGTCCACGCCTCCAACTTCCACTCAAAACTCTAAGCAACGATGTCGCTTATGACGCCACAAGTTCAAGTGCGACTGGACAAGCTAGGTACAAAGTAGGCATCTCTCTCAACAATGACCGAGACCACAATAGGCTGTATGCTCGCACAAGAATCAGAGGACAAGGTGGAGAGAGCCATGATGTGTTCTTATCAGGGTTTACTCTGGCTGAGGCCCGGGTTGTGCAGAATATCATGGCCGTTAATGAGGGAGTGTATGTCAGTGCTCAATCTGTATACCTCGTGAACAAGCTACAACACATCCCTGGGATGGGATTAGGAAGGATGTGTTGCATTAGGCATTTCTGTATATTTAGGATCATGCATGATTTCTAATGTAGTTTTTGTTTTGGCTTGGAGTACTCGGTAAGTTTTATGTTTTAGCATCCTTGCATGCGTGTGAGTGACTGCCATGAATAGCATGCTTACCATGAGGCTATATGCTTATGTGATATAACTGCCTGAATGCCTGTGGGTGAAGGTTGGGTTATTTAGAATGAAACAATTCATCAAATGTGTGTTTTAAGCCCACTAGATAGTGGCAAAATCATGTTTTTCTAAGCCCACCCGAGGGTGGCAAATCCACGTCTTAGCCTACTTGCGGGTAGCACCATCAAACCACTTTAAAAAATAAACATGAAATGTTTTGTTCCAATTCAGACGATCCAGTCTATACTTGTATGCTGTGCGCATCACATAGTAAATCTAGGCTAATAACCGGAATAAGAACGCATAATGTTTTCAAAAATAGATATCATGGTTAGTAGAGGCCGATCTTTGATTGGGCGAGCAGGGTGCTCACGAAGTGACCTTCCCCAATCGTACCCAAGTTCCTGAGCCGAAGCAACTTTTGTAATGACGGACACGTGGCCTTAGGCAAACGAGTCAGGGTTTCCTAAATTTTCCCAAAATAAAATATTTAGGTGGCGATTCTGTATCTAGCAAAGCAGTCCATTTTTGGCACTTCTTTCAAAAATCTGTTTTCTCAAAACGATTTGCCGGATTTGGACTCTTTGGTTCAGACTTAGAACCGTGACAATTTGAGAGTCTGAGCTGTAGTGAGCCCAATACCGAACGGAACGGGGGAGCTCGTCCCTCCCGGGGCGTTCGGGGACGTCTACAAAACCCTAGATCCCAAATTAAACCATTTAACAAAATGCCCAAAATCTAGGTCAAAACCCATAAGAGTGAGTAGGAATCCCTACCTCAAAAGTTGACACCCAACGAAGAAGATGAAGAAAACGGAAATGCTCCAAATCCCGAGACTCTTGGATCAAAAGATAGCCCTCGACGATCAACAACTTTTTTGTAAAGGCCAAAGGTGAGGAGACAACTCCTACTAGATCAATACCTAGAGAGAAGGCAAGGTTCTAGAGAGAGAGGCTCTACAATGGAGTTTTTGGAAAAGTAAGAGAGATAGTGAGGATGTAAAAGTGACTTAAAAATGCCCAATTGCCTTCTGATATACGACTGGTCCGCTCGAGCGGAAAACACAACGCTCGAGTGCCAAGAGCAAAATGCTGAATTCGCTCGAGCGCAAGAAGTCCCGCTCGAGCTCCAAGACACAAGAATAAAGTACATCCGCTCGAGCGCGAAAACCAGTCCGCTCGAGTGTAGATTTCCCCCTCCCAGAACTTACACCAAAAAAGCACTACCCGCTCGAGCGCCAACAAGCCCGCTCGAGCGCGACCCGCTCGAGCGCAGGAAATCCGCTCGAGCGTAGAAATCACACCTACAGGAGTTTTGCAGACAACGAAAATACTAGGAGTGTGCAATCTCCACTCGAGTGCCAGACGACCCGCTCGAGCGGAAAGACCCAAAACCTGGCAACAAGGATTTAGACCAAGGCTCAACCCGCCTGCTCGAAACATGCCCAACACATCCTAAAACTCAATCAAACGGAATTAAAGGACGACAACAAGGTAGACACAACTACCAACTCCACGGAACTGAGTCCAGAATGCAACAGAACAGTAAAGGGAATACCGGAATCACTATAACCTTCCCCCCTTAAAGAATTTCATCCCCGAAATTAAACACAAGTTTTTCAAAAAACAAGTTTTCTTCATTTCCAACAATATTACAACACAATATTAAACAATCCGACCCACTATCGGTCAATCCCATCTCTTCTCAAGAGGCATATCACATTATACATAACAACCTGCATTATCAACATGCATTCCTTTGAAATTTACCCATTTCAACTCATTTTCCACAATTCCTTAACACATGCAACATTAATATCATGCTTGCATTTTCACAATATACTCAACATGCACAACGTTAACACAGCTTCCATTTACCAAAACATTTACAATGTTTTACAACTTAAGACATATATAATGTTCTTAAAGTTCAATATTATTACAAAATTTCATTACATGATTACACATCAACAAACATATCCGGATACTTTTCACTTATTCCATAACATATACAATGTACATCCTAATATTACAACTCTCAAACATCGATAAAAAGGTCCGGATATTTCTGATTAGTTTCAGTCTCACGTTCCCAAGTGGCTTCCTCCACTCCGTGATGCTTTCACAAAACTTTTACCAAGGGAATGGTCTTGCCTCGCAAGACTTGATCCTGCCTATCCAAGACCCGAACCGGTCTCTCTTCATACGAGGCATCCTCATCTACCTCTAAGTCGGTCCAATCTAACACATGGGACGGATCCGGCTCATACTTCCGAAGCATACTCACATGAAACACGTCATGCACCCCAGACAACTGCGATGGCAAAGCCAAACGATAAGCAACTTCCCCAATCCTCTCAAGGATTTCAAAGGAACCAATAAACCGAGGGGATAACTTCCCACTCTTCCCAAACCTCATCAAACCTCGCCTAGGTGATATTTTCAAGAAAACATGATCACCTACCTCAAACGCCAAAGGCCTCCTCCTACGGTCGGCATAACTCTTTTGGCGACTCTGGGCTGTAACAAGCCTCCTACGGATAAGCTCAACTTTCTCCGTCGTCTCCCTAACCAACTCCGGCCCCAACAAAGGTGCATCACCCACCTCGGCCCAACAAACTGGAGACCTACACGGTCGGCCATACAAGGCCTCAAACGGTGCCATACCGATACTAGACTGAAAACTGTTGTTGTAGGCAAACTCCACCAAGGGCAAGTGCCTCTCCCACGTCCCACTAAAGTCCAGGACACAACCTCGAAGCATATCCTCAAGGATCTGAATAGCACGCTCGGACTGCCCGCCAGTCTGAGGATGATAAGCCGTACTAAAGGTCAACTTAGTGTCCAAGGCACTCTGGAAACTTTGCCACAACCTAGCAATAAAACGAGGGTCTCTATCTGAGACGATCGTTACTAGGACCCCGTGCAAGCTCACTATGTCTTGAATATACAAGTCGGCAAGATGATCTACCGAATCTCTCACGGGCATAAGAATGAAGTGCGCTGACTTAGTCAACCGGTCTATGACCACCCGAATAGCATCACTACCCCGCTGAGTCTTCGGAAGACCTACAATGAAGTCTATAGTGACATGTTCCCACTTCCACTCGGCAATAGGCAGGGGTTGCAGCAAACCCGCTGGCCTCTGATGCTTGGCCTTCACTTGTTGGCAAGTAAGGCACTTAGACATGAAAACTGCCACATCTCTCTTCATTTCCCGCCACCAGAACTGGCGACCCAAATCCCAATACATCTTAGTGCCTCCCGGATGCACCGCAAGACGTGAATGGTGAAACTCTCGGAGTACTTCCTCTCGGCAAGACTCCGGTACAAACAAATAGTCTCGGTATCTCACACTCAGGTTGGGATACACCGTCAAACCCTTCTCAACCTTCCCACTCGAGATCTTCTCTCGGAGGGATTCTACCTCAAGGTCCCCTCTCTGTGCCTCTAACACTCGAGTCACAAGTGTAGGCTACGCAACAACAGAAAACAAGGCTGTAGCCTCAACAGATTCGCTCAGGAGCAAATCAAACTCGCCAAGTGCACCCAACATCTCCCATTCCCGGATGGCTATACAAGCTACATCACTAATGGATTTCCTACTAAGGGCATCAGCCACAACATTGGCCTTTCCCGGGTGATAGTGCCACGCAAAATCATAATCCTCGATGAATTCCATCCACCTTCTCTGCCTCAAATTCAAGTCTTTCTGTGTAAAAAGATACTTCAAACTCTTATGGTCCAAGAACACCTCGAACCTCTCACCATAAAGGTAGTGCCTCCAAATCTTCAAGGCAAAAATCACGGCTGCTAGTTGTAGGTCATGCGTAGGGTAATTCTTCTCGTGTATTTTCAATTGGCGTGAGCCATAGGCAACCACTTTTTCCCCTTGCATTAGCACACAACCCAAACCCTCTCGTGAGGCATCACAATAGACTGCATAACCCAACCCTCTCTCCAGAATAATCAAGACCGGAGCAATGGTCAATCTAACTTTCGACTCCCGGAACGACTCTTCACAAGTCTCACTCCACACAAACTTGACTCCCTTTCGAGTCAGTCTAGTCAACGGCGAAGCTAACCTAGAGAAATCTTTCACAAACCGGCGGTAATACTCGGCTAATCCCAGAAAACTGCGGATCTCAAAAACACTCTTAGGCTGTGCCCAATCTTGCACTGCCTCAACCTTGGATGTATCCACAGACACCCCTTCCCCGGATACCACATGGCCTAAGAATTTGACTTCCCCTAGCCAGAACTCACACTTCCCAAACTTGGCATACAGCCTATGGTTTCTCAGCAATTCAAGCACCACTCTCAAGTGTTACTCGTGCTCCTCCTCAGAAGGCGAATAAATCAGAATGTTGTCCACGAAAAGGACTACAAAATGATCTTAGAATTCCCGGCAGATCCGGTTCATCAAGTCCATGAAGACTGCCAGTGCATTAGTGAGCCCAAATGGCATCACCAAAAACTCATAATGGCCATACCCCGCACAGAATGCCGTCTTCAGAATATCCTCCTCCCTGACCCTCAACTGGTGGTAACTCGATCTCAAGTCTATTTTAGAGAAACAACGGGAACCCTTCAACTGGTCAAACAAATCATCTATACGGGGCATAGGGTACTTATTCTTGACTGTAGCTCGATTCAACTTCCAGTAGTCGATACAAAGTCTCAAGGCACCATCTTTCTTTTTAGCAAAGAGGGCCGGTGCTCCCCACAGTGAAACACTAGGGCGAACAAAGCCCTTATCTAACAATTCCTGGAGCTGAATCTTTAACTCACTTAACTCAACTGGGGCAAAACAGTGGGTGCCATAGAAATCGGCGTCGTGTCGGGCACTAAATCAATAGAGAACTCTATCTCTCGGTGAGGTGGCAAACTAACGAGATCCTCGGGAAAGACATCCGAATACTCACAGACCACCCTCGGCAACACAATCTGGGTCTCGTCACACTCACTACTCAAAAGGCTAGCAAGAAAACCACTAAGCTCACTCCGCCCTCGTGGATTATACACCGGTGGCAACACACTACCAACCCGATCCCCCAAGAAATGGAAACACTCCCCGCTCAAGGTACATACTGTGACCCTCTGGCGGTAGCAATCAATAACAGTTCGGTATGACGATAGCCAGTCCATACCCAAAATAACATCAAAACCCTTCATGGGCATGACAACAAAAGGAAAAAGAAGCCTATGGTCGGCGACCTCTATATCATAACCTCTACATCTGTGTTTCAAAATCAATTCACCTCCAACAGGTGATACTACACATATAGGAGATGCTAATAGTGCCAACTCCAACTCCAACACAGATGCAAATGCAGCAGATACAAAAGAATAAGACACACCCGTATCAATCAATACACTAGCAACCGAGTTGCAAAACAGAAAGGTACCTCTCACTACTGATGGAGCCGGTACTAAGTCTTGCGTGGTAATAGCATACACGCGCCTTGTAGGCCCCTTATCCACTTGTTCACCTCTAGGAGCAAAAGACTGCTGCACAGACTGGGATGACGAAGCTCCCGGATTAGCCCTCGAGGCCTGCACAGACTGAGCTAGTTGATAACTTTGTGTCTGCCTAGAACCAGACGCTCCCGAAGTGGCACTCAACTGCGGGCAAAACCTCTTCAGGTGCCCAGGCTGACCACACTAATAGCAAGACAAAGGCTGGCCCCTGCCCTGACTCTGGCCCTGAGGTCTAGCTGAAGAAGAAGCAGCTCGCTGACCCCCTCCCTTCTGCGGGCAAACTGAAGACTTGTTACCCAGCTGGCCACAAGAGAAACAAGTCAAACCCCCCTGATTACCTCTCCCGGAGCCTGCACTCGGCACTAGAAAGGTCGATCTAGCCAAATCACCCTAAGACTGCTGAGGGTTGAAACCCCTCTATCTTTTGCCATCACCCTGGCCATCTTGGCTTCTCTTGGAACCTCTATGGTTCTCCTTATCCTCCTCCTGCATCATAATCTCCATATGAGCTGCAGCATTCACCAGACGTCTATACTCCCGAATAAAGGGCCCTCCAACCCTCAACTTGAGTCCACGCCTCAACTTCCACTCAAACTCTAAGCAACGATGTTCCTTAGACGCCACAAGTTCAAGTGCGAACCTGGACAAGCTAGTAAAAGTAGCCTCAAACTCGGCCACTGACAAGCCCTGCTGTTTAGGCTGGCAAAACTGTTCCCTCAGTTTCTCCCTTGCGGCTGAAGATAAAAACTTCTCCTGGAAAGCACTCACAAAAGCTTCTCATGCACCACCAATACTTCCCTTCTCGTACTTCCACCACTGACCTGCATCTCTTTTCAGTTGGAAGGATGCCAAGGTCACCTTTAAAGCCTCGTCCTCGATGCCAAGCATCTCAAACTTCTTCTCCATCTGTTCCAACCACTCATCAGCCGTAAGTGGCTCCTTCAGATCCACAACAAACTCGTCCGGATTGGACCGGAAGAATTCCCTCTTCAAGAAGGAAGGCCCTGTCTCAGCAACGTGCGCCTGATCCTGATTCCCAGCTCTGAGAATACTCAAAGCTCTTGCTATTTCTTGGGCCAAGGCACTCATAGCCTGCTGACCCGGTGGCTCGGCCGCATGGGCCTGACCAACTCCCTCCTATTGTGCTGGAATATCATCTGGTAAAGGCATCTCCTGCCTACCACGCCTGCCATGCCTATCACGTCCTCGTCCTGACATCCTAATAAAGGTAACCAAGACTATTAGCACATTCACAAATGTGCTGAAGTTATAACACTCACGCCCTAATGCATGGACAACTGTAATTCACTCCACGTAAGCACATAATCACGTAAGCAACTACGAATTTCATTTCCGGATAATGACAGTCCCGAGGCGTTACTAGAGTTCCGGTTAGAAACAACATTGATCAAGTGCCTTTCCAACAAGACTCCCAGAAACCCAAGGATCCAATCAACATCCTAGAAACTACATTCCATACCCACATAGTCACATAAGCTTGTTATCAATTAAACACGTAACATATGACACTACATCTAAGTCTCAATCAAGCGAGACAAACCCATTGTGATACTAATCACTTCTCACGTACCCAAAGTATTCGAACCCGATACGCTCTGATACCAAGTTGTATCGCCCTCAAAATAATACATAAAACCCATCACTTTAGACATGCTGTAGACGTCCCCTGAACGCCCCGGGAGGGTTTAGCTCCCGTTCTGTTCATTTGGGGTTACTACAGCTCGGACTCTCAATAATGTCACGGTTCTAAGTCTGAACCAAAGAGTCCAAATCCGGCAAATCGTTTTAGGAAAACTGATTTTTGAAAGAAGTGCCAAACATGGACTGCTTTGCCAGATACAGAGTCGCCACCTAAATATTTTATTTTGGGAAATTTAGGAAACCCTGACTCGGTGCCAAAAGGCCACGTGTCCGTCATCACCAAAGTTGCATCGGCTCGGGAACTTGGGTACGATTAGGGAAGGTCACTTCGTGAGCACCCCCGCTCGCCCGGTCATAGACCGGCCTCTACTAACCATGATATCAATTT